>CM030367.1:156231703-156717168 GCA_017893485.1 Hemerocallis citrina | reverse complement strand
CCCATTTGAGACAACTCAATTGCTAAATTTCAATCTTTGAGTTTTTACGTGCTTTTTACGTATTATCGATGCACGTGTCGATTTCGGGTATTCTACCGGTACGTGCAAAGTTTTCGATGAGTTTCAATTATTTATTTTTATAAACATGTTTAAATTCATTTTTGTAAATAGAATTTAATTTTTTTCTATTTTAATTAAAATAAATTTTTACGTGCAATACACGTGCTTTCTGTACGTTTGAGTACATTATCGAATATGTATATTAAATATAATTTATGTTGCATTCCAATTAATTATAAATAGTTTTCGGTTGACAAAATCAATTTTTGTATTTTTGATATTTTACGGGCAACACACGTGTTTCGGTGCACGTGTTTTAAGCGTATTAGTCTTTCAAAATAAATTTCATGAAATTATGTGTGTCTATTTTAATTGTTCATGAAAATTATAATTTTAAAGTTAATTTTATATATTTATTGCATATATAAATAATTGTTTTAAAAGGATTAAATAAATAAATTGTTTTGTACACAAAGCACGTGCACGTGCACACATGCGATGTGCACACAATTTTGGGGACCGGGCTGTTTTAGAGATGAGGGGAAAAACTAAAATTTGATTTTTGAAAGAAGGAGGGAAAACAAGTTGAAAATTTTAGAAGTGGAGTTAGTGGTGTTCATGTGAGGGGTGGTTACTCTAACTACCTCCTAATTGGCCTATAAAGACACACCTAAGTTTCTCTAACACTCTCATTTCTCTCCTTTCTTCTCTTCTCTATTCCATACCCTGAAAGCTCCAAACAAGCTAGACCAAGCTATCTCACCTACTCACCTATCCAACTTTATTCATTATATATATAAAAATAGATGTATATATAGGCATATCTATGTATATATGTAGATATGTATATAGTATGCACATGATGAGGGTTTTCTCTGTTGGCTGTGGGTTTTCTTGCTGTGTGATGCGGAGGCTTGCTTTGGTGCATGGATTTCGAGGAGGTTGCAATTGGAGTTTTCTTTAGGAGCTCCTAATTCTAGGAGTTCATTTGAGTGCAAATCTTCAACTTTAGGTGGGTGTTTCTTAAATGCTTTCTAATTTAGGAAAAATTTGCATGATAGATGATATACAATTTATTGTTGAATTTGAATTGGTATGATGAGATTACATGCTAGTTGTTGTAGAGATTGACTGCTAAATTTTAATTATTGGGATAGATGTGAATTGTTAAATTTATGGTCCAAAATGGGTTATGATGATTGTTAGAATATTTGCATGCAAGAAGATGTGCCATTTGGCAACTTTTAATTGTATGATGCATGGTTGAAATAGTAATTGAAATCATGCAAATGTGTATAAAAGGATTGTTTGTTGTTAATATGGCAAAGAAGTGCAGGTCTTAACCTCAAAATATCTATTTTTGTGAGCATAGAGATTTTATAAAGTGATTTTGATAAAGGACAACAGTTTATTTGGAAAATCGATTGAATATATGTTTTGATGCATTTTAAGGATTTCATTGAAAAATGAGAAACTTGTGAAGTTGAGAACATATACGAAATTGTTTTTAAGAGGAATACATTTCTGAAAATGATCTATATTTTTATGGAAGTACAAATCAATTAAAAAGCCGAAAAATATATGCAAGTTGCAATTGGTGTAATGGACAGTCGACTGTCTATTTCCACAGTCGACTGGCAAGTATAAGAATTTGTTTTTCGTCGGCGGAACAGTCGACTATCTTCTTTAACAGTCGACTGAACCGAACTGGCTGTTGTTTTGATGTTTCAAAGTTTCGCAGAACAGCCGACTGTCTACGTTTACAGTCGACTGCTGCTATCCTGAATCTTAGTGTTTGAGTTTTCGAAGTATTCGCGGAACAGTCGACTGATACTGTCAACAGTCGACTGAACCGACTGTGATGTTTTGATGTTAGCAGAACAGTCGACTGATACTGACTGTGATGTTTTGATGTTCGCAGAACAGTCGACTGATACTGCCACCAGTCGACTGAACTGAACTGGTTTTTGGTTCTTGAGTTTGGAATTTGATTTTGATGAAAGTTAAACAAGTTAAAATACGAGATCTTATGATTATTAATATTTGACTAAGTTTTATTGTGAAAGGCATACAAGGATGTGAAACATGAAATTGATAAAGAGATCGAATTGAATTGGTCTCATGTTATGAGATTATAAAAGAAATGTTTCTTTTTTTTGAGAAAGAGTTGTGAACAAAAGAAAATAGAAATGTTATTTGAGATTGATTATGAAATATTGTTGTTCTCTAGAAGAGATAGTTATTGGAATCTAGAGGCTAGGCGAGACCCTAGTGACCGGCAGTATTATTTATGATTTTGAGGGCTAACCGTTGAGGGTTGAGCGTCTCTTGAGAAGTAGCCAGGTAGGTTGACTGTCTCTGTTGTTTTGATTAAGTCCGGTAGGGTAAGCTAGCTCTAGGTTGTGATGATTTTCTTTTAAAACAAATTTTGTAAGGCTGTGATGGAAGTAAGAGAAAAACATGAGTATGAGGGCCATTGGATGGGTGTTGTGAGGGTATGCACAGGCTGTCTTCACGATGCGTCGTGACATGACGTGGATACTACTCCACAGTACCATCCCGGTGGCGATGCTTGTGGGATGTTTGGTGACTGCAAGAGGATCATGTGCCATGAAGGAGGCTGAATTACCGTAGAATGCATGCTTGATGAGTCAAGACATGGCGCAGGATTCCCCTCCAGGTTTTCTGTACACGTGCTTGTAATCATAGAGCATCTATGATACTTATCGAAATTACAGATAGATACATAGTGAAGATGTGATGAAAGTAAGAGAAAAACATTGAGTATGAGGGCCATTGGATTGGCGGCGAGAGCGTATCCCAGGATGTCCCATGATGAGTCATGATAGGGCGTGGATACTGCTCCAGAGTACCGTCCCGGTGGCGACGCTCATGGGGTGTTGGACGACTACGGGTGGTGTCATGTCTATGGTAGGAGCTGAATTACCATAGGATGCCTGCATGATGAGTCATGTGTCAGTGCGTTGGGATTCCCTCCAGAGCGCCTAGACATGAGTTCGTATGTCAGAAAATATCTAGGATACTTACCGTAGTTACAGTAGTAGATTAAGTCATGACGAGGGATTGAACCCTACAAGATGAAAAACGATTAAGGGCTTGCCCTCGGACCTATGTAGTATGGGATGCATAGAATCCGAACAAGTGCGCATTAGTGTCATGTAATAAAATAACTGCATTAAGGACTAAGTGCACCGCACAAAACGACATCAACAGGATAGTCCCTTTGTAAATTTGTTTGTGATCAAGATTGTGTTTGCTAAAGTATTTAAGAATCGTTATACTGTTTTCGGCATAGAGAGGATATCTGTGTATAATATTTCGTCAGTTGTAAGCAACTGACGCGCCCACAGTTTTATATGCAGGATTTGGAGTTACACGAAGATAAAAAGAGAATTGATGCTGTTGATTACTTAAATGTTAAAGTTGTAACAATTGTACATTCATTATTGTTGTATTTTATTTATTCCGCTGCGTATTGATGTAAAGACTCTGATGTAATTATTGTTGAAATAAAGTTTTAAATTCCTTCTAAAATTGTACGAAAGAAGTGTAAAGATCCTGTAAAACTCTCGAATTCAGTCGTATTTGGAATTCGGGGCGTTACATTTTTAAACTACCAATATTCGAAAGAAAGAAAAGTACCATCATAATAGCTAGAAATAATGAACAACCTATAGACATTGAACAAGCACACGGAAAAACTATAATCCCATTAATAACCGAAAGAATAATAAAACAAGAGATGGAAAAAATAAATGAGAAAACCAGAAAAATATTAAGACACATACATTTAGGAGCAGTACAAATAATAATAAAAGCCTATTTTAAGGAAAGGATAAATACACCCCTGGAAATATACCTAATGGATGATAGGATAATATCAAGTACACAAGATGCCTTAATAGGAATAGTACAAGAAAACCTAATATACCAAAAGATAAAATTTACAATAAAACCTAATTTCTCTATAAGCATGGCAGAAGAAAATAAAGGCAAAAGTCTAGTCATGTATCATAGGTTATCAAGAATAGAAATGATAGAAAAAGCAAAGTTATGAGTATACAAATAAGAAATATTTATGCTTTCACTAGCAAACATGAAGTAAAAAATAGAAATATGGATAATTTTAAAATAGAGCCGCTATTCAGCGAAATTATAAGATACAAGCCAGCTAGAGAAAACCCTGAAATGACTATACCAAATTATATAAAATTCGACTTTAATAAAGCAAAAGAAAGTGGAAAAAGGAAAAGCACCACAAATAATTTTCGGAAAGAGATCACTATCAATAAGAAATAAGCAACAAGCATTAAAATTAAAACAATAATAAATACATTAGAACACCAAAATAATAACCAATTTAAAATAGAAGTAGAATATTATGACAATGAGAAATTGAATAAACAAATAGCCTTAGTAGATACGGGAGCTGCTAATTCACATATTAAACAAACAAATGTAAAAACCACTGAATTAATAACATTAGAAAACTCATATTACTACCTAGACTATTAAAATAAGATATCCAATTGTATATAAAATTATACTACCACTAAGGATAAATGGTAAAATGAAAATGTTATTACACTTACATGTAGACCCAGAACAGCATGTTAATGAAATGCTATTAGGAACTGACTTCCTTATATCAGTACAACCTTACTCAATTCAAAAATAAAAAATCACAATAACAGTAAACAATGAAAGTATGAAAATAAATAGATTATTAGATAAATGAATCCATTAAGAGCAACAAAAAACACATTATACATACTAACAGAATTTGTTTACGAAGGATACAAATCAAGAAACTACCATAGTTTAATAGACACCGAAACAGGCACTAGCCTATGCCGCGAAAATATACTACCAAAATGGAAACAAGATGGATATAATAAAAAACCAATAACTGGACAAACTATCATACTTGATAAGTATCAACAAAATGTTAATGTACAAATAGGAAGTTACATACTAAGAATACCAATAATACACCAGTTTGATGATATGAATAATAATGTGCTCTCAGGAAATGACCTTTTCCAACAACACTACCCTATAACCATATCACATAAATCGGTTATATTTATGACACCTTGTCAACACCAAGCAGTAGCAATTAGAATAACTCAACCTTATTCTAGAACCGACCTACCACACATCAGAGTTTCTTCTAACAAGCGTGGTGAATATCAATATTTACCAAACAAAACTAGAATACAATAAGTTCAAGAAATAACCACTACAAGGAATTTGCCATATACCAACGGACACCTATAGTGACGGATCACTAAAACCGTGGGTATAGCCATCATATACCTACAGACGCGTAGTAAACTGTGGGTATAGACGAAATAGATTACTTTTAATTCCCACCAAAATACCAATTTCTAATTTCATTTCCCCCCCCCCCCCTCGCCTACTTCCCTCTCTCTTTTTCTCTTCCGCGCTTCTCCGAAACCCTATTTCCCTCTAACTTAAAATTCCCCAAGCAATTTATTACCCCTCTAACTTAAAATCCCCATCTCTCTCTCTCTTACAAACCCTAGCCTCCAATCCCCCGGCCTCACCGTCGTCGTGCCTTCGCTGCCACCGCCGCCCCTGCCCCTCAATCTTTAGCCGGAAGTGAGCAATCCCTCTGCCTCAAGTCAGCAACCCACAAACTCTTTTCTCCCAATCGTCGTCCCCCCCGGCTGTCGTCGTACTCCTGTCCACTGTTGCCTCTTCCCTTTCAACAGCAGCGGGCGCCAACAGCAGGAGTATTTGTGGTGAGAATTTTTGGAAGCTTTGTTATTGGGGCTTTTAGATTTTGAAATTTCATGAAATGAAGAGTTAAAGTCGAAATCCCCAAAAAGGGTGTATCTTGGAAACCCTAACCCTAAATCAAAATCATGGTAATAAGTTTTTTTTTGGATCAAAATCATGGTAATAAGTTTGTTGTGCTATTTTCGAAAGGAAGCTAGTAGCTGTTTTAGAGAAGAGTAAATTGCAAAAAAAATGCACCAAAGTTTCACTGATTTTGTTGTTACTGCCGAAGTTGTGAATATGTTAATGTTTGGTGATAGTAGCTATATGATACCGTTTGTAAACTTGGATGTTGGGATCTCGTTATGATTGAAAAATAGTGTTTTTATGGATAATTATATCCCAGATTGAATTTAGTTCATGAAGAATAGTAGAAAGATGAGACTGGCAAACTGCTTGTTGTACTTGCCAGAATTAAGTAGCTATTTGTAAGTGAACATTCAATCAATCTTTTCCATTGTGTTGCTCAATTCAGTTTTCTTATAATTATGCATTTGAATTCTAATGAACATTCAATGATTTTAAATGTAATGAGAGAAACAACAAATATAAAACTAGATACCCTTTTTTTTTTCCAATTATCTCTAAAATGCAAATCATAGGGAGTGGATCTTTAAAAAAGTGTTCAAGAATTACCCTATTTTTATATGAGAATATGCTAGACTTATAAAACTGATCAAATATGGTTGCTAATGTTATCCAGAATGGCACACATTTTTACTCAAATATATGTTGCTAATGCAAGTCAGAAAGTCCCCCCGCTCCCCCCTCTTTCCAGTGCATAAAGTTCAACAACTTAACTCTCTCTCTCTCCCTATAAACCAACAAGGTATAGTTTCTGCTCATTTGAATCTTTGAATTCTTGTAATGCTCAATATAAGTTTAGTTTGTATGATTAAAGGTTTCTTCTGAAGTTATTTTAAGGAAATGTAGTCCAAATTTGGTATCTTTATAATGTTTGTTAGATTTCAGTTGTTGACTCTTGAGATAAAAGAGAACCATGTGGTGCTCTCAGTGCTGCAGAGCAGAAGAGATTCATCAAGAGACTTATAGCAGAGGTCCTCTCAATACTAAGCATTTTGCAGGTAATTTTATTTTTTTTTCAATTTTTTACTTATATTTCCGGATGTTCAAGTTGCTTATGGAACAAATATGATTAGTGATGATGAGTATGATAATGGGCATGTGGATTTCACTGTTATTATGTGTCATATGCTCTCTTTTAATCAATCTTTTGGTGTATAAGGTACTGATTGTATGTGGTAGTAGTATTCTTTTTTTTGGTCCTGTTTTAAAGCTAACCAGTGTTATGTATCAGAAAAATTAACTTTCCAACTGATGTTACCTATTTCTTTTCATATTTTGCTGACTGGATTTGTTATTAATTGATCTAATAGACTAACCAATTCCATGGTTGTATGTATTCTTCTATTATACTGCAAAATAAGCATATGAGGGTATGTTTCATGACTCAAACATCATTTGTTTATGAGGTACCGGTCAAGCACTCTTCTATTGTTGATATTCGAATGATCTGATCTAATTTTCTCTGGTTGAAGTATGCTTTTCTGTCTACTTCAGTAGATGAAGCAGAGTAGAAGAAGAAGAGGTATGAGGGAATGTGATTTTATTGATAAGTTTGTTTGGTTTACTTTCAATTCACACACTCAGTTAGTGAAACTCTGGAGCACTGTCTCAAGGTTTGAAGGTAACTGCATGCGTTGGTGAAACTCTGGAGCAGCGGGAAGCAGGATCAACTATGGATGTTGTTGGTGCACAAACAAAAGCATATTTAGTCAAATTATGACCAAGGCATGGCAGTCTCAAGACTAAGGGGATCAAGTATTTCATATGTTGTGCTAAATCCAATTTCAAAACTATGTTTTGCTCATATCTATTTCAGTTGTCAATTCATTCTCCTATACCAACTGCCACTTCCTAGTTAATATGTTTGACTATTTCTTATGCAGATCGGATATCAGACTGGACTAATGTTGTACTAGCTTATGAGCCAGTATGGGCTATTGGAACTGGCAAGGTTGCAACCCCGGAACAGGCCCAGGAAGTAAGTTCTAATCAAATTTAGCTTGGTTGCTTTACATTATCAGAATTGCAAATTCACCATCTTGGTGTTATCTTTTCTGTCGAGAAAAAACAGACATAAAATTTCAGGATTTTATATAGACTTTTGCCTTCCATTCTACATGATCATTTTTTATCCAATCCTTTTGTGCTGAACAATTCTGACTAAGCACTGCATGTATGTACTTCACACTATTGTCTACTAATCTTGCTTCATTATGAGATGAGATTTACATTAACTACATCATTTGAAGATAAGATTAACAAATAGAAGGAAATGGGAATTATTCTTTAATTGGTGCAGTAGGAATGAACTAGTTTTTATTCACAAGTCACAATAGCTCATTTGTTGCAAAGTTTTGTCCACTCTTAGTAAAAGATGAAATCATAAAACACTTGTGTCCATGTTTCTGCCCTTGCATAAAATTTCTTGTGCAATTTACTAAAGATGTAATTATGACAGTGGATACAAATTATCAGCTCTTTATACATTTCCTATTTGTAGTTTGGCAATGGACACCAGTTATATGTTAGCATTTTTAGCTGTTTCTCTTCTCAATGATGCTTTAGCACTTGCTGGTCAGGTTTGTCACTATCTTAGCTTTTTCGGTTGGTTTATATTATTTTTCTCTGAACAAAGTACTTTTGCACTTCCATATGTATACTCCCAAGTAATGTGAGGCTGTTGCAAGTAATCTATATTTATTTGATATTGTACGTAACACAAACTGATGATGCAGTCCTCTTCTCGACTAGTCTCTCCTCTGAGTACTATCTGGCAACGACCACATTTGGTAGGCATCACTCCCATTATTTCAATGTGATAACCAAAAAGAATATTGACTATTTGTTGATGACCAAAGTTAGATTTTTTTGCTTTGTTTTGTTTGTGAAGGGCTCTCAGTAAGCGAGAAATGATTGAACTCGCTCAAATTGCAGCCGAGTTTGTGTTTGCCGTCGATGAAGTGAAGAAGGCTGTTAAGGAGATTTGCAGGATGCTAAAAGAAGATTACTGCAAAGAGTTGCCGTAAAATAAGAAAATTGTTAGTGTCGTATTTCAAGTGAGGAGTCAATTGAATGTTATCTTATAATGCCATTGAATATGTTGATCGTAGTTTAAAGTATTGATTCTCATGTCTGCACACATGAATTCAATCAATTGTGTATCTGGTTATTAACTATTTTGTAATTTGACATGCTTGTAGTACTTCATTAATTTTTAATATGATTGAAGTTTAATTTTATCTAATTTTGTTTCATAAATACATTTATCTATTTTATTGTGTATTTAGTTTATAATTGAATTAATATTATAAAAGAAAATATTAAATTATCATACGCGTAATTAATAAGAAAAAAATTTGTATAGAGCGATGGGTATATATTTAAATATTTGGATCCGAAAACCATCACTAAAACCTATAGCAATGGAGTTTCAACCGTGGGTATAGGAAAGCAAGTGGTGTCCTTAAAACCTATACCAACGGATACGAAACCGTGGGTATAACACCGATACCTATACCAACGGGTGAAAAAACCGTCGCTATAGGCTATAGTGACGGCATTTTGCCGTGGGGATAGCTAATTAAAAACGACGGAAAAATATGTCCGTTGGTATAGGTTTTACGGGCTATACCTACGGTTTTTTGTGCTATACCCACGGTTTTTTGCTGTCACTATATGTCAAATTCCTTGTAGTGAACTACAAAAGAAACTTTACAAAAAAAATTAGAAGATATGTGTGGAGAAGACCTGTCACGCCCCACTTCTCAAAAATACGGAATATGAGTACGTAATAAAAGCCCAGCGAATGATTTTCATCATCCATAAGCTGTTCAGGAATCTTTACAACATACCACAGGAATAATCAGAGTCGGAAGCAAAAGATACAACCAAACATGCATAATTGAAACAAGATACCAGCTGAAATTACTTGAAACCAAATATAATAATCTCAAATAATCAAATTCTGAACAAGTCAAATATCCTGGGTCATACTGCCCAAATACAAAATAGATCCGAATACAAGATATAATGTTAAAAATGAGCAACAGGAAATAAATGAAGATAGCAAAAGCTCCAGCCAACTAGAACTTTAGATCACATACTCCATCGAGCAGCTGATCACCAAAACCTGCAATTGATAATTACAGGAGAAGAAAAGAGAAAACAAGAACCCATCAATTGCAAGTTACGGGCCACTTATAATGTAGGATACAAGCACATGGAAAACTAACTAATAGCATAGAATAATGCATCAACAGTGATAACTAGCATGAATTAGTAAAACAAGGTCAACTAGCATGGTATACTAACAGTACAGATGAATGTGTCAAGTACTGTGTCATATGGCAACTAACAGTGTCCACTAATAGTAAGCTCAATATATCAGTGTAACAGTATAACAGTATCAGTCCAACAGTATTAGTCTAACAGTATCAATCCAACAGTATCAGTCTTATATTCTTACAGTCTTGTGTGTATTACTAGCTAGGTAGCACTTTATGCATCCCGGTTTTTACTACATGGTTACTACAACAAACAGTTTTGCTTTTAGAATTCATAGTAGGACCATAATGGGGCAGTGTACTCAGGTATCAGTAACAATAGCAGTAGTAGTAACAGTAACAATAAGAACCTAGTGGTTATCTTCTCCTCTACACCTTCCTATACGAATTAATTTAGACAGGGTCAGATAACAGTAACAGTAACAGTAGCAGTAACAGTAATAGTATGGAACACTAGTTCCCTTCCAAGTACACGTTTTCATATTTTCCATAATTAGATCATTCCTTAAGAAACCCCGGCTTGGTTACTTTTATTATGTTCATCAAACCGGCATGGATGTGTACGAAATAGTATCAAACTAACATGGTATAATCAGTATTAGGTTCAGGAAATAAACATGCATAGATGATATACAGTCACATAAACGAGCAAAACAGTATATGTTCATATTCAGGACAGCAAGACAGTACAGTACTAAAATAGTGAATCTCGTCGCTACAGGACTGCAAATCTGGATCCGTCAATGAATCTGGAAAATAGACTTCCACACGAATCTAGTGAATACAAATAAGTCATCTAGTAATTCACAAAATCGTAACTCAAAACTGATTTGAATCCAGAAAACATGTTCAGTTAGAAATCAGTAAAATGAATTCTCAGTCCAAAAATAGCATCAAAACCTCTCAAATAAATCCAGAATAAATCTGGGGTATTCCCCTATATGTCTAGAATCAAAATATAAAGTTTCATAATATTTCAGTAAAATTAGTTCAATCATCAAAAATAAGAAAATATCAAGAAACGATAGTTTGGCAAATCTGGAATTCCCAACACTGCTGTACGAAAATTGAAATATCTCGCAAGCCGTGAAACGAAACCCAAATCCGCCAAAGGGAGACGAAAATAGATAAAATAAACTAACTTTCATATTTCACAAATATTTTTCATACAGTAAAAGGAATCACGGTGAAAACGCAATTCTTTACAGGACAACGAGCAAAATACAGCAAGTATGACTTTTGTAAATATGCATGAAACGACATATAAAACGCATCAATAAAATTCACCAAAATTTTGGGTAGTCCCTAACTAGATAAATAAATACTGACCAAAGTTTTGGATCAAAATAATATATGTAGCATCAGCATCAAAATCATTAGTCATCAAAATTATCGAAAAACAGAATTTGGAAAAGATCGACACCTCTATAGTAAAACAGTCATAACTCACTCATATGAAAATAAAATCAAGTAAGGTTAGAGAGGTTTGAAAATAGACGAAATTATCTAAAACTCATATTTTATACCGAAATTAAGATACTGTAACACCTCGAATTTGTAAAATACCGAAAATATTTATTTTTATATATTTGGAGTGCTGAAAACTGTTTTTGGGATATTTTATTTAAATATTGATATTGGTATGAATATTTGTTGGATTGGTGAAGATGGTATACTGAAGTATGATTCGAGTTTTATATGGAAAATTATTGTTTATTTTGTTTTATGATTTTGGAGGATTATTAAGGGATGTTTTAATATATTTTGTATTGTTAAAAGTAGAGTTGAGGATTTATTTGAATAGTTTGGAGATTGGGGGTTATATGTTAAAATACCCTTTACCTTTATTATTTATACTATTATTATTATTATTATTTTTTACAAAGCCCCCCCCCCTCCCACTTCTTCTTCTTCCTTTTCTTTTCTTTTCCTGATCCCGATCGAAACCCCTCCATTCCCCGATCGAAACCCCTCCATTCCCGAACCCATTCGGCGCACTCTCCCTCCTCTCAGATCCGCTCCATTCTTTCGTTGTTTTCAAATTAATTTGGGGGGATTGCTAATAGAAGGGTTCTCTACATCGTGGCGGAGTCCGTTTTTCGAAAGGGTTTCGAAAAGGTAAACCCTAGATTTTATTTTTGTATAAAATTTAGTGTGATAAATTTATTTTGAGTAAGAGTATTATGGTAGGGAGATCAGAAGATGTTAGGGGTGGTAGAGGCGAGAAATTATCATAATATTAGGGAGTTTGCATGTTGTCAATAAATTAGGGTTTTGGGTTTGTAAAAAAGAATTATGTAGGTATGAATTATTTCTTGTATAGTAATGGAAAATATAGATGAGTTATTAAGATATTTTGGGGCTGAGTCTAGTTATTGTTTTGGGCGATAAAAATCCCACTGACATTAGATTATTACGTGCATCGCACGTGTATCCCAGACGTTCAGTAAAACGTCTGTGTGATAGTAAGATAATTAGTATTATTGTTTTTCCGTGACTGGTTTGAATGATTTGAGCCTTAATTGCGTTCAAATTTGATAATAGGATATGTTGGCGACTTTGGATGCGGGATGGCTAGATGGCGCTTCGAGTCTTCACGAGATGCTATGTGAGTATGATCTATTTTATTTCATGTCCATGGTGTTATAAAACTTTGAAATTTACGATTCGTTGTGTGGTGCGTAATGTGTGTGGAGAGTATAGAAATCCATACGTAGGAGATGGAGTAAAAATTTATGGGTGTGAAGATATTAGTATGGTTGCATGGAAGTGTGTCGATTCTTGTATGTATATATGTATATCAGTTATAGGGTTATAATATGTAGATCTAAGGAGTTATGTTAATCTGGTTATACGTCTGTGTATGTATGAAGTGTGATCACCTGAGTAATGTGAGGAGATGGAGAGCATGGTGTGTTATGATATGATATTATGATGCGAGAATACGATGAAGTGAATGGTGTGGTGTATGTGTAATAGGTGTGTAATAAATTGAAAATTTTGTGTGATAAAGTAATGTGAAAATTTGCATGATGTGGGTACGCCATGTGGATAACTAACTGTTTGTGTATGTTTATGAATTTAATGGAGTCGTATGTTTTCATGTTATGGTATAATGGCGAAATTATATTACATAGGAGCTATAAAGAAGATATATTTATATATGGAGTTATATTATAAAGGGGAGATATATGTATATGGAGTTTTATTATAAAGGAGATATATATTATAAATAAATATATATGGAGATATTTTATAAAGGAGTTATTATAAAGGAGTATATAATAAAGGAGATATACGGAGTTATATTATAAAAGAGTTCTACAAAAGGAGTTATTTTATCAAGGTGTTATACTAAAGGAGTTATTTATAAAGGTGTTATATAAAGGAGTTATATATTGCCCCAAATTATATTTGGGGAACAGGAGTTATATATATATTAATATTGCCCCAAATTTTATATTTGGGGAACAGGAGTTATATTGTGAAAGAGTATATAATAAAGGAGATATGTATATGTATATAAAGGAGAAATAAATACTGCAGTGCCGCACAATCTCCCGGGGTTTGGGCTAGACCCCACAGGTCCGGGATACACCCGGGAACAGGAGTTATATTTATATTGTCCCAAATTTTATATTTGGAGATCAGGAGTTATATATTGCCCCAAACTATGTTTGGGGATCAGGAGTTTCCCTCGCTGGTATAGGGCCAGGAGGAAGACGTAGCCTCGGACGTGTAAGACTCTGTGTGAGCATCGATCCGTGTGTTATATTTTACTTTTGACTAGCCTTTTGGCTTTAGTCTTGGTTGGACAAGCGCGCAACCATACTTTTAATCCAGCCCACAAATGGTAGATGCTTAGGACACCTGGATCTGGGTGATGTGGTGGGTTAGCGGGATTGAAATGTACGGGAGGGGAGGCACAAAGATCCCTATGTTGTACGAGGAGGTCAGTTGTGTGGGCACTGAAAAGGAGAAAATATAAAGGTGTATATGTGTATTGAAAGAATGTATGTATATATAAAGATAATGAGGATATGATATATTACGGAGATTATTTATATTATGGGAGATATGAATATACTACGGGGAAGATATATATAGGTGTGTGTGTGTATATATTGGCATATGGCTATACTTATGATGCGATATTGGCAAATGAATGAACATGAATAGAGGAGAGTGAGAAAGTAAAGGAGATGAGTAAATATATATGGAGTATGTATGTGAATGAGTATTAGAAACAAAGAGAATGAGTTATGCAATTTATGAATACCAGGTAAGGTGGGATATAATATGAGAATGAAAAGTTAAAGTAAGCTGTATTATGAGTTGTGAATGGAGATTTAAGTAAAAGCATGACATTACCCAAGTTGGTATGCCTTGGAATTGTGTCTAGGAACTACTCGCCCGCTATTTCGGTGGAAATAGTGGGAGCTACCCGTCGGGGCACAATTTCCAGGGTGAGTTGGTAGGTTATCGAGATAATTGTTGTGGTGTGGGATGAAATAAGAATGAGGTATAAGTAATGAATTGATTTTGCCTTTTTGGTGATGCAATGGAATGTGTACATATATCTAGCGAAGAAAATAAGTTATGTTATGAGGTGAAATTATGTTTTGGCTTTTAACTAAGTTATGTTATGAAGTGAAATTGTGTTTTGGCTTTTAAAGGAAAGTATGGTGATAAATTTTATTTAGTTATGCATATACATAAAGATCTGTTTTGGAGTAAGAATTTTGTAATAGAGCTGCATTCGCTTGATGTGATGATGATTATTTATAACGGAATGAAGTAATGTATATTCGGACATGAAAGTTAGCAATGGGTGTGTATTTATATATATATAATGGGAAACTCTGCCAAAATTTTCCTTGAAATATAACTTTCTTAGTTTATGTTTAAAGTGATATAGAAATTGAAAGAATTGAGTTTGGAGTCAAAAAAAAAAATTTGGGGCATTACAGATACTGACTTTAAGATAGTTCAAAACAGCAAACAAAACAGATCAGCGACAAAATACAGATTTTTCCCTTTAACAACAACTCAACATATATCATACAAAACTTGTTCAAAATACAACCAAACATGAAATCGAGTCTTCCAAGTGTCTAAACATCATAAATTAGGGTATCTAGCATGTCCACACCAAATATATCACAAGAGTCTCAACCAAATCACGAATTTTCACAAAAGTCCCACATACATGATCAACGGGTAAAACCTAAGTTATTTCATGTCAAATTTTAGGTCGTGAGTCAACTATGATCAAGTTTTCACAATAGAGACAAAACCCATCAAAGATAACACACACACGAGTTGTCTGTAGAACCCAACTACACTATAAGTGGTATTTTTGACTTGTATCAAACAAAGGAATTGGAGTACAAGTTACTTGCCTGAGAAACGATGACGGAACGAAGCAAAAAACCAGAATAACGAGAACGGATTTCCGGGCACGAACTCAATGACTGAATCACGAACCAATCACGAACACAAGGAATAACAGATCACAAACACGATCAGATGACTGAGATCAAGGGATCAAGATATCAAGGCGATCGGATTAGATCGGACGACTCTGATTGAAGATCAAGATCAAGATCGAGATGTGATCAGTATCTTGATGATGAAGATGATGATCGGATCAGATCGATGATCGGACGGCCACCAATCAAAGATGATCCAAAATTCCAAGATGATGAGATCAAGATCCAATCGAACAACTCACAATCGAAGTGCTCATCAAGATGGTCAAGATGGTGATCAACGACCCACGATCCACTTGATCAAAACCAAAGATCAAGATCCACGGACAGCTCACAACAAAGCTGATCAAACACTTCATGATCAAGATGTGATCAAAATGAGACCGAAGGCCCATATTCAAACCATCAAACTCCATGGCAATGGATTGGCGACCACCGGCGGTGGCACACGGTGGCAGTGCCGGCGTGGGCTGGCTGCCAGGCTGCGCCGGCAGGGCGCAAAGGGAGGCGCACAAGCTAGACGGAGCGCGCAACAGGTTGGAGGGCAGCACACAGGGAGATGATGGCTGCCGGAGGGGCTGGCATCTCCAGTAGCGAGGAGGGCTGGGGAGCACAAGGCCGCTGTGGAGGAGACGGCGGGGCGTCGCTTGGGTGTGGCAGTCGAGCAGGAGGGCAAGAAAGACGAGGGGAGGTGCATTCGGGAGGAGGTTGGCGACTGCAGGCGGAGCCAGGGAGGGTGCTGCGATCGCAGCGATGAGAGGAGGCAGGAAGGAGGGTACAGGTGCTCGGGAGGAGCAGCGGCTGTCGTCGGTGGCCATGCGACACAAGAGGGAGAGATCGGAGATGGGGTGGATTGAAGAGGTGGCTAGGGTCTGCATGGGGGAGATGAAAAGGCTAATAGGGGTTATATAAACACAGGGTTTAGGTTTCGAGTGGGTGCAGGTTTGGGGGGATCATAACGGGTGCAGATGTGGGTTTAAAAGGGTAGTTTAAGGAAAATGGGTATTGGGTTGAAATATTGGATAATGGGTTGGGGTATTAAGGTAATGGGTTTTATAGAAATCTAATTAGAAAACTCAAAATAACTAATAAAATACAATTTATAAAATAATGTAATTTTAATAATAAAAAAATAATAACAATAATGCAAATAACAACACTAGCAAAATAATACAGATAGTAACAATATTAATAATAATAAAAATGATAAAAATAATAAAAGTAATAATAACAATAATAAAAACTGTATTAAATACAAAAATCATAGAAAAATAGTTACAGCTAAAATTATTGATCAAAAGTAGATTTTAATAGAAAATCCAATAATACATTTTGACAAAAGAAATTTAAAAACCGGAAAAATGATTTACGAAAATTTTAAATACAGAAAATACATTTTTGGGAAAACAGGGGTTATAAGACTCCTTGGCAAAATGGGACTTAAGTAAACTCACAGCACACATAGAGTTAATAGATAAGAACAAAATAATAAAAATTAAACATATAAGACATACTCCAACAGATCTAGAAGAGTTCAAAATATGT
The DNA here is from genome assembly GCA_017893485.1 of Hemerocallis citrina. NCBI lineage: Eukaryota > Viridiplantae > Streptophyta > Magnoliopsida > Asparagales > Asphodelaceae > Hemerocallis > Hemerocallis citrina. The sequence goes on along the minus strand of CM030367.1, from coordinate 156,699,875 downwards.
AACACCTCGAATTTTAAAATACCGAGAATATTCGTTTTTATATTCTTATGGTGGTGAGAATTATTTTTACGTTATATCCTATTATATTTTATTTTTAAATATTGATATTGGTATGAATATTTGTGTTGTATTGATGCAAATGATATATTGGAGTTTGAGTTGAGTTTTTGTGAAGAAACATTGTTTACTTTATTTTATACTTTTGGAGGATTATTATGAGATAATTTTATGTAATTCGTATTGTTAATATTTTTTTAAAGTGCAAGAGTTGGGGTTTATTTATAATATTTTGCATTTGGAGGGCCTATATGTAATTATACCATATTATTATTATTATTATTATTATTATTTTTACTAAAACACCCCCCCCCCCTTCCCTTCTCCTCCTCTTTCTATGTTTCTTCTTTTCCCTATCGAACCTGAAAGCGCCGAACCCATTCAGTCGACGCTCTCCCCACCCAAATCCACCCCAACTCCTGATTGTTTTTAAATTAATTCGGGGAGATAGCTAAGTGGAGGGTGCTCTAGCTCGTGGCGGAGTCCGTTTTTCGAAAGGATTTCGAAAAGGTAAACCCTAAATTTTATTTTTGTATAAAAATTAGTGCGGTAACTTTATTTTAAGTAAGATTATTATGGTAGGGAGATTAGAAGATGTTGAGAAGGGTAGAGACGAGAAATTAGCAATTTCTTAGAGATTTTGCAAGTTGCTAAAAATTAGGGTTTTGGGTTTGTAAAAGAAGGATTATATAGGTATGGATTGTTTCTTGTATAGTAATGGAAAATATAGCTGAGTTATTAAAATATTTTGGGGGTGATTCTAGTTATTGTTTAGGGGATAAAAACCCCATAGGAATTTGTCGATTACGTGCATTGCACGTGTATCCCAGACGTTCAATAAAGCGTCTGAGTGATAGTAAGATAATTAGTATTATTGTTTTCCCGTGACTGGTTTGAATAATTTGAGCCTTAATTGTGTTGAAATTTGATAATAGGAGATGTTAACGGCTTCGTGTGCCGGATGGAGAAGTGATGCTTCGAGGCCTCCCGGGCTGTGAGGTGAGTATGAAAATATTTATATATCTGTTGTTTTAAGAAAATTTTAGTGTAATTTGAATGATTGATATGAATCCCGGAATAAGGTGTATGGGTAAAAGGAAATTAGTGTTCGGTGTGAGTATGCGATATGGCGATTAAATACTCATTTCATGTATTGATATAAATTTATAGACGATGGATTAGTATATATATCTATATGTATATGGTGGTGTGATGTGTTAGTCTACTGGGCGTATGCAAACATGTGGGAATGAGATAATAAATAGTATGGTATATTCATGATGTGTGAGGTAATGATCAAATAAATAATACAGTACCGTTGTGAGGTGCAATAATATGATGTGATGATTTTATTTATTAATTACAGTGATATCTTCTTTTGTGAGATGCATTGAAAGGGGTAAGTGAGTTGGTGATCATTGTTTATGCGAATAAGTAAATAAAAGGGGAGATGCTATGATGATAAAGGGTGATGTTAATATGAAAAGAAAATGTTAATAGCAATAATTTCGGTTGACTTGAGTTGATACCCCAGGATGGACCTGGGAGTGTAGATACCTCCGGATAGACTGGAGAGAGATATGATACCTCAGGTGGGACCTGAGAGAGAGTTGATACCCCAGGATGGACCTAGGAGTGTAGATACCTCCGGATAGACCGGAGAGAGATATGATACCTCAGGTGGGACCTGAGAGAGAGTTGATACCCCAGGATGGACCTGAGAATGTAGATACCTCCGGATAGACCGGAGAGAGATATGATACCTCAGGTGGGACCTGAGAGAGAGTTGATACCCCAGGATGGACCTGGGAGTGCAGATACCTCCGGATAGACCGGAGAGAGATATGATACCTTAGGGTTGACCTGAGAGAGAGTTGATTCCCCAGGATGGACCTGGGAGAGCAGATACCTCCGGATAGATCGGAGAGAGATATGATACCTCAGGGTTGACCTGAGAGAGAGTTGATTCCCTTGGATGGACCTGGAAGAGCAGATACCTCCGGATAGACCGGAGAGAGATATGATACCTCAGGGTTGACCTGAGAGAGAGTTGATTCCCCAGGATGGACCTGGGAGAGCAGATACCTCCGGATAGACCGGAGAGAGAGTTGATACCTCAGGGTAGACCTGAGAGATAATTGATACTCCAGGATAGACCTGGGGTAAGTTGAATATGATATAGAATGTGAATGAGAAAGAGAAGAAAGTACCTAGTGTAAAATGAAATGAGATGAAATGAAGCAAGTGTATTATGAGTTAAGAATAAAGATTAAATAAGTAATTACGAGATGAGATTCAGAAAATACGAAAAGTGTATTAATATGGATTTAATGAAGAAATTGTGTTGTGGTAATGAATACGTGAAGTAGAAAGAATGCATTAGGCATCTTATTAATGAAAGTGAAGATATAATGCGAGAGTGGTCACAAAAATGATTATTTCAGTGAAATACAGTATGATATGGGTTGTACCTTGGAATTGTGTCAAGGAACTACCTGCCCGCTATTTCTGTGGAAATAGTGGAAACTACCTGCCTTGGCATAACTCGCAGGGTGAGTTGGCATGATAGGGGTAATGACTAATGGAAATGAAGAATTAAGTTAAGTGCAGATTAATAGTAATTGAAGTAAATTAATAACCAAGCTATCGGCTGGGGATGTGATGTGATATTACCCAGACCACGTGTTTGGGGTGAGGTGATTATTACCCAAGCTATCGGCTTTGGGGTGTGTTATATTATTGCCCAAACTATGTTTGGGATATGGAGTATAAATTGATGAAAATGAAAGTGAGATCAATGATAATTTGAGTTATGAGTGAAGATGAAAGTAAGTTAGTTATCAATTAGATTGAATAATAACTGAATGAAATACTGAGATGTGAATGAGCTATAAGGCATGCTTTGGATGCAATGAGAATAAACATTCTAATTAGAGATGTGCTAATGATGTGATGAAATGCAAGTCTCTCGCATAGTGAAATGAAATGTGATATTTATGTTATACGACATAAATGAGTGGGATATTCTGGAAATGAATGCGTATGTTTAGGAGGCTATAAAAATAGATAATTGTGATGTTATTCATTAAATTAAATACTTGTAATGAGATGTCATGATGATGTAGATGGTATGGTTGTTTGTATGTGTTCGGTGTGTGTAATGAGAGAAGGGTGGTGAAAATGATTATTAAAGAAAATATACCGTGATATAATAGTAGTGAATGAAGTGTGTGGCTTATAAAGATGAAGAAAAGATGTAGCAAGATCATGTGTGTATATATATATATAAAGAAATGCTTCTGTGGCAATAATTGTGGAAGGATCGATATTTGTGTCAGGGGATTCAACCGTAAAGGCAATGGATCGTATGTGACTTTGTCTTATGCAAATATAAGATATATATGTCGTTAGTGTGATGTATATAGAGAATTGGGTGAAGTTATGGATATGTATACAGTTGAATGCAGATTTGAAGAGTAGTTGGATATAAATCATATTGGTGATGTTTGTAAGTTCAGATTTCAGGTTGCATCATCTTAACTTGATATTTGTAAGTTTAAAGTATTTTCTTTATACCATTTTAATTTATTTATTAGATTAATAATTATACTCACACCAGAAATGGCTAACCCCTTAGTATTTGGGGGGTTAGGGAGTCCCTGGACTACCCTAAATCCCCTACTGTTACAGGTCCTCAGCAGTGCAGAGGTGAGGTGTAGATTCTGTAAAGTGGAGCGCTTATTTTAAATTTTTTCTTCAAGTGTTATTATGTGAGTAGTGGAAATTTATGATTTAATTTGTATTTTAGATGTATAAGCATGTATATGATGATGATGAGTATAGTGTGGAGTAGTATGTGGTGGTTGTGACCCGTACCCATCTTGTTGTGGTGTACCGGGTTTCTGTGGAAGATTTACAAAGGTTTTTCTAAAAACTTTACCTCGTTTTCAAAGAAATTTATGATTTTTAATTAATATTGGATATACCGTTATGAGTTTGGCCCCCAGAACATTATATTATATTGCCTGTGTGATACTGCTCATTTTGGCCTGGGGAGCCCGTGATAATATTGTCTGTATTGTGAGCTACGGAATTTTGAGCAGAATTCCGTAAGCTATTTGCGTTTCGGGGTAAAATTTACAAGGGAGACTCTGCCAAAATTTTTATTGAAATATAGTTTTCTTAGTTTATGTTTAAAGTGATATAGAAATTGAAAGAAATGATTTTGGAGTAAAAAAAATAAAATAAAATTGGGGCGTTACAAAATACATATAAAAGAATTAATGGAAAATAACTACATAAGAAAATCACAAAGTCCACATTCATCACCAGCATTTATAGTAAGAAAGCATTCAGAAGAAAAAAGAGGTAAATCTCGAATGGTAGTAAATTATAAAGAACTAAATAAAAATACTAAGAGGTTTGGATACCCACTACCAGACATGCAAATACTACTTAACACAGTAAGAACAAGAAAAATATATTCGAAATTTGATTGTAAATCAGGATTTTATCATGTAAAACTAACAGAAGATTCAAAACCTTTCACAACATTTAGCACACCTCAAAGATTTTATGAATGGAATGCATTATCATTCGGTTATAAAAACAGTCCAGGAATATTTCAAGAATATATGGATAAATTTTTTGAAAAATACAACAATTTCATATTAGTATACGTAGACGATATTCTAATAGGATACGAAAACGAGGAACAACATAAAGAACATCTACTAAAATTCATAGAAATAGTGAAAAATACAGGTATTATATTATCAAAAAAGAAGATGGAATTATTCAAAACTGAGATAGAATTCTTAGGAACAAAATTATCACATGAAAGAATAGAATTACAGACACATATAGCAGAAAAAATAAAGACATTTCCTAATGTCCTAAAAAAAAAAGAGAAGTACAATCTATAATAGGGTTACTAAATCAAACAAGAGGTTACATACCAAATTTATCAGCAAAAACAAATTGGTTACAACAAAAACTGAAAAAGTTTAAGAAATGGGAATGGACCCAAGAGGATGAAGAAAGACTTAAAATATTAAAACAACAAACTTCATAATTACATAAGCTAAGATTACCTGTTAAAGAATGCTCATGGATAATAGAAACAGATGCTTGTGAAAATAATTGGGGAGCAGTATTAAAATTTATTGAAATAGGAGAAGAAGAAGAATGACTAGCCAGATATACTAGTGGATCGTTCACACAGATCCAAAAAAATTACCACATAAATAAAAAAGAACTACTAGCAATCTTAAAAGTTATAAAAAAGTTTGAGTTATTCATAATACATACAAAATTCACAGTAAGAAAAGATAATACACAAGCAAAGAGTTGGATTAACAAGATAATAGACCCAACTATAGCAAATAAAAGGTTGATAAGATGGCAAATGGAGTTAGCACATTATGACTTCTCAATAGAAAATATAAAAGGAAAAGATAACATCCTAGTAGATTTCTTGTCAAGAAGCTAACAATTTCATTTTTTCAGGATGGAAAATAGAGTGCAGCATATAGAACAAGATATAATCTACCTAAAGGAGACAGTGGAGCAATTAAAAGGAGCATTTAACCAACTACAGCTGCAAATATGTGGTCATCAAAGTATAATTTACCAACATATAAATACAGATTGTATTGAAAAAATGAGTGAAGGGAGTGAACCTATTAACTCACAAAATACAAGTGGGATCACAAATATAGCCACACAAGAGGAAAACTCCACATCCATACAGCCTACTACCTACAAAGAGAGTTTACTCTCAGATCCTCTAAAATACTCCAAGAATGATTTATTTTTACAATATATTGAGAAATTATGCCAGACCACTCAGGTCAACTAATTTATCAAAACTATTTCTCAACAACATATGAACAAAGCGATCAATTTACCAGGAGAAAATCCGAAAGCAGTGAGGGTATTGTTCGAAAAAGGACTTATCCACTGCATATATCCATCTCAAGAATGTGAAGAACTTAGCCAGTTACCAAAAGAAGTATATAAAACTGCTAAAAGTTATTTTGGTCTCACAAAGGCATCCAAAATATATGTCCGTGTATTTTCAGCTATTCCAGAATTTCTTGAAGATAATAAAGAACTATCAGCTGAACATATTATAAAGATAGGGATGACTACACAAATCCTGTTTGGAGCAACCAGTATTATACCATATAGGAACGAAGAATTTGAAAAACTGATCCCAGAAAGAAGAATTATGGGATTTAGAACAATGTATTATGAACTGAATGACATACAAAACAGAGACGGTAACATGTGGATCTATGATAGCCCTGACCCACAAAAATTAATGATATATAGCATAGCAAAAATTAAACAAACACAGTCAAAGAAAGAAGTCTTTGACAACTGGTACCAAATACTGTATAAAGGCGACTTGAAAATGACAGAAGAGATAGCTGTCCACTACTGTAGATTGATGAGGATGGAACCACAGCATTCATATGACTATTGCTGAAAAGAACAAGAGAAGGCTGACGAAGAGCTGTTTCTGATGTGAAGTACGTGAAAATGTCTTCAACGTAAGCAGTGACGTAATTAGCTCAATTATTTATCTATGATGTAAGCAATGATGTAAGAAGAACAATAATTGTATCTGGTGTAAAGTCATCCCTTCTTCTATAAAAGGGAAGGCAGGGTAAGGGAGAGAGGCAGAGAATCTGGGAGAGAAAAAATTCCACAAAATCTTGAAGAGTCTCTGTTTGTAACAAGTTTGAAGGAAATAAAAATTATCTTTTATGAGTTCATGCATCTACCAGATCTTGTAGAAAATAAGGTATGGATAACTAGATCTTTTTCCCTTAGGGAGAGTTTTGTAAGGCTCTGCCTGAATGATTTTGTAAAAAGACTCATTTGCAACCTTCTATAGTTAGACTATACACCTAGTGGAAGGAAACGAGCTAGGTTGTGGTTGTTTGTACCGAAGTGCTACTGGTTGTTCTAGACGTATCTCTCGGATGAAGCTCTCTTGAGGGCATAGTAATCCTGAGATGGGAGGAACGTAAAAGGAGCACAGAAATGGGGTGCATACCAGAGGTATTTTATCCACCGGTAGTAACTGGTACAGAGCAGCTCAAAGAGGTTTAACTGGGTCGGAAGCATGATGGGCCGTTTTGTTTTGTTTTTTTAGGCATCCTTAGAAACCTCTCTCTACTCTTGATTTTATAATTGATTATTGTTCAAATTCAAAAGAACTAATAGATAATAATAATTTTGGTATTGCCTCACCGATTTTTGAATTAATGGTTAATTACCAAGAAAGTGATAGAATGCTAGTTTTTTATGTTTATTATCCTCATAGAGAAATAAGCATGAATGATTGCTATGAATTCAAATTATTCTTTTTTAGTGTACAACGAGTAATAATCATAACAATAAACCAAATAAATCTAGGAGAAACTAGTAATATGAATGTTGAAATAATTGACGACCTAACTTATCATGAAAGATCTTTGTTATTTTATGAAAATTGTATATTTAGTAGTTATGTTTGGAGTCTTACAACTGCATACAAACAATTTCTAGAAGAAAATAAACAGAATGGAGGAGAAAATAGACATATGGAAGAACTCGAAGAACCCCCATATGATAGTAATAGTAAAGGATATGAGACAGAATCAGAATATATGAGAGAACTTGAAGATGATATTCCCGACATTCCTTATTACTTTTTCAGAATAGACAATATCCATTATTTCGGCGAATATTATTTTACACCAAACTATCATCTTTAGAATTTTAAAGTTTTTTATACTCTCTTCCTTTTAATTTTCAGGTCTTCAAGTGATTACACGCTTCGCACCCACAGTTGGTATCAGAGCCAAGTTAAAGTAAGTAATTTTTACATAATTTTCGTAATTTTCTTTAAATTAATCACTAATTTATAAGCTATAGAATAGAAAACAAAAATTTAATAAAAACAGAAATTATCTTAAAACCCAAAAACTTTTAGAATTTAAAGAAAGATCACACATCCCATAGAAATTACTATAGGAAGTATACTATAAAAATTCAAATAGTAACTAGGTCATTTAGCTAAATAGTTTCCAAACTAGGTCATTTGACCAAATAAAATCAAAAAGTGGGTCATTCCACTAAATCGCTCTGCAACTGAAGACTTCTCTCACGAGATCGAGGACAACAGGGTTTGGCTGTTAGACTCATCTGGGGAATTCTCAGTCTCTTCGATGTACAAGCGGATTAATGACGGCGGGTTGCGATGTAAAGACACACATATTATTTGGAAGCTGTGCATTCCATTGAGAGTTAAGGTCTTTGATTGGTTAGTAATGAACTACGCTATTTTATCAAAGATCAATCTTCGGAAAAGGAACATGCAAATAGATACTATTTGCAAGGAATGTGAGAGCGGTGATGAGGATGCCAACCATTTATTGTTTTCCTGTACGAAAGCAAAACTAGCTTGGGAGGTGGTATGCCTAAGTTTTGGGTGTCTAGAAAGCCCTAGGGTTAGTTCAGATGTGTGGGGACATTGGTGGTTAAATTTGGTTAGAAAGGGAGATAGGCAGGATTGGGGTATCGTAGCATCGGCCACTATGTGTTGTTTATGGCTTGTTCGGAATGATTTATATTTTTGCAATATCAAATGTACTTTTTCCACTCTCATGCATAAAATTTGGGCGCTAACTAATGATTGGACAGGTAATAGGGGTGCAATTAAAAGGTTGCGGATGGAAGAGGAGGAGTAGGTCTCATGGATGGAGAGCAAGCAAGGGAGAGATCGATGTTTTTCACTTGCTTTGGAGGCGAGAGGTAGCATGGAAAGGATTATGGGACCCTACTATTCCAACATATGGATGAAGAATTGTCGGGCTTGTCTACAGCCCTTGTATCTTATTTTCTGCTTTTCTATTTTATGTATGTTCGTTGTTAGAAGGACAGAGATAAGCGATGACCAAGTCATCTTTTTATCAAAAAAACTGAAGACCCCTCCCCCCCCCCCCCCCCCCCCCCCCCCCCCCCCCCACACACACACACACACACACACACACACACACACACACACACACACACACACACACACACACACACACACACACACACACATATAAATATAGGGAAAAAGGGGTATGAGCAACTTGCTCATTTAGTAAATAAGCAATTGATGATGTGGCATACATGTGATTGAAAAACACACACATATAAATATAGGGGAAAAGGGGTATGAGCAACTTGCTCATTTAGTAAATAAGCAATTGATGATGTGGCATACATGTGATTGAAAAATCCTTAAAAGGGTTAGTTGTCCAATGTATCACATGCATGCCACATAATCAATTGCTCATTTACTAAATGAGCAAGTTGCTCATATCCCTTTTACCCATATATATATATATATATATATATATATATATATATATATATATTAATGTAGAGGCCTACTGTTAACTTTAGAGTTAAGTTAATATAAAATGCATCTGCGTAAAACAATGGACTATCTCAGACAATGAACAGAATAAAATTCACATGATTCATCCAGCATGATGGCATCAAACAAGGGGCAGAGAAAAAGAAAAAATACTATTTAAAACCAAACAACAAATAAATAAAAATAACTTAGCGGAAGAGACCCAAACAAATGCATTTATATGTCAATGCCACAACAAATAACTTGCAGATCTCATGTACACAAAGAACAAGCAGTACACCAACAATAATAACAACAAACTTTAACTACTCAAGATTCCACTCAGATGCCTCCTTCCCATTAAAAAACAGAAAGAAAAAAAAAATTTAAAATTAAATTAAAAATTGATAATTCAGAGGCAAACATAACAAGCTGATCAGATCACAGACCCTCACAGTTTAAAAAAGGATAAAACCCACCCAGAGATTTCAGTTGAATTTTCACACATACGGTTAAAATCTTGCATGAGTTTTATGTTGTGGGTTAAATCTGGTCCTAGACTGACTGAATGACTGACTAATTCTCTCAAATTTTTATTTTTGGGAGCAGAAAAGGGACTGATGAGCTGATTCATATCTACAAATGAGATTTTTTTCTTCTTTTTCTTAACTTTTAAGAAGCAACTTTGGTGATATCTCTGCTTGATCTGTTATACTTCATATGGCTCTTCACAAGCTGGCCAGCTGCCAGTGCTGACATGAGAGAGAGCTCACCAGCAAGAACAGCACCAGCTATAATTGTAGCCAAAAGCTTTGCATTGGCCCCAGGTGACTCTAAGCTGGCACCCTTTACTCCTAATAGTTCCAAGCATGCTGACTGCGATGCGAGCTGGGTCCCACCACCAACTGTCCCGACCTACAAGAATGAATGTTTAAACAAAATGAATCGATTAGTGGTGCATTATGTTCAAATCTCAACAACAATGACAGCTCCTAACTAGAAGGTTCAAGTTGCATCAATGGCCTACATCAGTCATGAATATGGTAAGGACTATATTTACTTTACTGTATGATATGATAAAGAGAAGAGTTGGTTATGGATTCTTGGAGAACTGGAACAAGGGAACAGCTGGTAGTAGTGACTTAGAGAGTTAGAGGGAATTCTTTCTTTCCCAAAACTTCAACAACCATGCAGCAAACGCTGCAGGCTTCTAGGTTTCTGTTATGTCATGCACCTGAGGAAACCCTTGTCATAATATTTATTAAAACAAACTGAAGGGTGGTAATGACGACAACAGTTTCGGACTTTCAGGTATTGATCTATTAACAATGGAAGTACACAAATTCCTATATAAGCAGGAAAAAAAACACTCCTCTCTCGGGGAAAAACTATAAAGAATCCAACAATACAGCGCAACTGAGTAAGAGAACTAGGAGTTCTTTGAAAATGAAATAATGGTAGTAATTGCAATGCTAAACTTAGATAATGAAGAAACCACCTAAGGCATATTTAGTCTAAAACTATATTCTGTTCATAATAAACAAATTTTAGTGTCTTTGTACAAAAGGGTTCAAACTTGTAGTTCAAAAATATATAAAACATAATTCCCATTAAGTCTTTACTGATTTATGGCCCTGTTAATTAATATTTATGTTTTGAAAATGCTGAATTATTTATTTCCTTCTTTGATAACATTGTCCAAAACTTCAAATTGAGGTTTCTTTTATAACATGCCACAAGAAACAACAAGCGAAACCTTTGGAGTAAATGAAATTCATTGAACAGAAACGAGGTACATAGAAGCAAATATACCTCAATAGAAGGCATGGTGACAGAGATGTGAAGATCTTTGCCATCATTAACAGCCTCCATCATAGTGATACAATGCGAGCTCTCGACATTCTGAGCAGGATCTTGACCGGTGGCAATAAAGACAGCAGCAACAATGTTGCTCGCATGAGCATTAAAGCCACCAAGGGACCCAGCCACTGCAGACCCTGCAAGATTCTTCACTGTGTTGAGCTCAACCAAAGCCTGCACATTTGTCTTGAGCACTTTCTTCACCACCTCCTCCTTAATAATAGCTTCACACACAACTGATTTTCCCCTACCGCAAATCCAGTTCACTGCTGATGGCTTCTTATCCGAGCAGAAATTTCCTGTGATAAAGAAGATGAATAGGATTCCCTTAAGAAAAAAAAAGCTGAAAAAATTTAAACTTACAAAGGAACTAGTCACCTTACAATTAAACCAACGGAAAAAAAAACAAAAATGGGTCACTAATGATTAATAAAGAAGGGTTGGCAAAGGCATCTAGTTGTTATAGTGGGCTTGATTCCAACTTAATAAGTTAGAAAAACTTTGGATTTCAAATGTTAAACTCGTAAGATATAGTAATAGAGTGATTAATTAAATATAAATAGACATTATCATTGAGGATCACTAGGATAAGAATATGGCAGCAAAGAACATATATCAGATAAAACAGCTAAGTGCATAGCAGAGCCGGCTTTCTCTATTTTTTTTTTCTAATTAGCAAGTCTACGAATGAGGACAAATTTTGACTCAAATGGTAATATTCACTATAGGAAAATGACCATAATATGAGGACAACAATGGCAAACTATCTCTACCAAATACAGCTGGTAGAACGATAAAAATGTCGCAATAAAGACATAATTGAAGTATCAATTCATTGGCATCTCACCAACTACGAAGCACAGATACAGACGGGGATACGTTATTTTCCCCAAAAAGTAGGATACGGGTACATTATATATAATATATTTTATATTATATATATAAATCAATAAATATTTATCTTGTTAAAAATGCAAATATTGAACCATTTCATTGAACATTAGAGCATCTGCAGTCGTTGGCTAAAAGGCCATTTTTTCCACACACACAAAAAAAGTGTTGTAGTCGTTGACTATATACCCAAATTTTTGGTTTTAGGATAACAGTGGTCGGCTATATTTGGCAGAAGACATAGGAATATGGAAATTATGGCCGACAAACGATGATCTTTCGTCCATTCATATTTTTTTTAAAAATCGGACGAAAGATCATCTTTCGTCGCTTCGCTTCATTTTTAAATTTTTTTTAAATATCGAACGGGACGGGAAACCATTTCCCGTCAGATCAAAATTTTAATTTTTTTTTTAAAAAAAACCTCGGACGGGAGACAATCTCCCGTTCGATCCCAATTTTTCCATAAAGTGAAGAAAAAAATTGGTGGAAGTAGGCCTATAATAATTATTATGGGTATATATAAGGTTTTAATTTTAACTTAATTAAGATTTCAGATTTATTTAAGATTTAATTAGGATTAAATTAAGAGTTAATTAGGATTTAATTTTAAAAAAAAATAAAAATCCACGGACGAGAAATCATTTCCCATCCGTTGGTTTTTTATTTTAAAAAAACAATGGACGGGAAATCGTTCATCCGACACATTTTTAAAACGTTTTCTTTTTGTGGGACGAGACATCATCTATCGTCCTATTTTTAAAATCAAAAACCCAAATTTTGTGTTAAAACGCCTACTAGCTAAAATCCAGAATTCCTATTCCTATATGCCAAATACCCAAAATTTGAGATTGAACGACTACAGATGCTCTTAAGGATACATTATAATTATGAGCATTCTTAGGGAAAAAGAATAAACATAGCTATCAAAACATTGGGTATACTTGTTTTTTGTTTGAGCGTGTAACCTGAAACATCAAGTTTTTGAAATTTCACTAGGAACTCAAACATTTATCTAAACATAATCATACCCAAAAATTGCAAACACGCATTAAGAAGTTGGATACTCCTTGGGTACGCATCCGGGAGTACCCAAGGAGTATCGGCACCCGATACACACCCGACACAGGTACGTTGGCCGCGTTTGGAAGTACCCGTGATTCCTAGCTCATCAACAATAAAAAGTATATGCTAAACTAAGACTTCTGATAACTTAAACAATCAACTCAAAATAGAGACAGGTTAAGATAAGGGAAAAGATTCAAACCAGAAATGCTAATGACATCCATATCCGAAAAATCGCTTTGAAGATAGTCCAACACATTCTGCACACCCTTGGACACCATGTTCATTCCCATTGCATCCCCAGTGCTACAACTAAACCTCATGTACAGATTCCTCCCTGCAAGCGAGCATTGGACCCCCTGAAGCCTCGCAAACCTGCTAGACCTGCAATGCCAAAAAAAAAAAGACACATTCATTAGAGAACTTCACACAGACCCATCATCAAATACATTATGGGCATCTCCAAAACCCCAAGAAAATATCATACTTATTAAAAACAAGCCCCAACATCTCGAAATTATCGGGATCCTCCATGAAAAACTTCAGCTCAGCAGCCCTCTTGGCCGACCCAAACCTCACAACTGGCGCCCTCGTGATCCCATCCTTCAAAACCACACTCATCGCCCCGCCCGACTCCCCAATCGCCTTACACCCTCTATTGGTGCTCGCCACCAAACACCCTTCCGTCGTGGCCATCGGCACATAGTACACCTTCCCATCAAGCGCAAGCGGCCCAGCAATCCCCACGGGCAGCTGCACATACCCCACCGGCATTTCGCAGCACTGCCCCAAAATGGAGTCATAATCAAACCCATCCAACGGCAACCCATCAATCTCCCTGTTGGTGATCACCTTCAACGCCTCCCTCCTCAGCTTGGCAGCTCTCAACGTGTCATTCAGCTTGGATTCAAGAATGTATGACGGAGTCTTCCCCGAAACGACAGAATCGATTATGTTCTGGTCATCGCTAGAGAGAAGGTTCTCAGTGGTTTGAGTATTTGTGTCCACCAGTAGCGGGCAGGTGGGTGTGGTTGCGGTTGCGGTTGCGGATATTGGAGTGGAAGTAATTGCTTCCTGCTGCTGCTGCTGCTGCTGCTGTTGGTCTTCTTCTTCGTCGTGGGGGGAGACGATGGACTGGACGTAGGCGACGCCGAAGAAGGAGATGAGGTAGACGAGGGAGGAGAGGAAAAAGAAGACGGCGATGATCTCGGAGAGGGAGAGGAGGTGGAGTGGGGAGGAGTTGCGGATCTTGTCGCGCCAGCGGGACATGAGGAAGTAGAGGGAGGCCATGAAGACGACGGAGAAGAGCTTGTTGGTGGTGTGGCTGATGGGGATGGGGAGGGCATCGGATGCGACCACGCGGATGCGGTTGTTGTTGTTGTTGTTGTTGTTGGTGGTGGTGGTGGTGGGGGGTGGGGGTGGTGGTTGAGATGGTGGGGGTGACGTCACGGGGGAGGTAGGGCCGGCGGAAGGAGGATGGGAGTGGGAGGGTTTGGAAGGGAGGCGATGGCGGAGATCCATTTTTGGGGAGATTTGGAGATGGGTGGGTGGGTGGGTGGGAAGGAGGGAGGGGATTGAAATTTGAAGGGAGGAGCGTGAGAGTTTGCTCCTGGAAAAGCGGAGGGGCAGGGGAAATGGGGGAGGAAGTTATTATTTATAATGGAAGGAGAGGAATGACAGTAAAATTTTTCCCCAAAATTAAGCCTGATTTTTTAAAAACAAATTCTTATACAGACACTTGTCAAACTTGTTTCACACATGGACAGGACTAGCTGTTTTTTTAAAGTGATTCTTCTTCTATTTTGCTTGGTCCTTGTAATGAAGAAATCCAAACTAAGAAGGATTGGGCTTATGGAGATCAATAAGAGAGACAGAGAACTGGGATCTCATCTTACTCTGGAAAGAGGAGGAAGACAAGGGTATAACAGTCATATCATTCAATAATATTTAAGAGAAACAAAATACCGCTCTTACTTGGGTGGTAGATAACTATGAGAAATAATAAAAAAAAAGTGCTCCCCATTAGCATTGGTATAAAATATAAATACCCGATACCTAGATTCGACTCGGACCCGATATTGGACGGGACCCGACCCAGTCTATACGGATCTGGATGCAGGTTCTAAAAAATGACTCGTTATACTTTCGGGTTCGGGTCTGCTCAAAATATATCTGACCCGGACCTGGATCTAGACCCGTTAAAAAAACTCCAAAAAATACACACAAAAATAAATATCATATCCTCCTCCTCCCCGTCTTCCTCCTCAATTCTAAATCATCATAATCCAAACTCAAAACTCACGTCTTTTTCTTCTCTCCTCTATTCTAAATCCCCCACTCGTCGTCTCCACTAGCCGCCCACGCTCTCGCTCCTACCCGAACATGTAGGAACCTTTTAACAGAACCCGGACCCGGAACTCATGGGTCCAGGTCCTGGTCCGGGTTCAATTTTTGAACCAGTATGAGACCGGGTCCTGGTCCGGGTAGTGAAGGACCCGATCCAACCCGATACCATTGCTGCTCCACGTTATTGAGGATGGATACGCAAATAGTGATTTGTAGGAGAGTAATCTACAAAATCAATACTTTCTGGGTTGTGTCTGTGCACGAAAAAACCCCCAAAAATTAATTAATTAATTAATGATGAACGATTACATATCTCTACTATTTTAATGGGAGAGATGGGGTTTGTAACAAACAAACCCTAACTTTGTAACTATATAAACACATATAATACACGTCCAAACTATATACAACAAATATAAATGTGCACCGAACGTGTAGTCCAAATCAAAACATTCAAATATTAACTATTTTTTTCTTATTCAATATATATTCATTTAATTTGATGACTATTTTTTTAGACGTGCGATGCACGTACATTATCCTAGTGGTTTTGAATGTGAAGGATGGATGAGAAAATTATTTTGGCTTGAGAGAATAATAAGGATCTAGGTTCATCATTTTACTTGTAAAAGTTGTTACACATTATTGATGCTGCTTGTTTCTGGTGCAGGAGCAACAAGTATAAGTTCTTGTAATTTGCAAAGTGGAAGGAATAGATCTCAACCGCAGATCCGGTCTGTTACTGGAAGTGGTTCAGAAAGGTAGCTGGTGGCTGGCCGACCGGAACACCTGCAAATCATCTAGAAACACCGAAACACCTTCCTTGCGAGTGACCTATTGCCCATATAGCACCCTCCAATTCCCTTATGTAACTCTTCCAGCACATACCTTGCTTCATCGGAACTCAGACATCGAAGGTAAGGTCTGTCGTCCACCCTGGTGTATGAACGTTTGAAGAAGATATTTTCAATCAAGGTGAACCTTTGCGACCGAACCCTTATCTTCCTAGCCTCGACGGAGTCTTCAGGTAGTTGGCCTTCCGCCAAGAACTTGTGGATGTGATCCATCCAATTATGCGACTGCATGCCTGTATTGAGGCAGATGACCTCGGGCTTCTCGATGCTTGGCTCGTGGAGGACCTCAATGAGGACTATGTGGTCGAGGCCCTCGAATGACGATGAGGCAAGCTTGGACAAAGCGTCTATCTGGTTATTCAGTTCCCTGGGAATCTGCTCGACAATGGCGTGCTCAAAGGCTTCTAGGATGAGTTTGACGCGTGCCAAGTACCGGGCCATGCGAGCATCACGGGCCTCATAATCCCCCAAAATTTGGTTAACCATGAGCTGAGAATCGCTGAAGGCCATTACTCATCTTGCTCCCGCATTGCGGGTTAATGTGAGTTTGACGATCATTGCTTTGTATTCCACCTCGTTATTAGAGGCCTGGAAATTGAGGCGTAAGGAATATTGGAGGACGAAATCATCGGGGCCACGAAGTATGACGCCACCTCTGTTGCCGCCCTCATAAGATGATCCATGTACATAAATCTCTCAAGTGGGATCTTACTCTTAGATCTCGAGTACTTCAGAAATGGTGCACTCTGTAATGAATTCTGCGATGGCTTACCCCTTGATGGCTATCCAGGGTTGGTAGCGGATGTCGTGTTGGCTCAGCTCAATCGACCATTTGATTAGTCACCAAAAATTTTCTGGTTTGTTGAGGACGAGCTTGAACGGCTGTCTGTTAGGACATGAATGGAGTGAGCTTGAAAATATGGTCAGAGTTTCCGAGTTGACATCACCAATGAGTAAGCGACTTTCTCCATTCGGGCATATTGGAGCTCCACTTCGTGCAAGACTTTGCTGCCATAATAAATGGATTTCTGGACCCTGTCTTCCTTCCTGACAAGCATGTTCAGATGCGGCCAATAGAGGTAGAGGGCCTCACCCGATTCTGGTCTCTTAAGGAGCGGGGGGGAGGGGGTTGGCCAGGTAAGTCTTTAGCTGGTCAAAGGTCTTCTGTTGGGGTTCTCCCTATTCGAAGTCTTTAGCCATCCGGAGGGCTTTGAAGAACGAGAGCAACTTTTTGCCGGATTTCGAAAGAAACAGTCAATGGCCGCCAGCCGACCCGTGAGCCTCTATACCTCTTTGATATTCCTTGGAGGGGCCATGTCCGAAATGGCCTGGGTCTTCTAGGAGTTCGCCTTAATTCGCTACTGGCTGACCACGAATCCGAGAAATTTCCTCGAAGTGACACCGAAGGCGCATTTGGAGGGGTTAAGTCTCATTTTGTGGGACCTTAGCACTCCAAAGGCTTCCTCTAGATCGGTGATGTGGTCTTGGCCTCAGCAGCTTTTGACTAGCATGTTGTCGACATAGACCTCAATGTTCCAACCAATTTGTTCCTTAAACAACCAATTGACGACCCTCTGGTAGGTAGCACCGGCGTTCTTCAGCTCGAAGGGCTTGACCCGATAACAGTATAGGCCCTGGTCAGTCACGAAGGCGGTTTTGGGAATATCAGCGAGGAACATTCTGATTTGGTTATAGCCTAAAAATGTGTCCATGAAGCTCAGCTGTTCGTAACCAAAAGTCGCATCAATTTGGGTGTCGATGCTGGGAAGAGGGAATGGATCTTTGGGGCAGGATTTGTTAAGGTCTGTGAAGTTTATGCAAATTCTCCACTTTCTGCTTGGTTTCTTCACCATTACTACGTTAGCCAGCCATTCGGGATAGCCGACTTCCTAGATAAAACGAGTCAAGAGGAGCTTGTTCACCTTTTCTTTGCTTGTCAGCTGCCTTTCAGGGGAAAATTTATGGTGCTGCTGTTGGACGGGCTTTGAATCAGGGTGGATGCTCAGTCGGTGCATGATGCGGTCTTCTGAGATCCCTGGCATATTCGAGGGCGTCCATGCGAAGAGATTAATATTCCGCCTGATGCAGTCAGTGATGGCCAGTTTTAGGTCAGGGGAGAGGGACCGGCTCACTTGGAACCACTTAGATTTGTCCTCCTCGATGAAAGGGATTTCTTCCAATTGGTCGAAGGGTTCAGAGCCCAATGAGTTCCTGTCAGATAGAAGCTCGACCGCTTCAAAGGGAAAACAATGCCTCCCACCGCGGCCATGTAGCAGGACCTGGCCAATTCTTGATTGCCTCAGACCATGTCGACTTCGTGGTCATTAGAGAACTTCATTTTCAGGTGGTATGCAGAGGGTACCGCTTGGAGGGAACAGAGGTCGGGCCTTCCCAGGATTACACTATAGGCAGCTTTGACATTGATCACCATGAAATCCATGGCTTCTGTTTGGATGTTCAGGACTATTCTGGCTGTGACGTCAAACATGGTTATCCCCTCGATCTATACCGGAGTGCATGAAAACCCGTGCAGTGTGTACCCCGCCAGCTTGAGTCTTTCTCGAAAGAGTTTGAACACTTCGAATGCGGCAAGGAACAGGATGTTCACCGAGCTTCCATTGTCGACAAGGATATGGTGAACCTCGTGATTCACCACGCCAAGGCTAATCACCAGGACGTCATAGTGAGGTAGTCGGACACCTTCCAGGTCGTCATTGGAGAATGAGATTGCCAGGCTTGGGTCCCTGGGGAGTGGGTGGTCATGGTAACCTCCCGCACGAAGGCCTTGCAGGAAGTATTCAACTCTCCCCCATGGGGCCACCAGGAACACAATGAAGGATGGCCGGCCCTCTTGCTTCATCAGGCTCGGGTTCTGCCTCAGGACACCAACTGGTCGCTCGAGGAGGAGGCAAAGCTCGCTAGTCTCGTTGATTTGTTCAGGTGAATTCCCTCAAGCAACCCCTCTAGATGAAGGCCTCTATCTCTTCTTTGAGAGCACGACACATATCCGTCTCATGTCCGTGGTCCCGATGGAACCAACAGTAAAATTTCCTGTCCATTTTCTTGTTGTTGTTGTTGGGTTGAGGAGGATGGCGGACGATTCCCTTGTCCTCAATCTCCATAAGGATGGCCGACACGTTATGAGTCAGCGGAGTGAACTTTTCAAAGCGGGAGAGAGGAGGCAGTCGTTTTTGGCCAAGGAGATCTTTTTTAGACTTCTTCATGGGCTCCAGACCATTTAACATCCTCTTCCCCTTAGCGGGGACTTCTGTCAGACCTTCAGGGTGAAGAGTTTCTTCGGCTCGAATGTACTTTTTGACCCTGTGAAAGAGGTTGGAAAAATTGATAGGGGGCTTCTTTGCTAGGGAGGCCTTTAGCTGGCCATGGCGAACATTATGTTGGACAACTGCGGATGCGACGCCAGCATCCAGAGAAGAGACTACCCTGGCTTCGGTGGTGAACCTCCGCACAAAGTCCCACAGGGACTCCCCTTCCTTCTGTTTGAGGTCCAGAGGTGATGCGCTCGTCTTCTCGACCTTGCGACTGGTCACAAAGTGAGTGAGAAAGTTTACCTCGAGTTGTTCAAAAGAAAAGATTGAGTTGGGGGCGAGCTTTGAGAACCATTCCCTTGCCGGGCCATGCAAAGTGGCGGGGAATGCTCGACAGAGGAGAGGATCTGAGGCGCTATGAATCATCATGAGGGTTTTGAACCCTTCTATGTGATCAGCTGGATCACTCTCTTCATCGTATGTCTCGAACTGAGGTGGTCGGAAATTTCTCAGGATCGAGGCATTAAGAATTCGAGCGGAGAATGGGGGTCCGGTAGGATGGTACCCCCGACTGGATTGGCCACCACCCTCACTAATCCGGGGGAGGCAATTCTCCATCTTCTAGAGTCGCCTAAGGACAATGTCATCCCTCCTCAGTGGTCAGGTCGAGCCATGTGACTCGCTACCCAGGTTTCTATCTTCCTTGATTGGGTCGTCGACTAGTTGTTCGGTCCTGGGTGCGCCTCGGATGGCTAGGAGGACCTTGTTCCTAAACTCCTGGAACTCGGTCCTCGTGACCGTGACCTCTTTGAATTGGACCGTTGGAGGTCGTCGATCTCTGGGTGAGCGACTGTGCCGTTGCTCCTGACCCTGTAGGCTATGGGTCGAAACCTGGACAAAGGAGGCAGGTCCGCTCCTGGAACGATTGAGCTGTTTTCGGAGGTCGTCCTCAGGTTTCCGATAGTTGATGATCTTCCGAAGGTCATCAGCTTCCTAATGCTCGAGTTGCCCATCAGCTGAGCGTGAGATGCTCGGACCCTGACCCAGCGGATTCTCGGGTTGGTGTCTTCGGGAACCCTCTGTGTCCGCCTGACTGTGGGTCTGGTGATGATGTTCGGCACACCGCCCTGCCGTTGCTGCCCTCTTTGGTTTAGGGGTCATAGGAGGGGTGGAGTCTGGAGAGATGAATCTAGTTTTGGGTCTGTCAAGCCTTCCTACAGACGGCGCCAATCGATGCTGCTTGTTTCTGGTGCAAGAGCAACGGGTGTGAGTTCTTTTAATTTGTAAAGTGGAAGGGACAGATCTCAACCACAGATCGGTCTACTACTGGAGGTTGGCTCGGAAAGGTAGCTGGTGGCTAGCTGACCGGAACACCTGCAAAGTGCCTAGAAACACCGAGAGAAATTCCGGCGACAAGCCCTCCGACGATATAATCAGTCACTGGAAAGGGTAAGAAAGCTAGGGTTCAGGTGAGAGATTTTTTATTATCTTTCTCATGGAGGAGGGGGCCTGATATATATAGGCAGAGTAAATGGGTATCTGATCCTAATGGACCGGGTTAGACCCGTTTGTCTGTAAACCAGAAGCTGCAGAAGGACCGTTGGACCTTTTGTGCGGATGATCAGAGATGAGCAAATATTGAGGAGATCTGACGGTCCTGATTGGACCACGTCACTTATCCCCACATCAATTATGTGTAGGAAGTCATACAAAATACATAATGTGATATCTGAAGGTTGTACTCTTTAAATTGTGGGTGGCTTCACATCATTCACCGACTTCCTAACTTACGAAATGAGGTTCTAATTTCTTTATGTTTCTTGATTTTATCTACAAAACTGTTGAACTTCATTCCCTAGAGACTAGAGTCAAGCGAAATTAATTTCAAGTTCAGGTGCGTTTGTGCATGTGGAAATCATGAAGATGAAGAGCACATTTTTCTCCGCACACTCCCTTTTCACAGCTCAATTTATCATTATCAACATGTTTTTTTCGACCCAGATGATTTTAGAGATTAAGTCGTCTCAGTTCTCTGAGTCAAAATTTGCTATTGAAGATGAAAGATAAAGGAAAACTAACTAAGAGCATCCACAGCCGTATTTCTCATATGTTAAAAAATGACAGCTACAGTAGTAGCAAATAGCGTTGTTTGCTGCAGTGGTCATTTGCTATATGCTTTTCATTTTTTAGAAAATATTACGCGGGACGGTAGAACATTTCCCGTCTCATTTGAAATAAGCGAGCGACGGTATATGTTATACCGTCTCATCGTTTAAAAATAAATTAAAAAAAATTAATTACTTATTAACTATTAAACTATATTAATTAAATAAATTAAATAATATAACAATAACTAAACCTAATTAAAAACTAACTAAACCTATCTAACTACACCTAAACCTACCCACTAAACCTATTAAACTATATTAACTACAAAATGTCAGCCGGTATAACATATACCGGTCCAACATTTTTTTTTTAAAACAAAATCTGACCGTTGGATTGGAAAAAAATTTTAAAAATAAAAAAATAAAAAAAGGGACGGTATAACATATACCGGACGGTATATTATACCGTCCGACCCACTTTTAAATAATAATAATAATAAATGGGACGGTATATGTTGTACCGTCTTTCAAAATTTGAGAATCGCTATTCTGTTTCTCATATATGAGAAACGAATATAGCATATTTGCTAAAAAATGGCTAAATAGAAAACCACTGCAGCGATCTGTTTGCTATAAAATGGCAATTTGCCAAATATAAGAAACCACTGTGGATGCTCTATGTTGCCGCTGAATCTGGTGTGGGAGCAAACAGATAGTATTTGTGGATTCTTGGAAAATATTGAATAGCAAACCTATTTACCTGTTCCGCCGGAGTATGACCTTCACTCCCGCTGTACACCTGCAAAAAGTGCGAGACACCGGGGTTGTTCCCGGCGACGCACCCTCCGACGCTCAAGTCAGTAATCAGAAGTGATTATGAAAGAGCATAAAAATTGGTGAAAGATTGATTACCTCTTAATAGAGATGGATGGGGGGTATTTATAGGCGTCTTAGGGATCAAATTAGGCATGTAATTCCTGTGTATAGATAAGGAATGTAATCCCTAATTTTCAGTAAAAGGATAGATATGAATCAGGACCGTTGATTAGTATTAATCAGAAACCCTAATTCTATCCTGCTGGACCGGGTTTATTGCGGGTTGAGACCCGCACCCGGTTGAGGTGGATCCGTTCGCGGGTTAATGGGTCTTTGAGGAGGAGAACCAGTACCCGCTTCAGACCCATTGGAATGTGAAATTACCATTTTGCCCCTAGGCTTTAAGATTCGTTCCTGATCTGGATGGTTTTGATTTAACCCTATTTTTTAGCCATATCACGAGCCCCCCAAATACATATAACATAGTCATAGGGGATTGTCTTGTATTAATTCATAAAAAATAGGGTTCAATTTGGGGGCCCCAAAACGAGTGTCCCATATTCCCCTCGGGATGAGACTCTTAAGATTCTCTTGAATTCCAACTCTGAAGAGAGTATCAGATTTTGAAAGCGGGCCCCTTTCCCGCTTTCAAAATCTGAGACTCTCTTCAGAGTTGGAATTCAAGAGAATCTTAAGAGTCTCATCCCGAGGGGAATATGGGACACTCGTTTTGGGGCCCCCAAATTGAATCCTATTTTTTATGAATTAATACAAGACAATCCCCTATGACTATGTTATATGTATTTTCAGCCTTTGAGGAGTAGTTTTACTGTTTTAATGGCTGACGGAGTTGTATCGGAGTCCAAATGGAAGGTTTCGAATCTTTACAGGGGGCAGTATGGTGATTTTCTAAGTTAGTTGCGTGCTCTGGATATTTGGTGATTTTTATTTATTTTTTCGGAATATTTACTTAATTTCGCGAAGTGTCGATTCGTCGTTTGGGGGTCTTAATAAACGGTCCTAGGCAATAATTATTCGCTCAGGGGCTCAAAAATATTTCCCTGACTTTATAATTATTTTCTAGGATTTTTAACTAATTTTCCCGAATTTTTAATCATTTTTTCGCAAATTTTCAAGTAAATAAAATGATTTTAATAAATAAAATACCGAATTATTGCGTGGCGCGATCTGAATCGTTGATCTTGAGTGAGCGCGGAATTCTGGAAGATCGGATGGACGGAGTCGCTCGGCAGCATTTTTCTTGCTTTCGGGGGTCGGATGGGCACTTGCTCGGATTCCGAGCGAAGTGGCTCGGCTCTTCCTCCGCACAAGTGGCTCGGATCGCCAGTCGCTCGGCTCGAAATACCGAGCGACGTGGAGCGATCTGAGCCGTCGGATCTTGACGCGAATCATGAGACTGGCACGGTTCCCAAGAACACACTATCATGTCGTTTAGTGGACGTGGCGCAATCTGGACCGTCCATCATCTGAAGCACGAATTTCTTGGTGATCCAACGATTGGGGATGCTCGGCAGCGATTTTCTTCACTTTCGAGGGTCGGATTGGCACTTGCTCGGATTCCGAGCGAAGTGGCTCGGTTTTACCCTCGCACAAGTGGCTCGGATCGCTTGTCACTCGGTTCGGAACGCCGAGCGGCGTGGAGCGATCTGGGTCGTCGGATCTTGGCACGAATCTCGATGCGGGCTCAGTTTCCAAGAAAACACTATCTTGTCGTGTAGTGGCGCTGGCAAGATCTGAGCCGTCTGATCGAAATTTAGCGTGAATCTTGGGGAGAAAGTCGTTTTTCTCCATTTCGTAGCTCGGATTGGCACTTGCTCGGAATCCGAGCGATGTAGCTCGGAACGCCTGTCGCTCGGCTATTGGATCCGAGGGACATGGGGCGATCTCTGCCGTCTGATCTTGGCGTGAATCTCAATGCGGGCTCAGTTTCCAAGAAAACACTATCTTGTCGTGTAGTGGCGCTGGCAAGATCTGAGCCGTCTGATCGAAATTTAGCGCGAATCTTGGGGAGAAAGTCGTCTTTCTCCATTTCGTAGCTCGGATTGGCACTTGCTCGGAATCCGAGCGATGTAGCTTGGATCGCCTATCGCTCGGCTATTGGATCCGAGGGATGTGAGGCGATCTCTGCCGTCTGATCTTGGCAGGAATCTCGATGCGGGCTCAGTTTCCAAGAAAACACTATCTTGTCGTGTAGTGGCGCTGGCAAGATCTGAGCCGTCTGATCGAAATTTTGCGCGAATCTTGGGGAGAAAGTCGTTTTTCTCCATTTCGTAGCTCGGATTGGCGCTTGCTCGGAATCCAAGCGATGTAGCTCGGTTTTACCCTCGCACAAGTGGCTCAGATCGCTTGTCACTCGGTTCGGAATGCCGAGCGGCATGGAGCGATCTGGGCCGTCGGATCTTGGTGCAAATCTCGATGCGGGCTCAGTTTTCAAGAAAATACTATCTTGTCGTGTAGTGGCGCTGGCAAGATCTGAGCCGTCTAATCAAAATTTAGCGCGAATCTTGAGGAGAAAGTCGTTTTTCTCCATTTCGTAGCTCGGATTGGCACTTGCTCGGAATCTGAGCGATGTAGCTCGGATCGCTTGTCGCTCAGCTATTGGATCCGAGGGACGTGGGGCAATCTCTGTAGTCTGATCTTGGCGCGAATCTCGATGCGGGCTCAGTTTTCAAGAAAACACTATCTTGTCGTGTAGTGGCGCTGGCAAGATCTGAGCAGTTTGATCGAAATTTTAGCGTGAATCTTGGGGAGAAAGTCATTTTTCTCCATTTCGTGGCTCGGATTGGCACTTGCTCGGAATCCGAGCGATGTAGCTCGGAACGCCTGTCGCTCGGCTATTGGATCCGAGGGACGTGGGGCAATCTCTGCCGTCTGATCTTGGCGCGAATCTCGATGCAGGCTCAGTTTCCAAGAAAATACTATCTTGTCGTGTAGTGGCGCTAGCAAGATCTGAGCCGTCTGATCGAAATTTTAGCGCGAATCTTGAGGAGAAAGTCGTTTTTCTCCATTTCGTGGCTCGGATTGGCACTTGCTTGGAATCTGAGTGTTGTAGCTCGGATCGCCTGTCGCTCGGCTATTGGATCCGAGGGACGTGGGGCGATCTCTGCCATTGGATGTATGTGCTGAGCTGCTTTACTTAGGTTGAAACGTTGCTCCCTTTCCCATCAGTCGTGTCTCTTTAATACTTAGCCGTTTGGGCTTTCGTAACGGTTCAAGGGAGGCCCAAGAGTCGCGCCCTTACGTTACAAAGCCCAAGAGGCGCCGTTTTTACTATAAGTTTTCACCCCCCCTCACCACTTCACCTCATTTCTCACTTTCACTCTCTCACTCTTGATTTTTACTCGCAAGCGATGTTTTTAGCTCTCGAGCGGCGCTGCTAGCTGTCGTGGCCAGGCGTTTTAATCTCCGGTGATCTTTCCGGCCGCAATAGTCACCTCAAGGTCAGTATCTATCCCCATCTTTTAAAAATGGTTAAGATTTCCTCCACGGACGAGTCCCCCTCCTCGGGTGCTGTCGTCGGCCGAGAAGTTAGGCCGAGCAAAGACCAAGGGAAGAGGGTCGTGGAGCCGACCGAAGAGACTTTGGTCCGACCGAACGTAGAAGGGGAGATTGCCGAGCCTCTACAGGAGGTTGAGGTCCGTTCGTCCAAGGGCAAGGGCGTGGAGACGATCATTGAACATCCGAAAACGGTAGGGGAGCTGGGTCGGCTGCCGATCGTTCTGTCGAGCGTCGGCGGTGTTCGGAGCTATTCTGAAGAATTACTGGAGAAGGTGACACAGGGCACCGCAAAGTCAGTCGAAGAGAACGAGCCGAGGGAAATATCCGAGGTGGACCATATCTCTTCGGTCCTAACCGAGGCGAATCTGCATCGGATCCGGAGCGGGTTCCGAATCCCGGCAGAGTACGGACTTCTGCTCCCGGGCCCCGGCTTCCAAGCGTGCACCTCATCCTCGGCTAATGTTTGCATTTTTCCGGCCGACTCACTGAGTGCAGGACTACATCTGCCGCTGCACCCCTTTGTGGTCGAGGTGTTGCAGTGGTACGGCTTGAGTCCTGCTCAGCTGATGCCGAATACTTGGCGGCATGTGATGGCGTTCGTTCTCCAGTGTCAGGAGGTCGGCGCCGAGCCTAATATGTTCATTCTACGGAGCCTCTACCGACCTTGTCAACCGAGCAAGAATGAGCAAAGGTATTACCTCTCGCCGAGGAGGGGTGTGAAGTTGATCGAAAACCCGGATTCGATCAAGCATTGGAAGGAAAACTACTTCCTCGTCCGAGCTCCCAAGCCGTGGGAGATACCGACGGTGTGGTTGAAGGACGGTCTTCCAAAGCGGGCGAAGAAAGAGCCCATGCTCAGCAACGAGGAGGCAGATATCGTGGAGAAGTTGCTCGCTCTTCCGACGCTTAGTTGGAAGGATATTACGGAGGAGGCACTGTTCCGAGGGGGTCTCAGTCCGATCAACCCCAGTACGATTCTTTTATTCTGTTTTTTGCTTTTGAAGTTTTTGAAAACTTGTCTAAGTTTTTCAGCTCGATTTGTGCAGAGTCCTCCGGCATGGATTACAAAGCTCTGATGGCGAAAGGCCGAGCGGCAAGAGAGGAGGAGACGAGGAAGAGGAAGAGGA
The DNA here is from genome assembly GCA_017893485.1 of Hemerocallis citrina. Classification (NCBI taxonomy): domain Eukaryota; kingdom Viridiplantae; phylum Streptophyta; class Magnoliopsida; order Asparagales; family Asphodelaceae; genus Hemerocallis; species Hemerocallis citrina. The sequence continues at coordinate 156,672,560 of CM030367.1, read as the reverse complement.
CCGTGTCCGGACCTCAAGGCGGCCGAGCGCCCAAAGTATCCTCAGTTTCTCCGACCCCCATGCGTCCGGTGATTGAGGTTACTGAAACCGAGGCCGAGCAAGGCCCAATCTCGCCGATCGTCATACCTGCTTCGGATGTGCCGACCCCGACTCCGCAGACGGATGCTCCGGGGTCTTCTAGCGGAGCGTTTAACATTGGCGCGCTGATGGCGCTCGAGGTTCCGCCGCTCACTGCCGAGGCCGAGCGGATTTTGACGGAAGAGCACAAGGGCATCTTCGTCCCCGACTGGGGGGTGATGAAGGTCGACGGGTTCTTGGGGGACGGAAATATTTGTATGCAAGCGGTGAAACACCTGCCGACCCCCAAGGACCGAGCGGCGTTGAAGGCTCGTGAGGTTGGGGATGCGGCGATGCAGATCGCTCGGAATACTATGTCGGTCGGAACGGTCCAAAGCAGTGAAGGAGCTGGAGGCCGAGCAACTGCGCTCTTCTTCGATTGAGGCCGAAGTTGCCAACTTGAAGGCTCAGCTTGCCGAGGCGTAGAGGATCTCGGCCGCCGAGGCTTCCAAGGTCGAGGCCATCGAGAAAGAGAGGGTTCGGCTCGAAGGGGAGCTGTCTGAAGCTCGGAAGGCGACCGAGGAAGCCCTGAGCGAGCAAGCAGCGAAGGTGGCGACCGTAGAGAAGGCCGTTCGGGAGGAGGCCGAAGCCCATATGCTGACGAACATGGAGGAGGCTTATGGCCGAGCTCTGAAGCACATCGTCGCTCGGAACCCCGAGTTTGATGTCTCGGACTATTACTTCTACGACTCCGTGGAGGGTGAGGAGGAGGTGCCTTTGTCTGTGCTCGCGACAAAGCCGAGGGGCGAAGGTGCCGAGGGCGACGGTGGTGCCGACCGTGCCATCGAGACCGTGCCGAGCGATGACAAGGTCGACTTTTGACTTTGTTGTCTTCTTCTTTGTCTTCTTTTCTTCTTCTTTTTTTGTAACGCCTAACTGCGGACTGACCACCGCCTTTTGTAAACTCTTGGATTTCAATGAAAACTTTTGTGGGGTTTTGGTTGACTACGAAACTTTTATAAAAATGTTCAACTCTTTTTGCTCGGATTGCGCCCCAAAAGTGTCGAAGATTTCTTTTGATATTTCTCCGCTTTTCAGGTTGAGTTTGGTCCAATTACTGAAGTCTCCTACCTCCGCTCTGAGTTAGAGAAAACGAAGAAAGCTCTTTCTCGCAATCGGAACAAATCGTTTTATGACTTCTTGAATTTGGAAGAAACCAAAGCAACGACGAGAGGGTATTTAAGTGAGTTAAAGCAACTGCGGAAGCAGTCGCGAAAGACGCCTCTCGAGGGCGAGGTAGAGTTGATCCGTAAGGGCCTCTTTGATGTTGAAGCGAGAAACAGTGAACTGCTGGCGGAGATTTATCAATTGGAGGTGTTGGTGAAAGAGCACTCAGCCGAAGAAGAGGAGTTAACTTCGAAGGTGGGCATGTTGATGTCTAAGCGCAACGAGTTGTTGGCCAAAATCGACAAATTAAGGCGGATCACGATCGATAGAGGTATCGAAGTGACTCATCTTCGTCGCGTAGTGGTCGATAGTACTAATGTCGCAGGCTCATCGAAACTCCCTCGTCTTAAAACATCGGCGGCGGACGAGATCCTGAGAGATAGGATCATCGAGTTGGAGGAGGAGATTGCTTCGCTAAAACCTCAGCCTGTTAGAGCCAATGTTCGCAGCACGTCATGCACTCGCGAGGAGAGCGATAGAGGGATCACTTTCTATGAACTTGCGACTCGCTTGCCTACTGTTAGGCGAAGCCCAGCAGATGCTCAGAGTGCCGTAGCTATTTCGTCAAGTGGGGCCTCGGTTGGGGCCACTATTAGAACTAGCGACGAAGGGGATCTCGCTTCGTAGGTCTAGAGTCGAGCTCAGAAGTGAGGCGGCGTCGCCCTCGCGTGTCTCTGAACCGAAGCATTCCCCTTCCAAAGAAGAACTGAATAAGTTGTATTATGGTCTTCAACTTATTGTAAAAATCTGTTGTAGTGTCGGCCTTGTCTGGGCCCTTAATAAAATAATTTGTTCTGCTTTCGATGTTTGAGTGCTGTAATGGCTAGTGAACCAATAAGTATGACTCCTCGGACTTTTGACAACTACTCAAAAATCAGAAGCAAATCTTCTTTCTTATAGGCCACCCACTCCTAGCTCGCTTAAGAGCGGTCTTACGGAGCGAAGTGTTGGGCTTCGGACCTGACGTTAGAGTAGTTCAACGGTTGTGGGAGCAATTCCGAATGGCGAACTACTTCCAGCTCGCTTAAGAGCGAACTTGCGAAGTAGAATCGAGCCAAGTGTTGGACTCCGAACTCGTCGTTAGGTTAGTTCAACGGTTGTGGGAGCAATTCCGAATGTCGAACTACTTCTAGCTCACTTAAGAGCGAACTTGCAAAGTAGAATCGAGCCAAGTGTTGGACTCCGAACTCGTCGTTAGAGTAGTTCAACGGTTGTGGGAGCAATTCCGGATGGCGAACTACTTCTAGCTCGCTTAAGAGCGAACTTGGGAAGTAGAATCGAGCCAAGTGTTGGACTCCAAACTTGTCGTTAGGTTAGTTCAACGGTTGTGGGAGCAATTCCGAATGGCGAACTACTTCTAGCTCGCTTAAGAGCGAACTTGCGGAGTAGAATCGAGCCAAGTGTTGGACTCCGAACTCGTCGTTAGGTTAGTTCAACGGTTGTGGGAGCAATTCCGAATGACGAACTACTTCTAGCTCGCTTAAGAGCGAACTTGCGAAGTAGAATCGAGCCAAGTGTTGGACTCCGAACTTATCGTTAGGTTAGTTCAACGGTTGTGGGAGCAATTCCGAATGGCGAACTACTTCTAGCTCGCTTAAGAGCGAACTTGCGAAGTAGAATCGAGCCAAGTGTTGGACTCTGAACTCGTCGTTAGAGTAGTTCAACGGTTGTGGAAGCAATTCCGAATGGCGAACTACTTCTAGCTCGCTTAAGAGCGAACTTGCGAAGTAGAATCGAGCCAAGTGTTGGACTCCGAACTCGTCGTTAGGTTAGTTCAACGGTTGTGGGAGTAATTCCGAATGGCGAACTACTTCTAGCTCGCTTAAGAGCGAACTTGCAGAGTAGAATCGAGCCAAGTGTTGGACTCTGAACTCGTTGTTAGGTTAGTTCAACAGTTGTGGGAGCAATTCCGAATGGCGAACTACTTCTAGCTCGCTTAAGAGCGAACTTGCGAAGTAGAATCGAGCCAAGTGTTGGACTCCGAACTCGTCGTTAGGTTAGTTCAACGGTTGTGGGAGCAATTCCGAATGGCGAACTACTTATAGCTCGCTTAAGAGCGAACTTGCGAAGTAGAATCGAGCCAAGTGTTGGACTCCGAACTCGTCATTAGAGTAGTTCAACGGTTGTGGGAGCATTTTCGAATGTCGAACTACTTCTAGCTCACTTAAGAGCGAACTTGCGAAGTAGAATCGAGCCAAGTGTTGGACTCCGAACTCGTCGTTAGGTTAGTTCAATGGTTGTGGGAACAATTCCGAATGGCGAACTGCTTCTAGCTCGCTTAAGAGCGAACTTGCGGAGTAGAATCGAGCCAAGTGTTGGACTCCGAACTCGTCGTTAGGTTAAAGAGTAGAAGTAGAGAGATGTAAACAACTTTTTTTTTTCAAGTAAAAGATGAAAAAGCCTTTTTTATTGATAACTAGTGATCGGCTGCTTCTAAAGTTGCAAGCCGTTATTACAAGAGAGAAATAAAAGAAAAACAGTACAAGTAATAGGAGAGGAATGGTTTGACATCTTAAAAATACTTAGAAAGGCGTTGGTGCTCTCTCTTGGTATTTTAGAAGATGGTCGGCATTCCAAGTCCTGGGGATCTCTCTGCCCTCGAGGTCTTCTAGTCTGTATGTCCCGGGCCTAACTTCTTTGGCAACCTTGTAGGGTCCCTCCCAATTTGGGGCCAATTTGCTCTTCTGACCTGGGAATGAGATAGCTAACTTCCTGAGGACCAGGTCTCCTTCTTTGAGGTCCGTAGGGCGGACTCTCTTGTTATATGCCAACTCGATCCTTCTTTGATAGTTTTGCTGACGGATGGCGGCTCTTTCTCGGATCTCGTCAATAAGGTCTAGATTTGCTCGGAGCTCTCTGAAATTTTGTTCTTCTTCATAAGCTATTAGACGAGGAGAGGGTATACCGACTTCGAGGGGGATCACAGCCTCGGACCCATAGGTGAGATTAACTCCTATGGGGGTTCGTTTTGTTGTGCGGTAGTTCCATAGTACGTTGGGGAGCTGATCGACCCATAGGCCTTTTGAGCATTTGTCTAACCTCTTCTTAATGCCGGAGAGAATTTGTCGGTTAGCATTCTCTACTTGGCCATTCGACTGTGGATGGGATACAGAGGAGAATCGGTGTTGGATGACGAGGTCTTCGCAGAGAGCTTGAAAGGCAGCCCCAGTGAACTGAGTTCTGTTGTCTATTACGAGGATCCGAGGGACTCCGAATCGACAGATGACATTCTTCCAGAGGAACTGAACGACCTCGTTCTCAGTGATCGTGGCTAGAGGCTCGGCCTCTATCCATTTTGAGAAGCAGTCGATCGCCACGACTAAGAATTTGAACTGGCCAGGAGCTGGGGGAAAAGGCCCTAGTAAATCCATCCCCCACATCGCAAAGGGGATCGGACTTGATAGGGAAGTGAGTGGAGCTTGTGGGAGGCGTCGGATGTTGGAGTACCTCTGGCAAGGGCCGCATTGCCGAACGTGTAGTTCGGCATCTTACAAGAGAGTGGGCCAGAAATATCCGTAGTTTAACACTTTGTGGGCTAGGGACCTGGAGCCCGAATTTGCCCCGCCGATGCCCTCATGAAGTTCTTACAGGGCGTATTCGGCTTGCTCTGGGGAGAGGCATCTCAGATAGGGCCTACCGTCTACATGTGTGAAGGAACGCTTGTAAAGGATGCCCTCGATGAGCGTGTAACGCTCTGCTCGGGTTCTTACTCTTCGAGCTTCCTTAGGGTCTTCAGGGAGGAGACCGTCCCGTAAGAATTCGACGAGGGGCTTCATCCAGTTATCTTCAAGCAAAACTGGTAGTGACTCCATTGAGTCGGAATCTTCATTCTCTATACTTGGTTTTAGAAGGACCTCTATCAAGACGGTCTGCTCAAGACCTTGGAGGGAGGAAGAGGCTAACTTGGATAGGGCATCGGCCTGGGTGTTTTCCTCTCGTGGGATTCGTTCTATGAGGGCTTCTTCGAATAAGGCCATGAGACTCCTGAACTTGGCTAAGTATTTAACCATCCGGTCATCACGCACTTCATACTCGCCTAAGACCTGATTAACGACCAGCTGAGAGTCGTTAAATATCCGGAGACGTTGTGCCCCTGCATTGCGGGCCATCCCAAGGCCGGCTATAAGTGCCTCGTATTCTGCTTCATTGTTAGAGGCCTTGAAGTTTATACGGAGGGAGTATTGGAGGACGAAGTCGTCTGGGCCCGCCAGAATGACCCCGGCTCTGCTTCCCTCGTTACAGGAGGATCCATCCACATAAACCGACCAGATAGGTGGTCCCTTCTCTGCTTGACTAAACTCGGGGATGGTACTTTCAACTATGAATTCTGCTAAGGCTTGGGCCTTGATCGCGGTCCGAGGCTGATAGGTTATATCGTGTTGGCTCAGCTCAATTGACCACTTCATGAGGCGACCCGAGGTCTCTGGCTTGTGGAGGACTTGCTTTAGCGGTTGGTCGGTGAGGACGACCACCGAGTGGGACTGAAAATACGGGCGAAGCTTTCTTACGGCCATCACCAGGGCGTAAGCCATCTTTTCTATTCTCGGGTAGCGGAGCTCGGCGTTCCGAAGTACCTTGCTCACATAGTAGATGGGCTTTTGAGCCCGGTCTTCTTCCCTTACCAAAACGGTACTGAGGGTCTGCTCGGAGGCTGCCAAGTAGAGGTAGAGGGGTTCTCCAGGAATTGGTTTGCTGAGGAGAGGAGGATTGACGAGGTAAGCCTTGAGCTGGTCGAAGGACTCCTGTTGCTGTTGCCCCCATTCAAAACCTTTAGCCCCCCTGAGGGCTTTGAAGAAGGGGAGGCATTTCTCCCCGGACTTCGAGAGAAAGCGCCCTATGGCGGCTAGGCGGCCTGTTAACCTCTGAACTTCCTTAACATTCTTGGGAGGGGCCATGTCTAGTATGACCTTGATTTTCTCAGGGTTAGCTTCAATTCCTCGTTGGCTGACCATGAAGCCGAGGAACTTCCCTGACGAGACTCCGAATGCACACTTGTTCGGATTGAGTCTCATGTTGTGCTTTCTCAAAACATCAAACGCTTCCTGGAGGTCGGTTACATGATCGACACCTTTGATGCTCTTTACAAGCATGTCATCAACATACACCTCCATATTACGGCCAATTTGAGCTTGGAAAACCTTGTTGACGAGGCGTTGGTATGTGGCGCACGCATTTTTCAAACCGAAGGGCATAACCCTGTAGCAATAGAGGCCCTGGTCGGTCACAAATGAGGTCTTAGGGATATCCGGGGGGAACATCCGGATCTAATTGTAGCCTGAGAAGGCGTCCATGAAGCTGAGGAGTTCATGACCCGAGGTGGCATCGATCAACGGTCAATACTCGGAAGAGGGAAAGGGTCCTTGGGGCAAGCCTTGTTGAGATCGGTGAAATTGATACAAATCCTCCAAGTCCCATTGGACTTCTTCACCATCACTACGTTTGACAACCACTCGGGATAGTTTACCTCCTGTATGAATCGCGCCTTCAAGAGCTTATCCACCTCATCTTTTATAGCTAGTTGGCGCTCGGGAGCGAACTTGCGCCTCTTCTGTTGAATCGGTTTGGACCCCAGGGCAACACTGAGGTGGTGGACTAAGAGCTCTTCGGAGATTCCGGGCATGTCTACTATTGACCAAGCAAAGAGGTCTTGGTTTCTTCGGATGCACTGGACTATGTCGGAGCATAAGGCGGATGGGAGGGTCTTGCTAACAAAGAACTTTCGGCTTGGATCTTGCTCAGAGAAGAGCACTTCCTCCAACTCATCCACCGGCTCGGACGTTGGTCGGGCGACATCTTGAGGAATTCCCAGAGTTTCTAGGGAGAGGACTGGACTGAGGGTAGAGGTCATGTAGCACTTACGAGCTGTTTCCCGATTGCCCCTTACTTCCCCTACTCCGGCCCGGGTGGGGAATTTCATCTTGAGATGGTACACCGAAGGAACGGCTTCTAGAGCTGCTAGGCCGGATCGGCCTAGGATGACATAGTAAGCTGCAGGGACATCCACAACCATAAAATCCATAGACTCCGTTCGGGTAGTAGGAGTTTTGTCAGCGGTTACGTCGAGGGTGATCACCCCTTCAATAGTCACTGGCACTCCCGTGAACCCATGGAGCGTGTAGCCTGCGGGCTTGAGTCTGTCTCGGGAGAGTTTGAGGCATTTGAAAGCGGTGAGGAAGAGGATGTTAACGGAGCTGCCATTGTCCACTAGAATCCTCTCCACTTTGAAGTTCGCCATGTGGAGGTTGATGACGAGTGCGTCACAGTGAGGGGTTCGGACGCCTTCGAGATCTTCATCTGAAAATGTGACTGGCACTCCGAGGCCTTTAGGAGGAGGGGTGGCACGGACCGAGTTGACTTCTCTTATAAATGCCTTTCGAGAGGAGTTGGAGGAGCCCCCCATTGGGCCCCCTTGGATGAGGTGTAGGACACGCTCCTCCTCGAAGTGGGGCGTTTCATCGCGCTCTGGACGCTTGTTAGCCCCCCGAGGCGGGGGAGGAAGGTCGGCTCGGTCTTTTCTCATGAATCTGGTCCGCTGCCCCCTCTGGATAAGGGCTTCTATCTCATTCTTCAAGGCCTGACAATTATTGGTGTCGTGGCCATGGTCCCGGTGATAACAACACCACTTCTCTTTATCCCTTTTCTTGCCGGGGTGTTCATTTTCGGTGCAGGAAGTATTACCCCTTCTTTCTCAACTTCCATCAGAATTGTAGAGATGTTGGCATTAAGGGGAGTAAAATTTTCAAACCTGGGAGGAGGTTGGCGCTGGCCGTCATTATCCTTCTAGAGCTTCTTGGCCCCTTCCTCTTCTGTTCCCTTTCTTTTGGACCCGGAGGAAGACCCCTCTAGGTTGGGGCGGTGCTCAGCTTCTTCGGCCTGGATATACTTTTTGCTCCGGATGAGGAGGTCAGAGAAGTTCTGCGGGGGCTTTTTTGGCGAGGGAGGAGCGGAGGCTGGAGTTAAGGACATTGGATTGAAATGCTGCTGCAGCGACCGACTGGTCAAGGGATGTTATGGACCTGGCTTTAGCTGTGAACCTTTTCACATAGTCTCTCAACTTCTCACCCTTCTTCTGGTGGAGGTAGAGTAGCGAGATGCTGGTCTTCTCGGTTCTGCGACTACTCATGAAGTGGGTGACGAAAAAGGTTTCAAATTGCTCGAAGGAAAATATTGAGGAGGGGGCAAGGTGAGAGTACCATTCTCGAGCTGGACCCTTGAGAGTTGCGGGGAAGGTTTTGCAGAGTAGAGCATCGGAAGCTTGATGGATGAGCATGAGGGTCTTGAAGCTTTCGATGTGATCAACGGGGTTAGTTTCCCCGGAATAGGTCTCAAATTGCAGAGGCTTGAAGCCGATTGGTACGGGTGCATCCATTATGGTTCGAGAAAAAGGAGGTCGGCTAGGGCGAAGGGTCCTTCCTCTGAGCTCTTCTTCTCGGTCTAACTGACCCAAGAGCCTCTCCATCTCATGGAGACGGCGGTACATAGCGTCGTCCCTTCGACGGTAATCAGGAGAGCCTCTAGACTCGTCTTCGTACGAGGGAGAGCGGGGGATACGATGGCGGTAGCTCCCGGAGCGGCGAGGACTTGGTATGTGTCGGGGGTTGCTAGGAGCTCGGGGGGGAGTAAGGGATCGCTGGCGAGGACTTCAAACCCGAGGTGGAGTGGGAATCCTCGGAGCATTGGTGTTATTGGGACAGAGGTTGAGAGCTTATAGGACGGTTGCTTGGAACTGTTGGAACTCGGCACGGGTGATGGGTACCTCATCGTTCCTAGGGTGTTGCCGACCGGCGGGGGAATGTGGTCTTCTTCTGTGATGTTCGGGGGACTCTCTCCGCTCCTTTCGGATCGGGGACCTTCGGTAGTCTCGGCGGCGGGGAGATCGCTCATCCGGACGTTGCTGGCGGGAGGCTCCTTCTCGGGCCCGCTTTTCATCCAGACGGTGGCGAAGATCCACCTCTTTCGGCCGATTGGGGACTTTTTGTTGGAAGTCGGAAGCTCAGGGATTATGGGAGGCCATAGAATCCGTAGAGGCATTGTGGATGGAGACATGGTCCGGGAGGAGAGGCTGTTTCAGAGGGTTGGGACCCTTAGGAGGTTGTTGATTCTGAGGAGGATGAAGGTCCTGTTGGAGTGGGTCTTCTGCTGGAGGAGGAAGTTGCCCCTGCTGTTGAGCAGGTTGGATGGGAATTTCTTGTTGCTGATCGGGGTTGGGTCCTCGGTTGGACCCTCTGGATCTGACTTTCCAAGGAGGCATGGCTGGAAAAGATCTGACCAACGGGAAGAGGGAGGTTGCTACTCGTTGTTTCCCACAGACGGCGCCAATCTGTTGCCGCTGAATCTGTTTCGTCGGAGTATGACCGTCGCTCCCGTAGTACACCTACAAAAAGTGCGAGACACCGGGGTTGTTCCCGGCGACGCACCCTCTGACGCTCAAATCAGTAATTAGAAGTGATTATGAAAGAGCGTAAAAATTGGTGAAAGATTGATTACCTCTTAATGGAGATGGATGGGGGGTATTTATAGGCATCTTAGGGATCAAATTAGGCATGTAATTCCTGTGTGTAGATAAGGAATGTAATCCCTAATTCCCAGTGAAAGGATAGATATGAATTAGGGCCGTTGATTAGTATTAATCAGAAACCCTAATTCTATCCTGCTGGACCAGGTTTATTGCGGGTTGAGACCCGCACCCAGTTGAGGTGGATCCGTTTGCGGGTTAATGGGTCTTTGAGGAGGAGAACCAATACCCGCTTCAGACCCATTGGAATGTGAAATTACCATTTTGCCCCTAGACTTTAAGATTCGTTCCTGATCTGGATGGTTTCGATTTAACCCTATTTTTTAGCCATATCACTCTAATAGGATCTAATTTGAAATTCTAGCTACATTACTGGATTTTTTTATATAAAAGAAATGCAAAAACCAAAGTACCCTTCAATGTTTTGCCTGAGTACAAAATATCCATACAACGTTTGAAAAATATATTATACTCATTCATTCGTTAACTTTGAATTATTAAATTACATTTCTACTCGTACCCTTTCATATCTCAATCTGTTTTTCCTTTTTTCCCTTTCTTCATTCTCAAACATTAAACAAAATCTCATCAATCTCATCATTCCCATTATAGATTGTTTCGGTATTGTAATTGTGCTCCTATTTGTAGGCCATTTACCTTGAAGCATGCATGTTATGTTGAGTTGACTGATGTTGTTCTGTTAATTCATGAAGTTTTGTTTGTGCATGATGCTATCCAATACCTTTCATATTGTATTTACAAGAAAGCTGTAATGGTCTGATGATGAAATTTACTACCTTTTATATTATCTAGTCTTGGATATTTGAGTTCTTTGAAAAGATTTTGCATTTCTTTCACAAGTGAGACGCACAATCTGTTATTATCATTCAGATTGTTATAAAAAATAAATGTAGAACAATTGAAAAGCACAATCTGTTTTAGAGAAGATGATGAGATTGAGATTTGGTTTTGTTTAATGTTCGAGAATGAAGAAATGAGAGAAAGAAAAAAGTGATTGAGATATGAAAGGGTAAGGATACAAATATAATTTAATAATTCAAAGTTAACAGAATGGTTTAACTGTTTAAGTGAATGGATGAATGAGTAATGTAATCTTTTAAACATTGTATGGGCATTTTCTACTCAGGCCAAACGGGTGGGGGGGTACAAGTCCTACAACCAAACCTAACCCGAAGTTGTGACGATCCACGACAGCGAAGTATGCCAGACTAACCAACCAGGCAGTAGGAAGCAAATCACTCCCCGCTAGTGGGGATGCTATAACAGGGAGAATATCTCCCTCCACCAACCACTTGTTGGGTTTATATGTCTTGCATGCTTTATTCGATGACAAGGAAAGACGGTGTAATGATAAGGAGGAATCGAGGCGATTGGAAGTTGTTGGAGAGAAGGAGATCAACAACAAAGCAAACAACAGCAACAGTTGGGTTGATAGTTGACTGTTGCCCGACTGATTGCTTTCTGTTTTGGGATAGCAAGCTTGCAGTCGACTGTCCACTTGGACAGGCGATTGTCAAGCAACGGCAGCAACAAATTAGGATGGATCTTGGTGATCTATGTTGGGCCCAACTGCGTCTCCAGGTTAGATCGTACGGCTCCTTTTGTGTAGCTTCTTCTTAAGGATATATCGAATGCTTATTGTATTAAGAATATCAAAGTAGAGTTTCTCTTTATCTTTAAATAATCAATGTAACGGCTCAAAGAATGATATGATTCTATTGAGTGTCGAACAGAAAAAGAGCGTACTTCATCTGAGAAGTGAGTGAATTCGTTATTAGAAACAACAAGTGTTTCCAATTAGCCTTGAGAAGGGCCGTGGTGAGAGTTATAACTCTTTTATTTTCTCTAGTTGAATAATATCTCGGGTTTTCTCTTCCAAATTAAGTTTTGCCTAAACTGGGACAAATATTGTGTACTTTGTATGATTGGTGTGATCTTTTAATTTCCGAGTGATTTGTATTGATTGTGTCAAACATTTAACAAGATCCGGTGTATAACCCCTAACACCACTCACTACAGGGTCCATTAATATTACCTCACCTATGAGTCGTGATAGTAACCTCTTTCGAACATTAGAAACCACACTTGCCAAAGTCTCACTGACTGCGTTACCATACCCATTGATGCCTTCACAAATAACCTTGTCTCTAAATTTCCACATCTCCACATCACCATTCCCATAATTGATCTTCGCATGATTCTAGTCATCTTCTTGTTTGTCGAAGTCAAGATTTTGATAAGGTCCTCCCAGTGTCTAGGCCTTAGCTGGGTTCTCTTACTTTTTCACAATGGATGAAAAGATGTTGCTCCGTTTCCCTCATTCCCTTATCACAAAGCACACAGGTTTCAAAAGGAAGTTGTTAGTGCCTTGCTGCTAACATCGAACCTTGTTGGGAGGAGGGCCGACCCTAAGTTTCCGGGGGCCCGAAATGAAAGACTCAAATAATTATTTTTGGGATCCCTAATAACAATAAAAAAATTTACGCATAAAATATGTGTCTATATTTACAAGAAGAATGCAAATGTGAGGGTACTTAAAAATTAAAAAAAATCAGAAACATGAGATGACCGCCTCACTTGTTTCAATGTGGAGCCGGCCCTGTGGGAGGATCCCAGTGACAATTTTCCAAGCGAACTGATATGGCTAAAAATGGGGTTAAATCGGAACCGTCCAGATTGGGCACGAATCTTGAAGCTTGGGGGTAAAAAGGTAACTTCACATACAAGCGGATCCAAAGCGGGTACTGAATCTCCTTCTCGCAGATCCAATAACCCGCGAATGGATCCACACCTATTGGGTACGGGTTCCGACCCGAGACGAACCCAAACCAACAAGAGACAAATCAGGATCCATAATTTGGCCAAGTCAATGGCCTTGATTTGCTCTCACCGGGAATCAAGGAAAGATTTCCTAAAACAGATTGAGGATTTTTCTCCCAGCTGTTACACAGGAGATCAGACCCTTAACGACTCCCCTGGCGACTATAAATAGGACCCCTCTACCTCCATGACCAGGTTAATCACTTTTTCACCACTTTAAGCTCTTTCTTAATCTCTTCTGATTACTGACAAGAGCGTCGGAGGGTGCGTCGCCGGAATCAACCCCGGTGTTTCGCACTTCCTTGCAGGTCACGGCAGGAGCAAGAGGGCTGAGTCAACTGTTCAGGTTTTTCTCGGACTCACAAATTCTATCTGTTTACCCCCACACCGAAATCAGCGGTAACAGATTGGCACCGTCTGTGGGAAGAACCACACGAACAGCCTCAGCTACTTCCTCGTCGTCCTCTGCAGCCATGCCTCCGAAGAAGGTCAGATCCAGGGGGTCGAACCGTGTGGCCAACCCTGCCGACCCTACGGAGGAAGCCCCGGTCAACCCCATTCCACAGTCCGATCTTCCTCCACCGGCCCAGCAGGTCCCACCTCCTCATCCCAAGCAGCAACCCAACAATGGTCCTTCCGGTCATAACGGCCGAAAGCAGAAGCAGCCCCTCCATCAGGACCATGTCTCGGTCCATAATGGGTCCTCGGACTCAATGGCCTCTCACCATCCCGACCTCCGCGACACTCTCCTGAACCACCAGAAGGACGACGACCTCCGCACCCACCTTGACGAGAGGCGGGCCCGAGAGGGAGCCTCCCGCCAGCGTTAGGGTGAGCGGTCGCCTCGCCGCCGGGACGGTAGGAGGTCCCCGGACCGCCGAGGTCAAGCAGCATCTCCCGAACGCAGGAGGAGGAGGCCGCATTCCCCCGCAGATCGGCATCCTCGGAGGAACAATGACGCACCGATCACTCGTGCCGAGTTCCTGCAATTTCAGGACACCGTTCTGCAGGCTCTCAACCTTCAGCAGAACGTCCAAAATGCTAGAGGGCTCCGACGCCCCCGAGGGACCCCAGTCCTCGCCGCCGAACTCGAAGTCCTTCCCCGGCTCCCAGCCGCCAGCGGCAGCAATACAACCCTCGCCGATCCCAGGACTACCGGCGCCAGAGTCCACCCTTCCCCTCCTATGAAGAGGAGTCCGGGGGGTCATACGATTACCAGCGAAGGGACGACGCCCTCATCTGCCGTATCCACGAGGTGGAAAGGCGTATCGGCCGCATGGACAGGGAGGAGGAGTCCCGAGCAGGAACCTTCCGTCCCAGCCGACCCCCTTTCTCACGGTCGATCATGGAGGCCCACATACCGAGGAGTTTCAAACCGCCACAGTTTGAAACATACTCAGGGGAATCCGACCCGGTCGATCACGTCGAAAGCTTCAAGACCCTGATGCTGATCCATCAAGCTTCCGACGCTGTGCTCTGCAGGACCTTCCCTGCCACCCTCAGGGGGTCGGCTCGGGAATGGTATTCCAGGCTCGCCCCCTCCTCCATCTTCTCGTTCGAGCAGTTTGAAACACTGTTCATTACTCACTTCGTGAGTAGCAGGCGAGCCGAGAAGACAAGTCTCTCCCTGTTGAACCTGCGGCAGGAAAGGGAAGAGAAGCTGCGGGACTATGTGAAAAGATTCACCGCAGAGGTGAGGTCTATTGCCTTCTTAGACCACTCGGTGGCGACCGTGGCGTTCCAGTCGAACGTCCTCAACGCCAACCTCCGATCGTCCCTAGCCAAGAAGCCCTCGCATGACTTCGCCGACCTCCTCCTGAGGTGCGAGAAGTACATCCGGACAGAGGAGGCCGAAGCTCTCCCGAGCTTCGGGAGGGCCCTCCTCAGGGTCGAAGAGGAAGGCGACGGGGGAAGAAGGGTCCAAGAAAGCTCAGAAGGACAATGGCGGTCAGCGCCGCCCTCCCCCCAGGTTCGAGAAGTTCACTCCCCTCACCACTAACGTCTCTACTATCCTAATGGAAGTGGAGAAGGAGGGGGTCATCCCTCCAGCTCCGAGGATGCACACCCCGGAGAAGAGGAGGAACAAAGACAAGTGGTGTCGTTACCACCGAGACCACGGCCACGACACGAATGACTGTCGGGCTTTGAGAGATGAGATTGAAGCCCTCATCCGGAGGGGGCAGTTGGCCAAGTTCGTGAAGGCTAACGACCGGACGGATCACAACTCTCCTCCGCCTCGGGGGGCTAACAAGCGCTCCGAGCGGCGCGAGGAAACGCCCGAGTTCGAGGAGGAACGGGTTCTGCACCTGATCCATGGAGGCCCCATGGGGGGCTCCTCTAATTCCTCCCGGAAGGCCTTCGTCCGAGAGGTCAACTCGGTCCACAATGCCCCTCCCCCAAAAGGTCTCGGCGTCCCTGTGTCTTTCTCCGATGCCGACCTCGAAGGGGTCCGAACGCCACACTGTGATGCCCTCGTCATCGACCTCCGCATGGCCAACTTCAAGGTGCAGAGGATTTTAGTAGACAATGGGAGTTCGGTCAATATCCTCTTCCTCTCGGCCTTCCGAGGCCTGCAGCTATCCCGAGACCGTCTCAAGCCGGCCGGTTACACACTGCACGGGTTCACGGGGGTCCCGGTAACTGTCGAGGGGGTGATAACCCTAGACGTTACTGCGGGAAGCACCCCTACTACCCTGACCGAGCCGATGGACTTCATGGTTGTCGACGTCCCGGCAGCGTATAATGTCATTCTAGGCCGTCCCGGCCTAGCCGTCCTGGAGGCTGTCCCCTCGGCGTATCATTTGAAAATGAAGTTCCCCACTCGGTCGGGAGTAGGGGAAGTCAAGAAACAACCCGGAAGTGCTACATGACTTCCACCGGGGGACCAGTGCTCTCGCTCGAGACACTAGAAATCCCCGAGCCGAAAGCTCGGCCGACGTCCGAGCCAGCGGACGAGTTAGAAGAAGTGCTCTTCTCGGACGAGGACCCGAGCCGGAAGTTTCTCATCAGCAAGTCCTTGCCGACCGCACTGTGCTCGGACCTGATTCAATGCATCCGGGATAACCGGGACTTGTTCGCTTGTTCGGCCGCGGACATGCCCGACATTTTCGAGGAGCTGCTCGTCCATTGCCTGAGTGTCGAACCGAGGTGCAAACCGGTTCAGCAGAAGAGACGAAAGTGCGCTCCCGAGCTACAGCAGGCCATCAAGGAGGAGGTGGACAAACTGCTGAAGGCCAAGTTCATACAGGAGGTAAATTACCCCGAGTGGCTGTCGAATGTTGTAATGGTCAAGAAGTCCAATGGCTCGTGGAGGATATGCATTGACTTCACCGACCTGAACAAGGCGTGTCCGAAGGACCCATTCCCTCTCCCGAACATCGACACCCTTATTGACGCCACCTCGGGCCATGAGCTCCTCAGCTTCATGGACGCCTTCTCGGGGTACAATCAAATCCGAATGTTCCCTCCGGACATTCCGAAGACCTCCTTCGTCACCGACCAAGGCCTCTACTGCTACCGGATAATGCCGTTCGGCTTGAAGAACGCAGGCGCCACCTACCAGCGCCTCGTCAACAAGGTCTTCCAGAGCCAGATCGGCCGAAACATGGAGGTGTACGTTGACGACATGCTCGTCAAAAGCATCCGAGGCACCGATTATGTAGCCGACCTCCAGGAGGCCTTCGGCGTGTTGAGAAAGCACAGCATGCGGCTGAACCCGAACAAGTGTGCATTTGGGGTCTCTTCGGGAAATTTCCTTGGCTTCATGGTAAGCCAACGAGGAATAGAAGCTAATCCCGAGAAGATTAAGGCCATACTAGACATGGCCCCGCCTCGGAACATCAAGGAGGTGCAGAAGCTCACTGGTCGGCTCGCTGCTATCGGTCGGTTTCTCTTAAAGTCGGGGGAAAAGTGCCTCCCCTTCTTCAAAGCACTCAGGGGGGCTAAGGGTTTTGAATGGGGCCAGCCACAACAGGAGTCGTTCGACCAACTGAAGGCATACTTGGTGAACCCCCCTCTGCTCAGCAAACTGGTCCCGGGCGAGACCCTCTTCGTCTACTTGGCTGCTTCCGAGCAGACCCTAAGTGCTGTCCTGGTAAGAGAGGAGGACCGGTCCCAAAGGCCCATCTACTACGTGAGCAAGGTGCTTCGGGACGCCGAGCTCCGCTATCCGAAGATTGAGAAAATGGCCTACGCCCTAGTCACAGCGGCGAGGAAGCTTCGGCCATACTTTCAGTCCCACTCGATCGTTGTCCTCACCGACCAACCCCTAAAGCAGATCCTCTACAAGCCTGAGACCTCGGGCCGACTGATGAAGTGGTCCATAGAGCTGAGCCAGCATGACATCACTTACCAGCCTCGGACAGCGATTAAGGCACAGGCACTCGCCGACTTCATCGTGGAGTCCACTATCCCTGAGGTCGAACACATTCCGAATGGACCCCCCATTTGGACAGTCTTCGTGGACGGATCCTCTTGTAATGAAGGAAGCGGCGCTGGCATCATTCTGAATGGCCCTGACGACTTCGTCCTCCAGTACGCGATCCGTATGAACTTCAAGACCTCGAACAATGAGGCGGAGTACGAAGCACTCATCGCTGGTCTCGGACTTGCACGAAGTGCTGGGGCACAGCGCCTCCGAATCCACAGCGATTCCCAGCTCGTCGTGAACCAAGTCTTGGGCGAGTACGAAGCTCGAGATGAGCGGATGGCAAAGTACCTTGCTAGGGTTCGGGATCTCATGGGCCGGTTCGAGGAGGCGCTCATCCAGCAGGTCCCTCGGGAAGAAAACTCACAGGCCGATGCCCTCTCCAAATTGGCCTCGTCCTCACTTCAAGGTCTCGAACAGACCGTGCTGATCGAAGTCCTCTCTAAGCCGAGCATCGAAGATGAGACACCTGGCTCGGCGGAAGCGTTGCCGGTCATGCTACAAGATAACTGGATGAAGCCTTTGGTGGAATTCCTAAGGGACAGACTCCTGCCCGAAGACCCCAAAGAGGCTCGCCGAGTCAGAACCCAGGCCGAGCGGTATGTCTTGATCGAGGGCATCCTATACAAACGCTCTTTCTCTCAAATAGACGGCCGACCGTACCTAAGGTGCCTCTCTCCGGATCAGGCCGAATACGCCCTACAAGAGCTCCACGAAGGCATCGGAGGGGCACACTCAGGATTTAGGTCCTTGGCCCGGAAAGCTTTGAATTATGGGTACTTCTGGCCGACCCTCCTTCAAGACGCCGAGCGACACGTTCGGCAATGCAGCTCCTGCCAGAGACACTCCAGCATCCGACGCCTCCCTTAGGCCAACCTCGCCTCCCTATCAAGTCCCATCCCCTTCGCAATGTGGGGCATGGACTTACTAGGGCCTTTCCCTCCGGCTCCGGGTCAGTTCAGGTTCCTGGTCGTGGCCATCGACTACTTCTCGAAGTGGGTCGAGACCGAGCCCCTCACCACTATAACCGAGAACAAAGTGGTACAGTTCTTCTGGAGGAGTATCATTTGTAGGTTCGGCGTCCCCCGCGTCCTCGTGACGGACAATGGGACTCAGTTCACGGGCGCAGCATTCCGAGCTCTATGCGACGATCTGGCCATCCAACAGCACTTCTCGTCCGTCTCCCACCCTCAGTCGAACGGACAGGCAGAAAATGCTAACCAACAGATCCTCGCAGGCATCAAGAAACGGCTAGACAAAAGTTCCAAGGGCTTGTGGGTCGACCAACTCCCCAACGTCCTATGGAACTATCGCACGAGCAAGCGGACCCCCACAGGCGAGTCCCCTTTCAACCTCACCTATGGGTCCGAGGCCGTGATACCTCTCGAGGTCGGAATACCTTCCCCTCGGCTCACAGCCTATGACGAAGCACAGAATGCCAGGGACCTCAGAGCAGACTTGGACCTGATAGACGAGCTGAGGGAAAGGGCATCAATTCGGCAGCAGACCTACCGAAGAAGGGTTGAACTAGCGTACAACAAAAAGGTCCGACTTGCCAACCTTAAGCAGGGGGATTTGGTCTTGAGGAAGCTATCCATATCTTTCCCCAGTCAGAAAAGCAAGCTGGCTCCGAACTGGGAAGGGCCGTACAGGGTCACAAGGGTTGTTCGGCCCGGAGCATATCGTCTCGAAGACCTAGAGGGCAGAGAGCTTCCGAGGACCTGGAATGCCGACCACCTCCTAAAATACCAAGAAAGCGCTCTGGCGCCGCTCTAAGTATCATAGGATATCGGGCCATTCCAGTCCTCCGACTTGTAACCTATTTTCAAAAATTGTACTATGTAAAACGGTTCGCCGTCGATTATTAATAAAGAAAGCTCTCGCATGTTTTTGAATTCTCCCCTCTTGTCACCTGCTTTTTAAGTAAATGATTTCAACCAATGGTTCGGAGTCCACGTTCGGTTCGACCTCACCTCCTCGGCTCGTCCCCGGACGAACCAGGGGTAGACCGTTGTTCGGAACTGCTCCCACAACCGTTGAACTACACCGATGGTTCGGAGTCCAACACTCGGCTCGACTTTACCTCCTCGGCTCGCCTCCGAGCGAGCCAGGGGTAGATCGCCGTTCGGAATTGCTCCCACAATCGTTGAACTGCACCGATGGTTCGGAGTCCAACACTCGGCTCGACTTTACCACCTGGCTCGCCTCCGAGCGAGCCAGGGGTAGATCGCCGTTCGGAATTGCTCCCACAACCGTTGAACTACACCGATGGTTCGGAGTCCAACACTCGGCTCGACTTTACCACCTCGGCTTGCCTCCGAGCGAGCCAGGGGTAGATCGCCGTTCGGAATTGCTCCCACAACCGTTGAACTACACCGATGGTTCGGAGTCCAACACTCGGCTCGACTTTACCTCCTCGGCTCGCCTCCGAGCGAGCCAGGGGTAGATCGCCGTTCGGAATTGCTCCCACAACCGTTGGACTACAACGACGGACCCGAAGTCCAACACTTAGCTCCCAGTCCACCTAAGCTTGCTTCGCGGCAAACCGGGAACGGTCCGCCCCTCCGCTCCGTCAGCGGAGGGACACCAAACCTACGTTCGGCCACATAATCCGAGCTCTCCTACATAACAGCCGAAGCTCGAAGCCCTACGCCTTGGGTCGGCTACCGAGCAAGTGCCTTCCCGAGCTCGCAAACGGAGAAAAGTCACTTTCTCCTCAACTTTCGCGCATGATCTCAATCAGACGGCCCAGATCTCGCCGAGGACACTAAAAGACAAGATAGTGTTTTCTTGAGAAATGTGCCCGTCTTGAGATGCGCGTCGTCATCCAATGGCTCAGATTGCGCTACGTCGCTCGTCCTGCCGAGACCCCCTATCTCCGGACGGATTCCGAGCAAGTGCCTTTCCGAGCTCGCAAACAGAGAAAACACACTTTCTCCTCAACTTTCGCACCTGATCTCGATCAGACGGCTCAGATCTTGCCACCTGCGCTAAACGACATGATAACGTTTTCTTGGGAACTGAGCCGCCTCGAGATTCGTGCCTACATTCAACGGCTCAGATCTTGCCGCTTGCGCTAAACGACAAGATAGCGCTTTCTTGGGGACAGAGCCGCCTAGGAAGTCGTGTCGTACCTTGTCAGAGTCGCTAAACGGCAAAACAGTGTACTCATAGGAGCCCGTTTGGTTCAACACTCTCGCCGAGGGAACTAACACGCTCGGTTCAAAGATCTCGGCGCAACCAACACAGATATAAGCAAAGCAAATAGGCAAAGCAATGAAAGATACTTTATTAAACAACCAGACCAGAGTACAAAGCACGTCTTTTTCATGGTTACAAAATGTTGGCAAACAAAATACACGACGCCGACCCACTATACTTGGCCCTCATATGGAAATATCTTCACTAGACTGTTCGGCCGACTGTTCGTCCTCCTCGGCTGGTAGCTCCCCTGCCTCGCCCCGGAGCTTCGCTACCACGGTCTCCAAGTGTCGAATCTCCGAGAGCAAATCATCCCGCTCGGCTATAACCTTCGACTGGTTGTGCCGAATACACTTGGCTCGAAGAGCATTGCTGAACGCGGTTTGCAAATCCTCGTCCCCTTCTGCAGGGTTCAGCTCGGCAATCCTATTCTCCAGACGCTGGATCTCGGCTTTCCGTAGGTCGAGGACGGACAAAAGGTGAGCCTGCTCACTCTCAGCTCGACGTACCTCCAGCTCGACGCTCCTGGGGCTCAGAGCCGCCGTCCCTGAAGTGGCTTCGGATTCAGAGTCATCATCCGAGCCGTGCAGCTCAGCATATGAGTCGGCCGCCTCGAGCTGAAAAAAGGGGAAAATGAACAACAAGATTTCAATATACTTCCGAGGCACCACACTTGAAGAATTTTCCAATCATATTCAGACATAATGGTTCCACAATACAACAAGACCGAGTCTACAACAACGTTTTACAACAAATCAGAATGGACACGAAGCGACATAATTAGGTTCTCTTCGGAAGGGGAACGCTTCGGTTTAAGGAAACACGAGGACGACGAGGCCTGCCCTCCGAGCTCGATCCTAAACCAACGAAGCGCGACCCCCCTTCGCTGCTGGCTCTAACTGCGGCGCCGACCGAGGCCCCGCTCGACGAGACGGCCGCACTGCTCTGAGCGTCGACTGGACTCCGTCTGGTCACAGGCGAGCGTGTCGCGAGTTCGTAAAATGTAATCCCCCTCTCGCTCTCTTCACGAGTGCACAACGTACTGCGGACGTTAGTCCTCTCCGGCACAGGCTTGAGCGACGCGACCTCTTCCTCCAGTTCAATGATTCTGTCTCTCAAAGCGTTGTCCTTCGCCGTCTTCTTCGGACGAGAGGGTCTTGACGAGCCAGAGACGGTGGCGCCATCGGTCGCAAGCCGTCAGAAGTGGGTAACCTCGATCCCCCTATCTATCGTGATCCTTCTGAGCCTGTCGACTTCGGCCAATAGCCTCTTGCGCTCGGTCGATGCCTTCTCCAGCTCGGAAGTCAGTTTCTCTTCCGCCGCCGAGCGTTCTTTCTCCGCTAATTCCAAGTGTTGGACCTCGGCCAAAAGGTCGTCATTCTTCTGCTCGGCGGCAGTGAGCTCCCTACGGAGCCGCTCGACTTCGCCTTCGGGACAAGGAGCTTGGGGGTACTTCCGCAGTTGCCACAGCTCGCGACAGTACCTCCGCAAAGCTGCCCTCGTCTCCTCCAGCTGGCCGAGCAGGAGAAACCGCCTCTGTCGGCTGTCCGAGAGCTCACGCTTCGTTTTGGCCAGCTCCTTCCGAAGGTATACAACCTCCGTGATCGGACCAAACTTCACCTGAAAAGCGGAGATAAATCCGATGGGACAATACACGGAAACATCTACAACTAGTTACGCACAAATTCGAGGCTCAACACTTGGACAAATTTTGGCCAAACAAAATGTTTTCATTCAAAATCGAGGTGAAAGTTTTACACAAGTGGTGGCCAGTCCGCAATGAGGCTTACAAAAATAAACAAAACGACAAAAGACTAAAAAAGACAACCGAGTCAGGGGTCGACCTTTTTGCCGCTCGGGTCCGTCGACCCCCCAGCCTTGTCCTCGCCATCGCCCTCGCCTCCGCCTCCGCTCCAACTCTCCTCTTCGGAGTCGTCCTCCTCCTCGCCCTCGGCTTCGGTCTCCCCTGGGCCTTCGACAGGTTCCGTCTCTCCCTCAGGGCCGAGCAACCCCTCGGTAATGCCCTCCTCCCCTTCCACGGGGTCGTAAAAATGGTAGGAGGACGTGTCGAAGCTCGGGTTCTTGGCGGCTACGTGGAGCAGGGCTCGACCGTAGGCATCCTCCATGTTCTGGATCATGTGCTACGCGGCCTCCTCCTGCACGGCCTTCCTCACCTTCTTCACCTTCTTCAGGTGCTTGGCCTTGATCCTCTCCGCCCTCTTCCGAGCCTTCTCCGCTTCCGACCGGGCGTTGGCCAACTCCTCCTTCAGCTCGGCTGCCTCCTTCTCCTTCGCCTCAAGTTTGGCCGCCGCGTCCTTCGACAGCTGAATGGCGTTGGCCAGCTGCTGCTCCAGCCCCTTCACTTCAGCAGCCCTCTTCGTCGAGAGAAGCTGCTCGGCATCAAGCAGCTGCGTAGCCTTGACGCGCTCCGCCCTCTCCCGCTCCCTCTCCTGCTCCTTGTTCGCGAACTCCTCGACCAGGAAATTAAAGTGGCAGAGGGTCTGAAAGAAAACAGCGGATTAAAATCCGAACCCAAAGACTTAGAAAAATTTGGATAAAGGAGAGCTCAGCCTACTTACCGACATAGTATTCCGAGCGATCTGCATCACGGCATCCCCTGCTTGCCCGGCCTTCAGGGTCGCTCGGTCCTTTGGGGTCGGCAGGTGCCTCACCGCCTCCATGCAGATGTTGCCGTCGCCCAAGAAGCCATCGACGTTCATCACCTGCCAGTCGGGCATGAAGATCTGCTTGTGACGCTCGGTCAGGATCTTCTCCGCATCGGCAGTGAGGGGTGGAACTGGGAGGGACAACACCTCCTTCACACTGAGCGTACCGCTCGACGGACCGGGAGCATCCACCTTCAGGGTCGGAGCCGGCACATCCGAAGCAGGGGGATTGAGAACGCTGATCTCCCCCTGCTCGAGGACCGCGACCTTCGGTCGGTCGGCAGTCTTCTCGACCGAAGGCTTCTTCGAGGCCCAGCTGTCCTGAGGTCCTGCCGAAGGCCTATTCTTCTTCGCCTCCTGCTCCGACCGGCCCTTCGCCACCAGAGCTTTGTAATCCAGCTTCATCGTCTCTGCAAAAGCCGAACGAAAAAACTTAGAAAATTTTTCGTGAACCACAAACAAAGAGTATAAATACCAGAAGCATACTAGGGTCGATCGGACTGAGACCCCCACGGAACAGATCCTCCTCGGTGATATCCTTCCAGCTTAGCGCTGGCAGGGCGAGGAGCTTCTTCTGAACCTCCGCCTCCTCATCACTCAGCGCCGCCTCCTTCTTGGTCCGCTTGGGCAGACCCTCCTTCGCCCAAACCGTCGGTATCACCCACGGCACCGGAGCTCGGATGAGGAAGTACTTCTCCTTCCAATGTTTGATCGAGTCCGGATTCTCGATCAGCTTCACGCCCGGCCGGGGCGTAAGATAGAACCTCTGTTCGTCCTGCCTTGGCTGACAGGGTCGGTAGAGACTCCGAAAGAGGAACATACTCGGCTTACCCCCGACCTCTTGGCATTGGAGGACGAAAGCCATGACGTGCCTCCACGTGTTCGGCATCAGCTGGGCGGGACTCAAACCGTACCATGTCAGAACATCGACCACAAACGGGTGGAGGGGAAAGCGGAGTCCGGCAATAAGGGAGTCGACCGGAAAGACGCACAGGTCCGACGAGGACTTTGTGTTGGCTCGGAAACCCGGCCCGGGGAGAAGCAGTCCGTACTCGCCAGGGATCCGAAAGCCCTCTCGGATCATGTGGAGGTCACCCTCAGTGAGAGACGAGATGGTATGATCCACCTCGGATAGCTCCCTCGGCTCGTTCTCCTCCACCAACTTCGCCGTGCCTTGGGTTACTCTCTCCAAGGTGTCCTCGGCGTAATCCCGTACGCCCCCCACACTCGACAGAGAAATGGGCTGCCGACCGAACGCTCCCGCCGTCTTCGGCGTTTCCACGATCGTGACCATGGCCTTCCCCTCCCGGGACACCGCCGCAACCTCTTTAGGTAGCTCGGCCTCTTCGCCCTCTCTGTCCGGACGAACGACATTCTGATCGCTCGGCTCCACTACCTCCTTCCCTTTATCCCCTCAGCCAACGGCTTGCTCCGAGGCAGGGGTCTCATCCGCGATCTTAACCATTTTTTCTAAAAGAGAAGGGAAAGAGACTGACCTTGAAGTGATAGGTACGGTCGGAAAGTTCGCCGGAGACAAAGAACGCTACTGCGACAGCTAGCAACGCCACCAGAGAGCGGAAAACTTCGAAGGCAAAGTAAAAACTGAAGAGAGAGAGTAAAAGTGAAAAATGATGCTTGGTCTAAGGGGGGGAAGATTTATAGTAAAAATGGAACGTCCCTTGGACTTCCAAACGAAAGTTCGCGACCTTTGGGCTGCTCTCGAAACGTCGCGAAGGCCCAACACAACTGCCTTCCTCACCAAGTCAACCAGCTCGGCGCAATGGGATCTGAATCCGAGCCGCATGCAGTCCGAGCTAGATTGCCAGATTGCGCAGACTCCGGTCGGTCTCCGAGCAAGTGCCTTCCCGAGCCTGCAAACGGAGAAAACTCACTTTCTCTTCAAACTTCGCGTAAAACCTCGATCAGACGGCCCAGATCTCGCCGAGAACACTAGACGACAAGATAGTGTTTTCTGGAGACTTGTGCCCGTCTTGAGATGCGCGCCATCATGCAACGGCTCGGGTTGCACCACGTCGCTCGGACGGCTGAACCCTCGGACGCCCCACCTATGTCTAGAGGAACCAGGAAAAATTTTGATTCAAAGTTTTAAGGCACCGCCCTCGGCGAGCACCCCCAGGTCCCGTGTCTCGGTCGGTATTCCGCCGACCCACGGGCCCCGGTCGAAAGCAAATCAACACTCGGAGATCGGGAGAAGCAAACCATTCCGAGCCAGTTGATTGCAACTGCAAAGGTTCGGCCTGCTCTGGCAACCGCGCCTTCACAGTTGCAAACAACTTGCCCGGAACGCCCTTCATTTCTTTCGGAAGAACGACCGCTCGTCCTTCCGACGAACTCACCCCTCGGATTCGGACATGGATGACCACCTCTCCCACCATGATCTCTGCCGACCCTGACACCCGCTGCGGAGCAAACAGAGTAGGCAGAAGATCTTGGTGGGAGAACGGCCACCCGTCCCTCCGAAGCAGCTCGCACCCCGGGTCCGGACTACGGTCATCGCCACTACTGCCTCATTCTCCCCCGCTCCTGACATCCCCTTCGGGACCGTGAGGAACGGGAGAAGAACGAGGCAACAGGGCAACCACCCGTCCTTCCGAAGTAACTCATCCCTCGGATCCGGACTATGGTCGTCACCACTACTGCCTCGTTCCCCCCCGCTCCTGACATCCACTTTGGGGCCGTCAGGAACGGGAGAAGAAAAAGGCAAAAGAGCGACAACCCCCTCGGACCTCGAAAGACAAGTTAGCCAAGGCCAGTGCCCCCGAGGTTTGAAACTCTACATTTGGTGCGATTGAAATGACAAAGGGAGTGGAGTACTTATAAGCTCCCCTCCAAGATCTAGCCATTATGACCCTCGGAATCTGAAACGCCACGCATTAATTGAAGGAGTTATCCTTAATGAACTTGGGAAAGTGGAACGCCGCTCAAACCCCGAAGCACCATTAATGCCCTTGGGAACAAGATCGTCTCGAGACAGAGTGCGCCACATCGCTCAACCTGCCGAGACTCCCTGTCTCCGGACGGATCCCGAGCAAGTGCCTCTCCGAGCTCGCAAACGGAGAAAACACACTTTCTCCTCAACTTTCGCGCCTGATCTCGATCAGACGGCCCAGATCTTGCCGAGGACACTAAACGACAAGATAGTGTTTTCTTGAGAAATGTGCCCGTCTTGAGATGCGCGTCGTCATCCAATGGCTCAGACTGCGCCACGTCGCTCGTCCTGCCGAGACCCCCTGTCTCCGGACGGATTCCGAGCAAGTGCCTTTCCGAGCTCGCAAACGGAGAAAACTCACTTTCTCCTCAAAAATCGCGCCTGATCTAGATCGGACGGCCCAGATCTCGCCGAAGACACTAAACGACAAGATAGTGTTTTCTTGGGGAATGTGCCCGTCTCGAGATGCGCATCGCCATCCGATGGCTCAGATTGCGCCACGTCGCTCGGATCGCCGAGACCCCTTGTCTTCGGTCGGCAGCCGAGCAAGTGCCTTTCCGAGCTCGTAAACGGAGAAAAAAGACGCCGAGCGATGGAGACCGTCAGATCTCTCAGAAAATCATGACCAACGATGATCAGAGGACCAGATTGTGCCACATCATAAATCAGTATTAAAAATCATTTTTTATTTATTTAAATCGCTTTATCTATTTAAAAATTGCGAAAATTTGCTAAAAATTCGGGAAAATTAACTAAAAATTCTGGAAAATAATTGAAAATTCGGGGGTATATTTTTGAGTCCCTGAACGAACAATTATCGCCTAGAATGTACAGTTAAGGCCCCCGAACGATTAGTAAACACATCGCGAAATTAAATAAATAATCCAAGAAAAATAGATGAAAGACGCTAAATACTAGATATGGCTAGGAGACAGCACATGGCATCAAAAAGGTTACCTCACTACCCCCTTCAAGATCCTGAGTCCTCCATATGGACTCCGATACAACTCCGCTAGCCAACAAAACAGTCAAACTACTCCTCAAAGGCTGATCACGCTCAGTCTTTAGGAGTGGGGGGCTCGTGATATGGCTAAAAATGGGGTTAAATCGGAACCGTCCAGATTGGGCACGAATCTTGAAGCTCGGGGGTAAAAAGATAACTTCACATACAAGCAGATCCAAAGCGGGTACTGAATCTCCTTCTCGCAGATCCAATAACCCGCGAATGGATCCACACCTATTGGGTACGGGTTCCGACCCGAGACGAACCCAAACCAATAAGAGACAAATCAGGATCCATAATTTGGCCAAGTCAATGGCCTTGATTTGCTCTCACCGGGAATCAAGGAAAGATTTCCTAAAACAGACTGAGGATTTTGCTCCCAGCTGTTACACAGGAGATCAGACCCTTAACGACTCCCTTGGCGACTATAAATAGGACCCCTCTACCTCCATGACCAGGTTAATCACTTTTTCACCACTTTAAGCTCTTTCTTAATCTCTTCTGATTACTGACAAGAGTGTCGGAGGGTGCGTCGCCGGAATCAACCCCGGTGTTTCGCACTTCCTTGTAGGTCGCGGCAGGAGCAAGAGGACTGAGTCAACTGTTCAGGTTTTTCTCGGACTCACAAATTCTATCTGTTTACCCCACACCGAAATCAGCGGTAACACGAACCACAATATCTTACCCAAAGTTTCCCAGGTGTTTCCTTGTCTGCCAGATCATCTTCTTTTTTTAGCTTTTGCGAGCTTTTAAAATGTATGTTTGACTACATAATGATTTAGCATCCCACTGTTCCATGAAGGTTTATCCTCCCAGCGTTCAATTTTACACGACAATTTCCAGTTTAATGTGTAGAGGCAACTAACTCATTTAGAGACTCCTCAATCCATTCTAATAGTCCCTCATCGTCCTCCTTCAGCAATGTCAGCACTAGATCGTCTTTGAGATTCGAATTTTGTATGACTGTTTGGTAATAAAGCAAAGGTCTACTCTGTTAGGGTTTCGACCTCAAATACAGGTAGGCACTGAGTACTTGAAGTTGGAGAAAAAGATGAGGAGACAAAGACAACAAGAGAAGACAACATCAAGTAGAAAAAGTGTAGTCTGGAGAGTTGCAGTCGACCGATCCAAACTGCTGAGAGTTCTTCAAGTATATAGGGTCCAACAGAGGGGGTGATGGCTGACCGTGCAGTCGACCAGTCAGGTCTCGGGTCTGGACTTACACGTTGCGGTCGACCGACTTCGGCGCTGTGCATTTTTGGGCCTACAAGTTTAAGGCCCAATTGCTGGATTTGTGTTTATCTTTTAGGGTTTACTTGGGGGCTATATATATGGCTGTAGACTCTAGGGTTAAAATCAATTTGTGTAATCAAGAGGTGAGCCGTTATCATTGTTCAACTTCAGGAGGAGATTGTGCCGAGTGTTTCAAAGGTGAGAGAAAGAGATTGAGAGTTGTAATCTCTTTTTTAATCTTTGTATTTCTTGGGAAATAAAAAGTATTGGTTATCTCTGCATATTGATTGTGTTCTTGTGAGATCTTGCATATATTGTGCTGGCTTGTTTATGGTTCATCTAAGACTTGGTGGTTTCTATTGCTTGTGGTGCACTTCCTCTATTAGCACTACGAGTTGTGGTAGATTCTTCAACAAGTGTTATCAGAGCAACTAGGTTCAAGATGGCTGATAACAAGTCGAAGATCGAGAGATTCGATGGGCGTGATTTCGCGATGTGGAAGATTCAAATGATAGCGTACCTTTGTCAGAAAAATCTTGATGGTCCGTTGTTTGATGAGAAGTAGGTCGTTGCAGACAAGGATGCGAAGGTCTTGGCAGAGTGGAATCGTTTGGATCAGAAGGTGCTGGAGCAGATTCAGTTGGGGCAGAGTAGGGAGGCTTATTTCATATCTCGAAGGCAAAGACCACAAAGAAGACTATGGAGATTCTCACGGATATGTATGAGAAACCATCGACATCTAACCAAATTCTTCATCTGAAGAAATTGGTTAATATGAAGTTGAGGGAATGGAGTTCAGTAGCAGAGCATGTGAACAATTACTGTATAATTTTCATCCCATCCAGATGGAAGCTGCAGGTTTGAAGTTTTCAGAGTGGGGGTAGTCATTGTTACTTCTATCTACTTTACCCGATAGTTATGGTACGGTGGAACAGACTATTACAGGCACTATGACAGATTTGACGTCTCTACAGGATGTGGTGAGTAGCATTCTGAACGAGGAGGTGAGAAGGGTGAGAAACGGAGGATATCCATCATCATCTTCTAGAGATTCTATAATGTATGTTGAGAAGTGACGTGAGATCTCTAAGAGTAGTCGAAGAAGAAAGGATCAGAGTAGTTCATATGAGAGTGGGTCTGATGACAGCGATGGGGGACATGGACCTGAGTGCTGGTATTGTCACAAGAAAGGTCACATGATGTGCAGTTGCAATGCTTATATGAAGAATAAGCAGGAGAAACTGAAGAAAGATACCCCAAAGGAAGCTCAAGTGGAGCTTGTTGAGGATCTATGCTTATCGGCTCGGGAGGAGTTGAGCACTCAAGATTGGTGTATTGATTCGAGAGCTTCTTTTCAATGCACTCTGAGGAGAAAGGTGTTTGATGACTACAAGGAGGGTTCTTTTGGAGATGTGATCGTGGAGAACAGTCACTGGTGTCCTATACGTGGGGTTGGTACTGTTCGCGTGAAAGCCAATGATGATCAAAGTATCATCTTGCGGGAGACAAGGCATGTTCCAGACTTGAAGGAAAATCTTATCTCGATGGGAAGGCTAGACAAAGAGGGGTTGTCTACTACAGTTGGTAGTGGGGAGTGGTGTATAGCTACGGTTCAAAGGTGATTGCAAAAGGAAAGCATGAGGGAACGATGTATTTGCTTAGAGACGCGAGGGGCGTTTCTCATGTAGTTGACTTTCAGCCGAAATCAAGTAGTAGGTTGTGTGGGGTGCAACCGAGTTCTTTCAGTTGTGGAGGGGAGGTTACTAATTTAGTGGGAGCTGCTGGCCATGGAAGTGATCCTAGAGGGCAAGACATTGCTACGGTGAGGGTACTTTGCGTTATGGCAGTCGAAGCTTCAAGGCGCTTTTGTGTGATAAAGAGCACAGGTATCGATATGCGGGGTGATGTCGATGAGGTAACCGAAATGAGATTGTAGGGGTTGAACAGTCTGCGGATATTGTGGAGGTGTCGTCCACGAAGGTTTCTAGTGCAGATGGTACATTGAGAGGCTTTGAACCATGTCCGGTGTTGATAGAGATTCTGCGAGTTGGGGAGTCTTGTAACACGACACGGGAGGTTGTTTCTCTGGTATTCATGCTCTATGCGATTGGTGGAGCACATCCTTCATGAGGCGATGAGGGGTGGTTGGTGCACTCCACGTGGTAGAGTGGTGGAGGTGCTCTTCATGAGAGTGGGGAGTACTTGGGTCTTCCATGAAAGTGGAGATTGACAGAGATAATGCGAGGTAAAAATTGCAATAACTTTGAAGCGTTGTGTATTTGGTCCAAATGGGAGATTGTTAGGGTTTTGGCCTCAAATACACGTAGGCACTGAGTACTTAAAGTTGGAGAAGAAGAGGAGGAGACAAAGACAGTAAGAGAAGACAATAGCAAGTAGAAGAAGTGTAGTATGGAGAGTTGCGGTCGACCGACCTGGGGGTGCGGTCGACCAACCCAAACTGCTGAGAGTTCTTCGAGTGTACAAGGTCCAACAGAGGGGGTGATGGTCGACCATGCAGTCGACCGATCAGGTCTCGGGTTTGGACTTACACGTTGCGGTGGACCAACCTTGGGGGTGCGGTCGACAGACTTCGGCGCTGTGCATTTTTGGGCTTACAAGTTTAAGGCCCAATTGCTGGATTTGTATTTATTTTTAGGGTTTACTTGGAGGCTATATATATGACTGTAGACTCTAGGGTTAAAATTAATTTGTGTAATCAAGAGGTGAGCCGTTATCATTGTTCAACTTCAAGAGGGGATTGTATCGAGTTTTTCAAAGGTGAGAGAGAGATTGAGAGTTGTAATCTCTTTTGTTATATTGTATTTCTTGTGGAATAAGAATTATTAGTTATCTCTGCATATTGAATGTGTTCTTGTGAGATCTTGCATATATTGTGGTGGCTTGTTCTTGGTTCATCTAAGTCTTAATGGTTTTTATTGCTTGTGGTGCACTTCCGCTATTAGCACTATGAGTTGTGGTAGATTCTTCAACATACTCCTTACCCATGCGGCCGACCAGATCCTTACTTTTTTTCATCACCAAACCTCCATCGCACCTCTGGTTTCTTCATTTCAATAACACTATCACGAATACTTTTACTACAAAATAAAACGTCTATCCCGGCGATTCTATCTCGGTGTTTGGTAGAAGCGTCGGGGTAGACATTTAGAAATAAAGCAAAAAAATATACCCCCTTTTATACCGGCGTTCATCGAAAATGTCGAGATAGAAATAGGCTATAACGGCGTTTTATTGCATAAACGCCGCAATAGGCCTAAAAATTTCCAACCTGCGCTCCCCCTCCCCCAATTTTCATTTCCCCCTCTAATTTACTCTTCATTTCCCGGCCTCTAATTTACTCTCTCTCTCTCTCTCTCAAAACCCTATCTCAAATCCCTACCAATTCCTTGCCGTCGTCCCCCCTGCCTCCAGCCGCACGCCTCCCTTGCTATTTGATTCTCGAGCCCGGCCACCCATCATCACCATCATCACCATCGTCTTCTCCCCCTTCCACCGAAACCCAACTCAAACTCCATCATCCTCACCTCTATCGTCAGCTCCGACCTCCATTCCAAATCCTCCCTCTCATTCTCGAACCCTAACCCCTTTTCTCCGTCGATTTCATTTATGGTAGGTTTTTGCCTCCTCTTTAATTCATGTTTTTGGATTTACCCGAAAATGGGTGAGGATTGGTTTAGGTGCAAGGTAAGTGTTTGATATAATGTCTCTATGGATCTATCATCCATTTTGTTGTGGTCTATCGTCCATTTTTTTTTTCTTTGACTTTTTGACAAAAATGTGATTCTTGATACGCTTGTGTGCTAATGAAATATTGTCTACAAATGTGATTCTTGATATCCATTTTTTCTTTTCTAGAGAATAGCTAAATAAATCTCATTTATATTGTTATCTTCTTTCTTGTTACAGTGTTGCATAATCTTTAGGAAACTCAACTTTGTAATTCAAATTTCGAAGTTAATGGTTTTCAATTCAAGTAGAGGTATGTTATAAACTTTTCCTGTAAATTTCAATTCAAGTAATGGTTAAAGGTTTTGTTGTTGTTGACTCGTAAGATTCTCTGCTCTATATTTATAGTTCGTACTCATGAACAACTTATTGAATGCTCCATTTGGCATTGGTTCTGGATTATATTTTCTATATCCATGGAAACAACCAGTTTTCAATTCGAATTCAATTTTCATGTAGTTTCGTTTTGAATCACATGTTTGCAAGTACTAGATATGAAACTCGAACTCGTTCGAGTTAGACAAGTCATTTACATTCCCAAATTACGTTATTGAGTAGATACTTTGTTTAAATGCTTTCTCTCTTTGATGCAGGTAGATAAATATACGTGCACAAGAGGTGTTTGATGAGACTCCTATGAGAAGTAACTATAATCATAGACCTTTCTTCAGTAATTTGCTTTTGAAAACCCTTAATGAAGTATAAGGGGTTTTCGACCCCCCACCGGGTGCTCCACCCTGTTTCTGAATTAGAGTGACAAAAAGATCTGCTATTTCTAAAATTTGAATACTGTACCATTCATTGATGGATTCCTTTGAGTTATTTTGATTAATATGTTGTGGTCTTCTCGGCCTTTCTTACCAGCCAGAGTAAATTATATATTTTTTCCTTCATTTTTCAGATGGCTTTTGAACTATATGGCATGCTAGCTGGTAATGTAAGCTCATTAACTGGCGAAAACATAAAGCCAGCTTATGGTGGAGATGAAGAAGCATTTTAAAGAAAATTCGCACTCCTATTTACAAAACAATAGCAAAGGTACCACCACTATTTTTTACTTTATCGTTAGAGATCAATGTGCCTATTTGTTATTTTTTAATATGCAACTCTTTTCTTTGATACTGATTTGGCTATATAAAACAGGAAGCTGAAAAGAGCAAGAGAGAGAAATCCAAACATTCTCAGTGGAGAAATTATGATGATTTAAATGAATTCTTTTGGTATGATATAAACATATAGTTTGCTTTTTTCCTTTTTGATATATTAAGCATATTAGAAACAGGAATAAGTTGGAATATGAAATGTATTACACATCAGATCTGGCACTTTCATAACTAATTTATGAAAGTGCCAAAAGCCCTTTTTTGTATAGCTCTTGTGGATTTGGGATGAACGGTTTATGTTGTTGGTATTCGCTTAGTCCTTGTATGTCTTCTAATTTATGAATATCGTGTTGTACCGTGTAACTTTTTATATTTTTCATTAGTTAGTTTCAGTGAAAAGCCAAGAACTTTTCCTGCTTCACGTCTATAATGATAGTTATAATATTGTATTACAGTAGCTATGCAGTTTCAGAGCTTTTCCTGAATCAGTCTGTATTATTGAATGCTTCGGGTTAGAGGCTTGAGTTTCAGAGCTGGGTTTTTTCCTTGTAATGCACTTGTAAAGTAGCTGTGCAGTTGCTGTAGAGTGAGGTTGGCTGTTACTAGTTGCCATCAGAAAATGCCCTACCATTTAATTGTTTAGTAGCTGTCGTCTATGTTCTTAATTGGGCTGTGATTAGAAACAGAGGGCTTGAGTGGAGATCTGGAAACCTATATAGAAATATCTTGTTTATTATTGTTATTATTATTGGTGTCATTGCTCTTGCTCTTGTATCCTCTTTCTATTCCATTTCTCTTCCTGTATCCTCTTTCTATTCCATTTCTCTTCTTGTTTCCATTTCTTGTTTCTATATTTGGTTTTTATTCACGATGACAGTTCCTTAAAAACTACACTTGATATGAGGCCCTTTTTTTATGTTCTTATTTACGGAAGGTTTGAGTTTTGGTGATCCAATAAGCATGTAGAGTTGGATTGTAGGTTTTAAAGTTTTGAGCTCAGTTGAACATCAAGATTAATGGCAGCTGTTGCTTGTAGCTTCCTTTGCCAGGAACTTTGCACTGTGTCATAGAAGATTAATCCCAGTTTGAAAACCTGTAAAATGAAACTTAAGAAGTCCCAAGGTTTTCTGAATGGTAAATTTCCACTGCAGG
Source organism: Hemerocallis citrina (assembly GCA_017893485.1). NCBI lineage: Eukaryota > Viridiplantae > Streptophyta > Magnoliopsida > Asparagales > Asphodelaceae > Hemerocallis > Hemerocallis citrina. The sequence continues at coordinate 156,638,439 of CM030367.1, read as the reverse complement.
CCAAATAGGTACATGAAGAATTGCATTTCTAAGTCATAATTTTATAGGGCTTTGCAGTATTTGTCTAATGAGTGACAACTTGTGACTTTCTAATCACTAGACACGTGAGAAAAGTTATAGATGATTGGATAGAGTCAAATTTTCATACATGTATAACTCAGATTACTAGTATATAATTTTTAATTATATTTTGATGTTTTCTTGGAAGAGTGTTCTTGTCCTGGTCGTGGCAAAATGTGTAACATTCACAAGTTTACATATATCATTAATTATTAGTTGTTGTGCTTGTACAGAAATCCTTCAATATCTTACATCAATTGCCAATTTATAAGATGCTGGTTAGCTTTTTTCTATTGGATTAGTGAATTTGCTTTGTTTTGTTATCGAGTAGGAACAATTTTGTTGAAGTTTTAATGTTTTTGTTTTATGTGTTTTGCAGGTTTGATCGTCCAGGAAGTATGAAGATAGAAGGCACTCGATGTCTGGGAGTATTTGTTATCTAAGTTTGTTAGCTATGTTTTCCTTCTGAACTTAAGGCAGTGTATTCCTTTATCATGTATGTTTTGAATTGATTGTGTCTAAATTTAGTATTTTTAGTAGCGGCAGTTTCATTAAAGCATTTGTGAACTCTTATTTATGCATATCTTCTGCTATATAGGTAGCAATAGTTAATATCCTGGTTTTAGAGTGAATCTTTGGTTCAAGTGGAAGTGGCGGCCGGTTGTTATGGTCTTTACTTATATATGTATTTCAGGTCTTCAAAAAAAAGCTCCGAACTATTCTGCTAATTTTGAGCCTCGTCTTCTATAATAACAGCAGGTGTTACGTATCGTAGATACTGGCCTAGTCTTAATCCTGATATGGTTATTGTTTCATTCAGAATCAGTCTGTATTATTGAATGCTTCGGGTCTGATTTCCTGAAATGTACATTTTTTTCAAGATAATTGTTCCTTACATGTACTTTTCCATTCAAACTTTGTTGTTCATTAATATATTTGTACTTGAATAAGGATGAGTGCTTACACCTTATTTTTTATATATATTTTCTGAAAGCATTGTCAATATTTTATTGACAGGAAATGAAATCTGTTGGAGCTGAAGTGAATTAGGGTGTGCAATTCAATGACATTGCGGATGTAGGTATATGCTTCATTTTGCTCTTTGTATTTCAGTGCGAACATTTTCTCCTAAACCTATGTAAGGAGGTTTCATTTAGGTTGAATGAGTGTGGAGTCGAAGGCCGCACTATTACTTTGAAGGTACTAATTAAGTATATATTTGTTTTCGAGTCGTGCACATGATATTTTTGTTCTGATCAACTCATAGAAGTGACATACTTATACTGTGTATTAGTATGATGATTACCTAAAAGGTTAATACTTGTAACCTGCTCATATAATTTCTATTTATTTTTTTTTTTAAATTGCTTTTGCGGTCAACTCACTACAAAAGATACTGGTTTTACCGGCGAAAGTTCCCCGGCGTTTTACTAGTAGCGCCGGGATAGGGAGCGAATAGGAATTGGGCGCCAGATGGGATGGTTATACACCGGCGGTCGATTTAAAATGCCGGTGTATGTTCGTATTCACCGGCGTTTTACTTAAAAACGCCGGTGAAGTGTATTATTCACCGGCATTTTTATTATAAACGCCGGCGAATATACAGACACATTCACCGGCGTGTCTAATTGAAACGCCGGTGAATAACTGCGATAAAACCCGCGAACCCTAATCTTTCGCTCGCCATTTTCCCAAACCCCCTCCCAAAAAAAAAGAAAGGGGCGCTTCGTTTCCCTCCTTCCTCGCTCTACTTCCCGCGCGTTTGCCTCCGCCGCTTCGTCCTCTTCGACGGCCTTCGACCTTTCGAAATCGTCCCTTCTTCCCTTCGTCATTTTCGATTTCCCTCTTCCCTCTCTCTATTTGGAGGTGAATCGGCGATCGCCCCGCTCTCTCTCTCTCTCCTATGCCCCCGCCCTCGTCGCCCCGCTCTCTCTCTCTCTCTTCGGTATGATTTCTTGATTTCCCTTATTTTTCAAAAAAAGAAGCTTTTTTCAGATTATTCATCTTGATTTCCTTAACATGAATGGTTTAGTTGAGATGAAGAATTAATAGAATAATATATGCTTAGATACTGGAAATTTTCATCTTCTTTTACTGTTAATGAAGCTGATTTCATGCATCTGATTGTCTTCATGGCATGTTTGTTTTTTTACCCAAAATGGGTTCACTGTGAACTGAGGATGCTCTAGGTACGTATGCCAAAAACCTCCGGCCGGATATGCACAACAATTGGATTTTAGATTTAGTTGGGCACAGTGAATTAGTAGAGCAACATATAAGCTCAGATAATGGAAATTTTCATTTTCAGATACTGTTAAAGTTACCTGTTTGCCCTCGTTGGCATGATTTTTTAACAAAAAATGGGTTCACTTCCAAACTAAGTATGCTGCTAGCTTACCCATTTTCTTTCACTGTTAATGAAGCTGATTTCATGCATCTGATTGTCTTCTTGGCATGTTTGTTTTTTTACCCAAAATGAGTTCACTGTGAACTGAGGATGGTATAGGTACGTATGCCAAAATCCTCCGGCCGGATATGCACAACAATTGGGTTTTAGATATAGTTGGGCTAAAAAAGTAGTAGAGCAACATATAAGCTCAGATAATGGAAATTTTCATTTTCAGATACTGTTAAAGTAACCTGATTGCAATCTTTGGCATGGTTTTTTAACACAAAATGGGTTCACTTCCAAACTTAGTATGCTGCTAGCATGTCCATTTTCTTTCACTGTTAATGAAGCTGATTTCATGCATCTGATTGTCTTCTTGGCATGCATGTTTTTTTACCCAAAATGGGTTCACTGTGAACTGAGTATGCTATAGGTATGTATGCCAAAATCCTCCTGCCGGATATGCACAACAATTGGATTTTAGATTTAGTTGGGCTAAAGAAGTAGTAGAGCAACATATAAGCTCAGATAATGGAAATTTTCATTTTCAGATACTGTTAAAGTAACCTGATTGCCATCTTAGGCATGTTTTTTCCCCCAAAAATGGGTACACTTCCAAACTAAGTATGCTGCTAGCATCCCCAGTTTCTTTTACTGTTAGTGAAGCTTATTTTCATGTATCTGATTGTCATCTTGGCATGTTTTTTTGACCAAAATGGGTTCGCTGTGAACTGAGGATGCTATAGGTACGTATGCCAAAATCCTCCGGGTATGCACAACAATTGGGTTTTAGGTTTAGTTGGGCTAAAGAAGTAGTAGAGCAACATATAAGCTCAGATAATGGAAATTTTCATTTTCAGATACTGTTAAAGTAATCTGATTGCCATCTTAGGCATGTTTTTTCCCCCAAAAATGGGTACACTTCCAAACTAAGTATGCTGCTAGCATCCCCAGTTTCTTCTTTTGTTGTTAGTGAAGCTTATTTTCATGCATCTGATTGTGATCTTGGCATGTTTTTGTGACCAAAACGGGTTCACTATGAACTGAGGATGCTATAGGTACGTATGCCAAAATCCTCCGGATACGCACAACAATTGGGTTTTAGATTTAGTTGGGCTAAAGAAGTAGTAGAGCAACATATATGCACAGATAATGGAAATTTTCATTTTCAGATACTGTTAGAGAAGCTGATTGCCATCTTAGGCATGATTTTTTAACAAAATGGGTTCACTTCCAAACTAATATGCTGCTAGCATCCTCATTTTCTTTTACTGTTAATGAAGCTTATCCCATGCATCTGATTGTCATTTTGGCATGTTTTTTTGACCAAAATGGGTTCACTGTGAACTGAGGATGCTATAGCTGTATGCCAAAATCCTCCGGATATGTACAACAATTGGTTCACTCTGAAAAATATATGCTTACATACTGGACATTATCATTTTTCTTTTACTGTTAATGAAGCTGATTTCATGCATCTGATTGGCATCTTGGCATGTTTTTTACCAAAATCCTCCAAATCTGTATAAGATTTGGGCTGAACAAACCTCGTGCAGGTTTCTTTTGGCGCTACAAGCATCAATGATTTAGTTGGGATGAAGAATTATTTTAGAAAAACTTATTAGTAGCCATATTAGTTTCTTTTGTTTATTATTATTATTATTATTATTATTATTATTATTATTATTATTATGAGATAAGTGATTATTAGTAGTCATGAACAGAATAGTTCATGAGTCATCAGATCTTCTTGTTATCGTAGTTACAGCACGACGCGCTCATTATTCGGCCGATTCCTCTTCATCAGCAAAATACCCTTTACCATCATCATCTCCTTGAACGGAAAGCCAAATACAGGGAAGACTATAGTCGATTTTTTTTTATGCTCGAACACAGCGTGTGCGATAAAATACCACTAAGGTGGTTGTGATAATTTCCACAAAAGGTAGTTTAGGGTTATGTGAATAGAGTAGATTGTGTTAAGATGTAGTTTTTTTTTGTACATTTTTTGGAACCACAATTTCTTTATTTTACAGTTAAAGATTATATCGTTTATTTATTTGCAGCTAGGGATAGTTTTCAAATAGGTGAAATTTAATATACAAAATGCCTTTTACTGTTATTACTATTTAATATATCAAATTTTAATTTCAGATTGTGTGCTATTGATATAATGGATAGAAGTTGGATTAGTAAACCACGATTATCCAAGGAGTACCGTGATGGTATTAAAGATTTTATTATCTTTGCCAAACGACATTCCCGTGATCCCAACCTAATCCTTTGTCCATGCCTCCGGTGTACAAATTGTATGCTGAGGACATGTGACGTAGTACATACACACTTGGCTGTCAACGGTTTTCTTCAAGGGTACACAAGGTGGTTTTGTCATGGAGAGGATCATACGTCAGCTCCTGTTCGTCCAGTTGTATTAGAAAATGAAGCTGAGCCCTTAGTGAACGAAGACTTAAGCGTTTCCGATGAGATGCATGCTTTGTTACAAGATGCCATGGGGATTCATAATGTTCCTTTCCACACCAATAACCCAACAAATGAAGTTCACAATGAATCAACAGAAACAAACCAGATTGGTGGTGGGGTGGACGAGGAAATGTCTGGCCCCACCCCTGAAAATAATAAGCAGCAAGAATCCTTCGCTAAGTTACTTGAAGATGCTAGTACTCTGTTGTACCGCGATTGCACCAAATTTTCTAAGTTCTCATTCATTGTCAGACTATTTCAGATTAAATGTTTAAACGGGTGGTCTGCTAAGTCCTTCACTATGCTACTTGAATTGTTGAATGAAGCATTTCCTGAAATCTGTATTCCAAACTCAGCCTATAAAATCAAAAAATTCCTAAGTTCTTTCGATCTAGGATTTGAGAAGATAGCAGCATGTCCAAATGACTGTATGCTTTTCACGAGTGGTAAGGAAAGTCTGGAGAATTGCGAAGTGTGTGGTTCTTCGAAATGGAAAGAAAGACCAAATCAAGACGAGGGAGCCAGTGGATCTACTAAGCGAAGTAGGAAAAAGAAGCCTGCCAAAATACTGTGTTACTTTCCTCTGATTCCTAGGCTACAAAGGTTGTTTATGTCTACGAAAATTTTTTCTGATATGAAATGGCATGCTGAAGGTCGCACTAATGATGGGATTCTTAGACATCCTGCTGATTCTCAATCTTGGAAAAAATTTGATGAAAGATATCCTGATTTTGCGGAAGATCCTCGAAATGTGAGACTTGGACTAGCTAGTGATGGTTTCAACCCTTTCAGGAAAATGAGTAGTACATATAGCATATGGCCGGTTGTGTTGATACCATACAATTTGCCGGCTTGGAAATGCATGAAGCAGTCCTCATTTATTTTGTCCATGATAGTTCCTGGACCGAAAGGTCTTGGAAATGATATAGATGTGTACCTACAACCGTTAATAGATGAACTTCAGAAGTTGTGGGTGGGTGTTCCAACCTATGATGCTGTGGCTAAAGAATCATTTTCTCTTCGTGCCGTGTTGTCTTGGACAATCAATGATTTTCCAGCATATGCAAATTTATCTGGATATAGTACTAAAGGACGTTATGCATGTCCATGTTGTGCTGACCAAACTAGTTCAAGGTGGTTGTACAATGGCAGAAAGTTTTGCTATACGGGTCATAGGAGATGGTTGCCTGACACACATATATTTCGGGCAAAGGCAGCGACATTTGATGGTACCGACGAGTGGGAACATGCTCCTGGGTCTTCTTCTGGTTCAGATATTTTGAGGCGGGTAGATGGTCATCAATTCAAATATGAAAAAGAACCAGAAGTCAGGACAAAGGGCAAGAAAAGGGCAAGGCCGGAGCAAGGTGAGGAGACCGATCTATATGGCGAAGATGAGGATCAAAACATGACGAGTTTAGGTGCATGGAAGAAGAAGAGTATTTTCTTCAAGTTGCCGTATTGGGAATTCAACCTACTGCGACATAATTTAGATGTGATGCATATCGGAAAAAATATTGGTGAGAATTGTATAGGAACAGTTATAGGAGATGATCGGAAGACAAAGGACAATCTCAAGAGCCGACTTGATTTGAAGTCAATGGGCATCCGACATGAGTTGCACCCAGAAGAATTGCCGAACGGGAAAGTACTCCTACCTCCTGCAATCTATTCAATGTCAAAATCGGAGTTGGAATTGTTTTGAAAAGTACTACTTGAACTTAAAGTCCCCGATGGCTATTCTTCTAACATGGCAAGATGTGTCAACTTTAAAGAGAAGAGGCTTCAGGGTCTAAAGTCACACGACCACCACATCCTAATGCAGGATCTCCTTCCTGTGGCCCTAAGGTCTTCAATGTGTGAGCAAGTCACTACTGTCCTGAAAGATCTTTGTAGCATATATAAAGGTATTTGCTCAAGAATGCTTCGTGTTGAAGATCTGGACCAATTGGAGCAGCAGGCGGCATTGACACTTAGTAAAATGGAGATGATATTTCCTCCATCGTTCTTCACTATAATGATTCACTTGATAATCCACCTTGCTGGTGAAGCCAGAATCGGCGGTCCTGTTCACTATCGGTGGATGTACCCCATTGAGAGGTAAAATAATTCATTCATCTTACGAAATTGAATTTTCAAAAGCTCATTTCTTTTAATCCCCTACCGCTCTAATTTATTAATTGTATTTGTTCAGGTACCTATACCGGCTAAAGGGTTATGTGAAAAATAGAGCATATCCTGAAGGGTCAATAGCCCAGGGATATCTATCAGAGGAGTGCTCACATTTTTTTCCAGGTATTTGCCTGGTGTGGAGACATCTTCTAGTAGACCACGTAGAAATCCAGACATTTCCAACCTTGATGGTGCTCAATATCTTTTTGATACCGCTGGCACTACTGTTGGTAAAGTTGATGCATTTGAGCTCGATAGCTTAGCATGGGAACAGGCACATCGATATGTGCTAGGCCATCATGCATCAGTGGAACCATTTCGAAAGTAAGTTGCTTTTGAATTTAAATCGAATACAGTGAAAACCGCGGAGTTCGATATTTTTGATACTTTTGTTATTCCTAATTTCAATTGCTTGTTTTTTAGCGAATTTGTCAGGGACATCAAACGAAGGGCCAGACCAAGAAGACTACCACCACGTGAACAAAACAAGTTGATGAATGAAAAATTTCATAAGTGATTTGAATCTCATGTAGGTGAATTACAGTTATGCAAGTTAATCTTTATTATATCTACATTGTCTATGGTGCTGATACGATTTGCGCAAAATTAATAGGTACATTCTTTGGGTCCTGAAGGTGCGTCATCTGAAATACAAGTACTTGCCAAAGGTCCCTATCAGATGGTCAAAAGATACGGAGGATACATATTCAATGGTTTTAGATTTCGTACTAAGGATCGTGAATGTAATTTGAAGTCTCAAAATAGTGGAATGGTAGTGACGTCTAAGACTAGAAGTTATGCTTCCAAGTCGGACACGAGGCCTGTAGATGGAGATCTTGACTACCATAGAGTGCTCACGGATATCATTGAGTTGAATTATTTTGGCCATTTCCGTGTTGTCTTATTTCGTGGGGGATTGGGCTGAGTTTGATAGGAATTTTGCTAACAACAAGGACAAGCTTGGCTTCACAGTTGTAAACTTCTCAAAATTGATTCACATCGGTACACACATTAGCCATGAGCCATTTGTGTTTCCATCCCAAGTGCAACAAGTGTTCTACATTGAAGATCCAACCCTGTCAAAATCGTATGTGGCTCTCCCTATGCAACCAAGAGATGTATTCCAACTGGGCGATACTTCAGACGATGAAGACGGTGAAGACATGAACAGTTACATTGCTTCTGAGTTTCCTGTGTTTGATGTAAACACAACCGATGTTGGAATTTGCGGGACTTGGCTCCGCAAGGATGGAGAAGAGGGCGATGTACTGAAGATGTCGTATTGTAGTTTACATGATTTTCAATTGGGTTTATTATATGTCTGTAATTTTATGTCTTAAATCTTGTTGTAATATTATGTCTGTAATTTCGAATATGTTCATTGTGAATTTAATACACTGGTTTAATTATCTTTCTATTTTCTACTGCTTGGTATTATTTACATTAAACTATGCTTAGTGTCATTTGAACCACCCTATCGTTGTAATTTAATCTGTTACAAATCTCATTTTTTTAATTTTTTTACAATTATGTTGGTTTGTTAATCCTACTAAAGTACAAATTTTATGATAGTTATTATAAACATGTTATTAATTAAATTTGCATCTCTAAGGAAGTTATCGAATCCTTGACAGGTACAACATGCCGAGGCGTGGAAAGAGGGTAAATATAAATGATGGCAACGAGAGCCATGGGGATGAGCAGCCACTAAATAATAGTGGCAGTCAAACATATGAGAGTGAGGGTAGCACGCCGCCCACTGTCAAAAAACATCGGTAAGTCTTTAAATTGGTATTTTTAAAGAGATTATGGTCTTGAATGCATGAAAGACACGTACTAGTGTTTGTGAGTCTGCATTGTGGTTGTCGTCTATAAGCATTTCGTCTATGTTTCTTAAGTGGGCTGTGATTAGAAAGAAAGGGCTGGAGTGGAGATCTGGAAATCCAAATAGAGACATCTCGTTTATTATAATCTACACTTATTGTTGGACCAACCCCCTCTTGCTGTTGTTGCTGATGTCTCTTTGTGTGCGTGTGTTGAAGAGAATGAAGGGATGAGAGAGAGTTGAGGAAAATGCCGCTATGTTAGCCTGGTGTATCCTCATTCTCTACCATCCCTCTTTCTGGCTCCATATATGGCTTCTGTATTAAATTGGTTTCCTTCCACGATGACAGTCCGTAATACTACACTTGATATGAGCCCTGTTCATAGCTGCACCCTATTGCATACTCACAAACAACTAATACGTGTCGGCCTTGCATTGTATGACCAACCCCACTTTGGCACATAACATGGTATAGATGACATTGTATGACCTGCAAACAAGGTTTGTTCAGCCGTGTTGTTGTACTGATTTGGAGGATTTTGGTATGCTAGCAGCATACGTAGTTTGGAAGTGAACCCATTTTGGCTAAAAAATCATGCCAAAGATAGCAATCAGATGCATGAAATCAGCTTCTTTAACAGTATCTGAAAATGAAAATTTCCATAATCTGAGCATATATGTTTCTTTAACAGTGACTGTGAACAATTGTTCTTAATTGGGCTGTGATTAGAAAGAGACGAGTTGGAGTGGAGATCTGGAAACCCATATAGAGACATCTTGTTCATAATAATTTATTATTATTGTTGTTCTTGTCGCTCTTGCTGTTGTTGCTGATGTCTCTATGTGTTCGTGTGCTGAAGGGAAAGAAGGGATGAGAGAGAGATGAGGAAAATGCCGCTATGTTAGCCTGGTGTATCCTCATTCTCTACCATTCCTCTTTCTGGCATCTATATTTGGTTTCCTTCCACGATGACAATTCCTTAAAACTACACTTGCTATGAGCCCTATTCGTATTTTTCTTCAACGAAGAATTGATCTATGACTACAATCTCCATTCAAAACCCAATTGTTCTATATTTGGTTCCCTCTTGGCTGTTGTTGCTGTTGTTGCTGATGTCTCATCTTCTTTTTGGTCGCGCATTTTCTTTCACTGTTAGTGAAGCTGATTTCATGCACCTGATTGTCTTCTTGGCATATTTTGTTTTTTTACCCAAAATGGGTTCACTGTGAACTGAGGATGCTATATCTGTATGCCAACCTCCTCCGGCCGGATATGCACAACAATTGGGTTTTAGATATAGTTGGGCTAAAGAAGTAGTAGAGTAACATATAAGCTCAGATAAGGGGAAATTTTCATTTTCAGATACTGTTAAAGTAACCTGATTGCAATCTTTGGCATGGTTTTTTAACACAAAATGGGTTCACTTCCAAACTAAGTATGCTGCTAGCATCCCCATTTTCTTTCACTGTTAGTGAAGCTGATTTCATGCACCTGATGGTCTTCTTGGCATGTTTTTTGGTCGCGCATTTTCTTTCACTGTTAGTGAAGCTGATTTCATGCACCTGATTGTCTTCTTGGCATGTTTGTTTTTTTACCCAAAATGGGTTCACTGTGAACTGAGGATGCTATATCTGTATGCCAACCTCCTCCAGCTGGATATGCACAACAATTGGGTTTTAGATATAGTTGGGCTAAAGAAGTAGTAGAGCAACATATAAGCTCAGATAATGGAAAATTTTTCATTTTCAGATACTGTTAAAGTAACCTGATTGCAATCTTTGGCATGGTTTTTTAACACAAAATGGGTTCACTTCCAAACTAATTCCAAACTAAGTACGCTGCTAGCATCCCCATTTTCTTTCACTGTTAGTGAAGCTGGTTTCATGCACCTGATGGTCTTCATGGCATGTTTTTTGGTCCCATTTTCTTTCACTGTTAGTGAAGCTGATTTCATGCACCTGATTGTCTTCTTGGCATGTTTGTTTTTTTGACCAAAATGGGTTCACTGTGCACTGAGGATGGTATAGGTACGTATGCCAAAATCCTCCGGCCGGATATGCACAACAATTGGGTTTTAGATATAGTTGGGCTAAAGAAGTAGTAGAGCAACATATAAGCTCAGATAATGGAAAATTTTTCATTTTCAGATACTGTTAAAGTAACCTGATTGCAATCTTTGGCATGGTTTTTTAACACAAAATGGGTTCACTTCCAAACTAAGTATGCTGCTAGCATCCCCATTTTCTTTCACTGTTAGTGAAGCTGATTTCATGCACCTGATGGTCTTCTTGGCATGTTTTTTGGTCCCATTTTCTTTCACTGTTAGTGAAGCTGATTTCATGCACCTGATTGTCTTCTTGGCATGTTTGTTTTTTTGACCAAAATGGGTTCACTGTGAACTGAGGATGGTATAGGTACGTATGCCAACCTCCTCCGGCTGGATATGCACAACAATTGGGTTTTAGATATAGTTGGGCTAAAGTAGTAGAGCAACATATAAGCTCAGATAATGGAAAATTTTTCATTTTCAGATACTGTTAAAGTAATCTGATTGCAATCTTTGGCATGGTTTTTTAACACAAAATGGGTTCACTTCCAAACTAATTCCAAACTAAGTACGCTGCTAGCATCCCCATTTTCTTTCACTGTTAGTGAAGCTGATTTCATGCACCTGATGGTCTTCTTGGCATGTTTTTTGGTCCCATTTTCTTTCACTGTTAGTGAAGCTGATTTCATGCACCTGATTGTCTTCTTGGCATGTTTGTTTTTTTGACCAAAATGGGTTCACTGTGAACTGAGGATGGTATAGGTACGTATGCCAAAATCCTCCGGCCGGATATGCACAACAATTGGGTTTTAGATATAGTTGGGCTAAAGAAGTAGTAGAGCAACATATAAGCTCAGATAATGGAAAATTTTTCATTTTCAGACACTGTTAAAGTAACCTGATTGCAATCTTTGGCATGGTTTTTTAACACAAAATGGGTTCACTTCCAAACTAAGTATGCTGCTAGCATCCCCATTTTCTTTCACTGTTAGTGAAGCTGATTTCATGCACCTGATGGTCTTCTTGGCATGTTTTTTGGTCGCGCATTTTCTTTCACTGTTAGTGAAGCTGATTTCATGCACCTGATTGTCTTCTTGGCATGTTTGTTTTTTTGACCAAAATGGGTTCACTGTGAACTGAGGATGGTATAGGTACGTATGCCAAAATCCTCCGGCCGGATATGCACAACAATTGGGTTTTAGATATAGTTGGGCTAAAGAAGTAGTAGAGCAACATATAAGCTCAGATAATGGAAAATTTTTCATTTTCAGATACTGTTAAAGTAACCTGATTGCAATCTTTGGCATGGTTTTTTAACACAAAATGGGTTCACTTCCAAACTAAGTATGCTGCTAGCATCCCCATTTTCTTTCACTGTTAGTGAAGCTGATTTCATGCACCTGATGGTCTTCTTGGCATGTTTTTTGGTCGCGCATTTTCTTTCACTGTTAGTGAAGCTGATTTCATGCACCTGATTGTCTTCTTGGCATGTTTGTTTTTTTACCCAAAATGGGTTCATTGTGAACTGAGGATGGTATAGGTACGTATGCCGAAATCCTTCGGCCGGATATGCACAACAATTGGGTTTTAGATATAGTTGGGCTAAAGAAGTAGTAGAGCAACATACAAGCTCAGATAATGGAAATTTTCATTTTCAGATACTGTTAAAGTAACCTGATTGCCATCTTAGACATGTTTTTTCCCCCAAAAATGGGTACACTTCCAAACTAAGTATGCTGCTAGCATCCCCAGTTTCTTCTTTTGTTGTTAGTGAAGCTTATTTTCATGCATCTGATTGTGATCTTGGCATGTTTTTTTGACCAAAACGGGTTCACTGTGAACTGAGGATGCTATAGGTACGTATGCCAAAATCCTCCGGATACGCACAACAATTGGGTTTTAGATTTAGTTGGGCACAGTGAATTAGTAGAGCAACATATAAGCTCAGATAATGGAAATTTTCATTTTCAGATACTGTTAATGAAGCTGATTGCCATCTTTGGCATGATTTTTTAACAAAAAATGGGTTCACTTCCAAACTAAGTATGCTGCTAGCATCCTCACTTTCTTTCACTGTTAATGAAGGTTATTTCATTAAGATCCAGGATGGCAAATTTTGATTGGGCTATGATTGGATTGTTTAGTGGATGTTGTCTATGTTCTTAATTGGGCTGTGATTAGAAAGAGTGGGCTCGAGTGGAGATCTGGAAACCCATATAGAGACATCTTGTTCATAATAATTTATTATTATTGTTGTTCTTGTCGCTCTTGCTGTTGTTGCTGATGTCTCTTTGTGTTCGTGTGGTGAATGGAAACAAGGGATGAGAGAGAGATGAGGAAAATGCCGCTATGTTAGCCTGGTGTATCCAAAGTCTCTTCCTTTCTTCTTTCTGTTTCCATTTCTGGCTTCTATATTTGGTTTCCTTCCACGATGACAGTTCCCTAAAAATACACTTGATATGAGCTCTATCTTATTTTTCTTATTTTTCTTATATTTGGTTTCTGTCCACGATGACAGTTTCATGGATTGTCTGAACAATCCATGAAGAACATGCTTAGATACTGAATTTTCATTTGTTTTACTGTTTTAGATATTGGATATTCCCAATCAGAGAAGAATATAAAGGTTTCAAGTTAGATACTGAATTTTCATTTGTTTTGTTATTTTAGATATATTTAAAAACAAAATTAAGTACTAGATTTTTAGTATTGCAATGTAATTATTTTACCTCTGTATATATCATTAACAATTCCATTTGCAGTTGGCACTTTGATCTTATAATTTAAGATACAGGTAGTTCTTTTTGCAAGTTCAAAAAATATGTATATTCTGTATTGTGGTCTACTGTTCAATTAAACTATTGTTTTTTTTTTTCACAGAGCGGTCGTCCAGATGAAGGAAATTCTGATGATCAGAGCTGAAGCTACTCGAGGGGTATGAATCTGCGGTCCTCCTTGCTGTTCTTATGTCCTCCGTGCTGTATGGTTGTTGTTCTTATGTCCTCCTCCTTGCTGTTGTTATGTCAGATTGATTTTTTTTTATGAGAGTTATGTCAGACTTTTAATTTAGGATATTTTGGATATTTGTCAGACTGGTTTGTTTGGATATTTGGGATGTTAGTCCCTATATTAATTTGTTAATTATGACACTGTTAATTAATCAATGAATTTGGACGTTGATATGACACGTGTGAAACTTGATTATCTTTAATTATTCTTGTGTTTGGTTGTGATTTACGCAGTAATATGCAACGAAATTGATTGAATCAGTTGTGAGAATTAGTTTACAGGTTTTATAAATGAAACTGTGAATTGAAATCGAACGGAAAAGCGGAGTATCGAAAATAAACGGGCATAGCCAGACCGTCGTTTTAAAAAATGCCGGTCTATCTAATCTAATTGTTGGAGTGTGTGATACACCGGCATTCTCACGAACGCCGGTGAATGTTGTCAGCTGTAACGGCACAGACGTACACCGGCATTTTATAAACGCCGACGTATATAACTACACCGGCATTTTTTGGTCGCGCCGGTGCTTGTAAGTAGGGAAAACCAGGCACTCAGAAACGCACATACACCGGCGCTCCTTGACCGCCGGTATACTTTCGTTCTACACCGGCGTTTTCATAAACGCCGGTGAATGAATAAATACCGGCGGTTTAAGACCGCCGGTGAATGTATATAGGGTGCAAAAGAACGGCACTCAGAGACCGACATACACCGGCGTTTTATGGCCGCCGGTGTAGTTTTCACATTTACCGGCGTCCATCAAAACCGCCGGTGTAGACCCCTTCGTTTCCGCGACGCCCGCTTCGGCGGCATTTGGACCGGTGCTATTATAAACACCGGTGAAAGTTTCACCGGCGTAAATAAACACCGGTAAAGACATCAAAAAGCGCCGGGAAAGCCAGTTTCTTTTGTAGTGACTTTGCATTATCTTTCTTGAAACATTTGATTAATCAAGGTGAAAAAGAGAAGAAAAGATGCGAAGGAGCGTGCAAAGTACATGGGGTGTGGCGATTGTGAAAATTTGAGCCGGTCGACAACGGTAATGGGTGTACATGTTTTCTTTTATTACGCACATGTATGTGAGGATATGGTGCTTAATTTGTTATAAATCTGCTATTTGTTATACTAGTTTGATCAGTATACTAGTTTTCTTGACACTAACTTTTATAAATGAAGTATTAGAAATTCCGAGTTTTATTATAAGCTTTTCGTGATCTACCTCCTTGACACAGGTATTTGGTTCTAGTGCGTCTACCTCTAGTCGTACATCATATCCGGACGTGTTCAAGATGCAAGCCAAGATGCAGGAAGAGATTGACGGCTTGAAAGATATGATTGCGTCTTTAATCTTCCAATAAAACCACAACTCAAACAATCCAGTACATGGAACTGTAAGTATTCAGCAACATTTTACGATATTAGTATGAAATTTAACTATTGCATTTGACTGGTGTGGTGACTAGTGTAGTGAATAAACTAATAAATGACACTATTGTGAATTATACAGAACCAGCGAATTCCATCGACTTCTAGTCATGCACATACATCTGGGCGAAATATCAATGGGAATGAAAGAAATGCCGAGCCACAGCAGTAGACTTTGCCATAGTTTAGTTTAATTTGGACTATAGTCTTTTTATGTTTTGTCGAAACTGAATTTATGTTTTGTTAAAGAAATTGATGTATAACATGTATATTTCTAACTCTTCGTATGGCCATTTTTAGACAAGTAATTATTGTTTATTGTGGTCCATGATTATATAGTTGTTTATTATGCTATTAGTAATTTTAAGATTTGAACTTTCAAATTTGATGTGACTACGGATATTTTGAATTTGTGACCTATTTTTAAAATAATGGGAAAAAACCCGATGCCAGGATACATATCGATCCACCAAACGTGGCGAATTATTTTTTCAAAAAAAATTGAACCTATACCGGCGCTTTTTAAAAGCGCCGTTATAGACGTATGGCTTGTAACGGAACTTTTTAAAACCGCCGTTACAAGTCGTAGGTCTATAACGGCGCTTTTAAACTCAGGATCACACCACGTAGTTCGGCAGATTCCGAGCTAAGTGCCGAGCTGCCGAGCCTAGGGGACGAGGAACCGACCCTCGCATACAAAGAAACTATCTGCCGAGGAACGTGGATCGTCCGAGCGCCCAGAAAATCGCGCTCGGTGCTGATGAAGGGCCCAGATCGCGCCACGCCATAAATCAGTATTAAAAATTACTTTTTATTTATTTTAATCGTTTTATTTATTTAAAAATTGTGAAAGAATCACTAAAAATTCGGGAAAATTAACTAAAAATTCTAGAAAATAATTATAAATTCGGGGGTATATTTTTGAGCCCCTGAACGAACATTTATTGCCTAAAATGTGTTGTTAAGACCCCCGAACGACCGGTCAACACATCGCAAAATTAAATAAATAATCCGAAAAAATAGATAAAAATCACCAAACACCCAGAGAAGCTCAAGAACAGCTTAGAATACGAACAACTTGAAAAATCACCTCACTACCTCCTTCACAGATTCAAAACCCTCCATTTGGACCCCGATACAACTCCACTAGCCATTAAAACAGTAAAACTACTCCTCAAAGGCTGATCAAACTCAGTCTTCGGGAGTGGGGGGCTCGTGATATGTCTAAAAATGGGGTTAAATCGGAACCGTCCAAATCGGGCACGAATCTTGAAGCCCAGGGATAAAATGGTAATTTCACCTACCAATGGGTCTGAAGCGGGTACTGGTTCTCTTCCTCAAAGACCCACTAACCCGCGAACGGATCCACCTCAATTGGGTGCGGGTTTCAACCCGCAGCAAACCCGACCCAGAAAGGATAGAATTAGGGTTTCTAATTAAATCTTAATCAACGGCCCTGATTCATATCTATCCTTTCACTGGGGATTAGGGATTACATTCCTTATCTAACCACGGGGATTACATTCCTAATCTGATCCTAGCGGCACCTATAAATACCTCCCATCCATCTCCATTAAGAGGTAATCAATCTTTTGCCAGTTTTACGCTCTTTCATAATCACTTCTGATTACTGACTTGAGCGTCGGAGGGTGCGTCGCCGGGAACAACTCCGGTGTCTCGTACTTTTTGCAGGTGTACGGCGGGAGACAACGTCAAACTCCGGCGGAATAGGTAACAGGTTTGCTATTCAACTTTTCCAAGAATCTACAAATACTATCTGTTTGCCCCACACCATATTTAGCGGTAATAGCATCAAAGTCACTATGTTTGGGATGTACTCTTACAGTTGGTGTTGCTGCTGATTTTGGTGTACGAGCAAACAGATGAATTTGTGGATTCTTTTAGGAAACGAATAAGCAAACCTGTTGACTTTCACTGGCGTTTGACTAATTTTTCGCCGCTGCTGTAAACCTTATGAACCATGCCATCTAGTTTCTCAAGGATTCTACTAGGGACATTCCTGTTCAGAAAAATTAAAGCTGGTAAACTATTTAGAACTGCTTTGATTAATGTAATCCATCTAAGAAAAGATACGTGCATTGTCTTCAATAGCTCCAGTATTTTTTGTACTTTGTTTAACAGCGCATCAAAGTCACTATGTTTGGGACGTTCTCTTACAGTTTGTGTTGCTGCTGATTTTGGTGTGTGAGCAAACAGATGAATTTGTGGATTCTTTTAGGAAACGAATAAGCGAACCTGTTGACTTTCACCGGAGTTTGATTGGTTTCTTACCGCTGTCGTGAACCTGCAAAAAGTTCGATACACCGGGATGGATCCCGGCGACGAACCCTCCGACGCTCTTGTCAGTAATCAGGAAGATTATGAAAGAGCTTTATGGGAAAAAAGATTGATTACCTCATTATGGTGGGGGGGGGAGGGGTATTTATAGTCGCCTTTAGAGAAAGTTTAGATATAATAATTTATCCCTATGTCCCTGTGTTTTTGGATAAGATGTAGAGTTTAAACTTGTTTCATGATAAGAGAGTTGGTTAAAACTGTCTCTTAGAGATAATCACGAATTTGAATTACTCTTTAAACATCTGAATTGGTTTGTAACGGGTTTCTACCCATACGCAATCAGACAGATCCATTTTTGGGTTATTGGGCTTCGGGGAAAAGTCAAGTTCCCATTTTGGACACGTTTGTAGGTGAAGTTACCATTTTACCCCTGTGAGCTTTAAGATTCACGCCCGATTTGAACGGTCCTGATTTTGTCCCATTTTTAGCCATATCACAAGCCCCCTACTAGTGAAGACTGAGTTCAACAGCCTTTAAGGAGTAATTTCAGTGTTCTAATGGCGTACAGGATCTTATCGAAGTTCTTAAGGGAGTTTGGATCTTGATCGAGGTGTAACGGCATCGGTCTGAGCTTGTAAAGTGCCCAAAATGATTTTGCAAATTTTCTGGATTTTTCTGAGCCTTTAAGGAGTAATAATCTGTTTTCAAAAAGTATTAATTAATCGTTCTAATTAATAATTATTTATCCAGGAGTTCAAAAATATTTTTCTGAATTTATAATTATTTTTAGAATTTTTAATTAATTTTCTTGAATTTTAAATCATTTTTTGCATTTTTTAAATAATTAATTCAAATCAATAATAAAAATAAAAGAATTAATCAAGGAATATCGACGTGGTGCAATCTGGAGCGTTGATCATATCGTTGGCGCGATTTTTCAAGCGATCAAATGGTGGATCTGCCGTTCGACGAAGTGGCGCGTTCTGAGCGCTCTGATCGTGGGCACGCATCGGGAGGTAGACATTTTTTCTTCATTAGGACATCGGTGGCAAGAGCGCTCGACACTTATTGCCGAAGTCCAGGAGAGCGACATGTGGTGCGTTGACAGTTGACCGTTGACCAGACAATGCTTTTTCACGCATTTGGACGTCACTGGCAAGAGCGCTCGATACTTGTTGCCGAAGTCCCGGAGAGCGACACGTGGCGCGTTGACCGTTGACCAGTCAACGTGTTTTCTCTCACTTGGACGTCGGTGGTAAGAATGCTCGGCACTTGTTGCCGAAGCCCAGGACAGCGATACGTAGCATGGTTGACCGTTGACCATTGACTAGTCAACGCATTTTCTCATATTTGGACGTCGGTGGTAAGAATGTTCGGCACTTGTTGCCGAAGTCCAGGAGAGCGACAAGTGGTACGGTTGACTGTTGAACGTTGACCAGTCAACGTTTTTTCTCGCATTTGGACGTTGATGGCAAGAATGCTCGACACTTGTTGCCGAAGTCCAGTAGAGCGACACGTGGTGCCTTGACCGTCGGCCGTTGACCAGTCAACGTGTTTTCACACCTTTTGTTAATGGAATTGAGAGGTGAGACACCAAATACTTCAGTACCAACAGTACAACAGGATGTACCACCAGTAACTGCACAACGTGTCACAAATGTTGCACCACAACCGATAGTGCCTCGTCGTAGTGGGAGGGTTGTGATACAACCTGATAGATATATGTTCTTTATGCACCTTCACTTAGAAGGAATTTAATTTCTGTTTCTATGTTAGTTAAGGATGGATATTCAGTTTATTTTAATGACAATATTGTTATTAGAAAAAATAAGCATTTTATCTGTTCTGGTGCATTGGTTGATAATCTATATGTCATTAATCCTATTTCGCCCACAATGCAACTTATGGAAATGAATAATATGTCTTCTAACATAAATAAGAGAAAAGAACCTTCTTGTATGAACCAAACATATCTTTGGCACCTGCGATTGGGGCATGTTAACCTAAGAAGGATTCAAAGACTGGTTAAAGATGGACCTTTGAGTTCATTGGAAGTGGAGGCACTACCAGTCTGTGAATCCTGCTTGGAAGGTAAAATGACCAATAGGCCTTTCAAGGCAAAGGGGTATTGGGCCAAAGATGTGTTGGAATTGGTTCATTCTGATTTGTGTGGGCCCATGACTGTCCAGGCTAGAGGTGGCTTTGAATATTTTGTCACATTTACTGACGATTATTCAAGGTATGGATACATTTATTTGATGCGCCGTAAGTCTGAGTGCGAGAAATTCAAAGAGTACAAGGCAGAGACGGAGAAACGTCATGGAAAATGTATCAAGTCATTACGTTCAGATCGTGGTGGCGAGTATGTCTTTGGGGAGTTCAGGGACTATTTGTCAGAGGCTGGGATTACATCCCAATTATCAGCACCTGGAACACCCCAACAGAATGGTGTAGCAGAAAGAAGGAATAGGACTCTTATGGAGATGGTTAGATCGATGATGAGTTATTCAGATTTACCAGATTCATTTTGGGGATATGCCTTAGAAACTGCAGCTTATATTCTGAACTTGGTTCCTTCTAAGTCAGTACCAATTACTCCCGCAGAACTGTGGACTGGGCGTAAGCCTAGTCTGAAACATGTTCGGATTTGGGGTAGTCCAGCACACGTGCTGAATGGGAAAGCCGATAAGTTGGAATCTCGTACAGAAGTACGCTTGTTTGTAGGCTATCCAAGAGGAACGAAAGGAGGTTTATTTTATAGTCCTAAGGATCAGAAGGTCATTGTTAGCACCAATGCTCGATTCTTAGAGGAAGACTATGTAATGAACCATAAACCCATAAGCAGAGCTGTTCTAGAAGAACTGAGAGGTGAGACACCAAATACTTCAGTACCAACAGTACAACAGGATGTACCACCAGTAACTGCACAACGTGTCACAAATATTGCACCACAACCGATAGTGCCTCGTCGTAGTGGGAGGGTTGTGATACAACCTGATAGATATATGTTCTTGGGAGAGTCGTCAGACTTTGTCCCTGAGGAACAAGATTATGATCCCTGTACCTACAATGAAGCACTCCAAGATAAAGATGCAGAGTCTTGGCAAAAAGCAATGATATCTGAAATAGAATCTATGGATTCTAATCAAGTCTGGGAGCTTGTAGAACCACCTATTGGTGTAAAAGCCATTGGATGCAAGTGGGTCTATAAGAGAAAAAGAGGATCAGACGGTAAGGTTGAAACCTTTAAAGCTCGGCTTGTTGCAAAAGGTTTTACTCAAAGAGAGGGTATCGATTATGAGGAAACTTTTTCGCCAGTAGCCATGCTTAAGTCTATCCGGATTCTTTTATCTATTGCAGCTCATCTTGATTATGAGATTTGGCAAATGGATGTCAAGACAGCTTTCCTTAATGGAAGTCTTGAGGAAGACATCTATATGAAGCAACCAGACGGGTTCATTGAAAAGGGCCAAGAGCATCTTATTTGTAAGCTCAAGAAGTCCATTTATGGACTTAAGCAAGCTTCCAGATCTTGGAACATATGTTTTGATCAGGTGATAAAATCCTATGGATTTGATCAATGTTAAGATGAATCGTGTGTATACAAAAAGTGTGACGGAAACGTAGTGGTATTCCTAGTACTTTACGTGGATGACATCTTGCTCATTGGAAACAATGTGAAGGTATTATCTAACGTAAGGGTATAGTTATCCAAACAGTTTGATATGAAGGACTTGGGAGAAGTAGGTCACATCCTTGGGATCAAAGTTCTACGAGATCGCAAGAAAAGGATGTTGGGCTTGTCTCAAGCTTCCTATATCGATACTATACTAACTCGTTTTAGCATGCAAAATTCTAAGAAAGGTTTCTTACCTTTTAGGCATGGAATTGCCCTATCAAAGGAGCAGTGTCCGAGGACACCTAAAGAGATAGAGAACATGAAAGCAGTTCCTTATGCTTCAGCAGTAGGAAGCTTAATGTATGCAATGCTATGTACGAGACCAGATATCTGCTTTGCCGTAGGCATGGTTAGCAGATATCAGTCTAACCCGGGACAAGAGCACTGGACTGCCGTAAAGCATATTTTGAAGTACCTGAAAAGGACTAAAGATTACATGCTAGTTTACCAGGCAGATAGTTTAGTTGCCTTGGGGTATACAGACTCAGATTTTCAGTCAGATAGGGATTCCAGGAAATCAACCTCAGGTTATGTATTTACTTTGGGAGGTGGAGCCACTATATGGAGGAGTATCAAGCAAAAATGTATTGCTGATTCTACCATGGAAGCCGAGTATGTGGCAGCCTCTGAGGCAGCCAAAGAAGCGGTTTGGCTTAGAAACTTCCTATTGGACTTGGATGTGGTACCTAATTTGCCTAAGGCTATTACACTTTATTGTGATAATAGTGGTGCAGTTGCAAATTCGAAGGAACCACGAGCCTATAAGGCAAGTAAACACATTGAGCGCAAGTACCACCTGATACGAGATTTCGTAAAGAAAGGAAAAGTTGCTGTGATCAAGATAGCATCAGCAGACAACCTAGCTGATCCCTTCACTAAGAGCTTACCAGCTAAGGCTTTTGATAGTCATGTTGAGGGTATGGGAGTCAGATGCGTAGCAGCATGGCTTTAAGTATAAGTGGGAGATTTGTAACAGTATACTGAAAAGCAATGCTTTGAGTATAAGTGGGAGATTGTTAGGGTTATATACTGAAAGCATCACTTTTGTATTAACTTTATTTCCTTATTTTTTTTGAATGAGAATCATATGGGCATATGTTTGCATATTGTGTTTATTATAATATTAATGCAAGTGTCTGATATTCTATAAGGTTGATAATATGGTGTGAGGTGACACACAGAAGATCATATTATCAGTTCCCTATGGAATATATAAATAGTTCACAACCTAGACGGACTTGGACAATCCATTGGAAAGGTTGTAGTGTAATCTGGTATTAGTCTGTCTTGACTATAGGTTTACACTAGTACACTTTGTGTGTATTGAACAGGACCACTTGAGGTTGTTCTCTTTGTACTGACTACAAAAGAGAACAAACACCTCTGTTATTATGGATGCTTATGCTCTTAATCCAGATATAATAACAGACATGTATATGCAGTGTGCATTACTTTGACTCATAAAAGAGTGAGATTCATTATGGATCAACAACCTCTATGAATTGGGTAATAGCATTGTATGTATGATGGGCTGTTGATTGTAAAAGGAATCCATGTCCCGATACGTCGGGTTGATGATGTCCCCTTAAGGAGCTCATAAGGATTGTCATGTAAACCCTGCAGGTGGATTACATCCGACATGACAAATAAAGTTGAGTGGTACTACTTAAGGATAAAAGATGTTGATCAATGTAGTTGTCAGTAACTTAATTTGATCGACGGACATTCGATATCTTAACATGGGGAGTTGAACGAGCATATAATAAAAGGAGCCCATAAATATAATTTGGGATTAGGAAGGTAGTGCAACAATAGCTCCTTAGTGGACCGAGCTATTGTTAATGGGCCTGGGTTGTGTGTTCGGGCTAAACACGGATACCCAGATCCGTTAGGAGACCTAACCCTAATTTCTCCTCATGGTCCCTGCCGTAGCCTTATATATATTCTCTATTTCTCTGGCCGTCATTGACAATCTGAAATATAAGATTTTTCTCAAAACTCGTGATTCACGAAAGGGGAGAAAGAGAGGTCAGCCAAGAAGAGAAGAAAGGTTGGGAGATCGTCGCCCACACGACGTCCAACCCGAGGAAGGAATACGTGCAGAAGATCTTGGGGTCGCTGTCGTCTTCTTCTCACCGCAGGTATAATTTGTGAACCCTAGTTTCCGCTGTATAGGGTTAGATCACAATTAAGCAATCTGTTTATCTTTAACGATCGGTACGCACACCAATCCGTAGTCCTGGGATTCATCTCAGTTCCATCATGGATGTCGGTGGCAAGAGCGCTCGGCACTTGTTGTCGAAGTTCAGGAGAGCAACACGTGGCGCCTTGACCGTTGACCATTGACCAGTCAATGCGTTTTACGCATTTGGATGTCGGTGGCAAGAGAGCTCGGCACTTGTTGCCGAAGTCCAGGAGAGCGACACGTGGTTCGTTGACTGTTGACTGTTGACCAGTCAACACATTTTCACACATTTGGATGTCAGTGGCAATAATGCTCGGCGCTTGTTGCCGAAGTCGAGGAGAGCGACACGTGGCGTGGGTAACCGTTGACCGCTGACCAGTCAACACATTTTCTGGCATTTGGACGTTGATGGCATGAATGCTCGGTGCTTGTTGCCGAAGTTCAGGAGAGCGACACGTGGTGTCGTTGATCATTGATCAGTCAATGCATTTTCTCGCATTTGGATGTCGGTGGCAAGAATGCTCGGCACTTGTTGCTAAAGTTCAGGAGATCGACACGTGGCATGGTTGACCGTTGACCAGTCAACGCTTTTTCTCTCATTTGGACGTCAGTGGCAAGAATGCTCGGCACTGGTTGCCGAAGTCCAGGAGAGCGACACATGGTGTCGTTGACTATTGACAGTTGACCAGTCAATTTCTTGGTTGTCCCGCTCTTCTTGTCGTCTTGTGGTAAATGGGCCTGGCCTTTGTGCTACTGGTAGCATCTTAACTTTGGTAAATGTGCCAATGAGCTATCTCTCTATAAATCTCCACCCCCACCCTTCATTTCCTCATTATCAAAATTTTTACTCAGCAATTTATTGCTGTCTAACGGGAGCTTCCGACAGAATATTCTGTCTCCAGTGATCTATTCCGGCCGTTTCCGTCAAATCAAGGTAACTTTAGATAAATGTCTAGAGTTCCTCCCAGGTAGGAGACCTCCCCCATCCTCGTCCTTGAGTCGACCTCAAGTCAAGTCACTGCCATAGACAAGGGTAAGGCTGTAGTAGGGTCTTCTTCGGCCATGGTGGAGACTATTGTCGAGGTCGAGCGGAGAATGGGAGACTTTGGCCGATTGCCTAGGCCACTGACTGGGCTTCACAGGGTTCGGGATCTTCCGGAGGACATGGCCGAACGCATCATGTACGATATGGCGCGGAGTTTTGAGGAGAATGCAGCTCAAAAGACTTCGGAAGTTGACGAGACCATCTCTATTCTCAAGGAAGCATACTATGATCCGGTACTTCTTTCAGATTCCGAAGGAATTCGACTTGATCTTGCCAGGACCTGGTATGAAGGCCAATTCTCCAATGCCAGTAGATATGTGCTTTTGGCCTGTCGATGCCTTCTTAGCCAGTGTTCGATTGCCTCTTCATCCTTTTGTCGTTGAAGTTCTGCGATGGTACAGGATTAGCCCGGTCCAGTTTATGCCGAACATGTGGAGGCTAATCAACGGGTTCATCCTTCATTGCGAAGTCGTGGGTTTCGAGCCTCGGTTGAGTGTGTTGCGAACTGTCTACTGGGTTCACCAGCAGCAGAAGTCAGAATTTAGGTTCTACTTGGCCCCGAGTCATGGTGCAAAGCTCGTCAGCTACCCTGACTCGATCAAGAATTGGAGGGATAAGTACTTCCTCATCCGAAGTCGAGAACCTTGGGTCATCCCGATAACTTGGGTCGAGGAAGTTTCGAAGAGGGTGAAGGAGAGCCTGGTCCTTATCCCCGAGGAAGATGAGATGGTTCAGACGCTCCTCGATCGACCGAAGTTCGATTGGAAAGACTTGACCGAGGAGGTGCTCTTCAGGTGAGGAATCAGCTTTATAAACCCCAGTACGCTTTTTACTATTAGTTCGGCGCAACTTTCCCCTTCCTCATTCTGTCGAGTTTGATTTGCCTTTAACCTGGGAATTTTTAGGCTTTTGAGGAATCTATGGACTTCGACGAGATGATGGCGGAGCGTGGGATTTTGGGCAGCGAGGCCCCTAAGAAGAGGAAGAAAGTGGCCACCAAGGTTTCTTCATCGAAGGTGAAGACTCTCGCAGCCGCCGTGGAGCAGTCAGCGAAGGCGGTCGTCGTGGTTAAGCAGCCGATTACTCCCATCATGTCATCGACTTCTGCTGAAGCTGGTGTAATACCCTGAATTTTAATTAAATGAGAAATTGTAGATTTCACGTGTTGTGCACGTACAAATTTGGTATGTTTGTTTTCTTATAAAATTATCTTTTTATAACAAGAACAAACATTTTCCTTCTTTCTCCTTATTTTCTAAAAGCCCATTTTAAAAGCCTAAGCTTGTTTTCTAAGCCCACCCTAATTAATTAAATATTCTATTATGACCCATGAGTCTAAAGCCCACTAATTAGAAGTCCACAAATTAATTACTCTTCTAATTGCCTTAACTTGTCATGTAGACACATTTAGTAGAAAATTAATTAATTAATATTGTACAACTTATTAATGGGGGACACTAGATGGGGCACGTGCACACACTAGAGTGTGCATTGCACACCCTTTAGGGCATGGCCAGATTGTGCATGGAGAGATGGAGAGAGTGGATGGAGTTGAGGGGTGGTTATGAGTTCATGGAAGTTACTACAACTTCCCAATTCATCTTGAGCCTTGATCTCTAACTCCTTGATTGAATCCTAGCCATCTATTCTCATCCTAAAATTTTATAAATAGCCCTAGTTTCTCTTCTCATTAGTGCACTAAACAATTCATTAAGAAAAAAAAAAGACTAAGAGAGTAAAAGATTGAGAAGTATTAGTGAATGTGCATTTGTGTGTGTTCCAACCAAGTAGAGGCCGGCCAATCATCCAAGGAGCACAAGTGGAGGCTCGGGTTCCATACAAACAAGGAGGAGAAGGCAAATTGCAATACATTCTTGGAGGAGAAGGCCACTTTCTTGCATTCTAGGAGCTTTCATTTCGTTTTCTCCAATAGGTGGGTGTTTCTCATACTTCTAAATCTAGATACCATGCTAGGAATGATTTGAGGAAATTACTAGAGAACAACTAGTTGGAATTGGACTCATGGTAATTTAGAAAATGGTTGTTAAAATGATGGCTAGTTGATTATTTTGAAATTAAAGTGCCAGAAACTATCATATTTGCCATGCTAGATGTCTATGAATTATGCTATGTGAAGAAATTTACGCTTATGAGACAAATGATGAATTGAATGCTTTATGTGAAATTGTTTGTTTAAATTAGAGTAAACGCTATTGTAGGGAAGAGGAGAATTTTGTGTTCTAAATTATTGTAGATGGTTAATAAATGAGAGAATGAAGAATAAGGTAATTTTGTAGAAATCTAGACTTCGAATCGTGTGCAAATGTGATTGTTCTCAATGTCGAAATTATGGACATTAGAACATAATTTGAGATCGAAAATGCATGCTTTATAAGTAAATAATGATTTTAAAATTACTGGTTTACTGTGATTTCATATAGATTAAATTCTGGAAAGTTTTGATTCAAAAAAAAAAGAAAAAGAAAAAGTACTAAAAACGTTTGGAAATTTTGAAAACTAGTAATGAACAGAGTTTTGGACTAAAACAATTACAAACCCCTTTAGGAACGACTTGGTCGCTTAGACCATATGGTCGATGTGGGTGTTGGGCGCTTACTGTAGCCGTGGGTGACCTCTGTGGTAGCGGGTTAGATTCCTAGGCTCTGCCTTTTGTTTTCGGATTTTTGAATAAAACCTAAACCCGAGCCCAAAAACACTTCTTTACTAATTCCTTTTACATACCGCGTGTGCACTCTAGCTCAGTTGGCTTGCGGTGGCGGCTGTCTACTCTCAGGTCGCGAGTTCGATTCTGGGTTTCGGCAGATTAGAAACTTTTGATTTTTTTTTTTTGTTTAAAATTGATTCTTGGCTTCTAAATCCGAATATATATATATATATATATATATATATATATATATATTAATTATTCTAAAATCATGTAGAACTTATGAAAATATTTGTGTACCTTTTGACTTAAATAAAAGTGAGTTAGAAGTAAAATTTGTGTAGACTCTTATGGAATTTACTTTGGAGAATTATAAAAATGATCTTTTTTGAGAACATTATGCTAAGTGATAAAAGAAGAATTTTTTTATTTTTTTTTGAATGAAAGAAAATTTAAATATGCTATCTATAGACTCTCATTGTTAAATTGAGTTTGGGTTATGAATGAAAAATAAGACTTAGTGACTTTTGAATTAAGTAAATGAAATGAACTATAGTATGAGAATTTAATGAAATTGTAGAGATTAATTTTGAATATGAAATGCATGAATGGCAATTGAACTATATGTATGAGATTTGATTCATAGAAATGATTAGAAATCATGCTAATTGAAAAGGTGAATTTATGAGTATAGAAAACTCAATGTTGTAATTATGAGTTGAAATTGAGAACTAGGGTGTAACTAGGCCTCATACCGGCAATGAAAGAAATGTTTAAATGATATTTGAAATGAAAAGATCAAGATTTGGGTCATGTGAAATGAATGAGTAAGACCGGTATAGTGGAAGTGCTAACCCTAAGGGATTGATTTGGTTCATGATTCAATTAAAATAAGGACTAGATACATAGTGAAGATGTGACGAAAGTAAGAGAAAAACATTGAGTATGAGGGCCATTGGATTGGCAGAGTGAGAGTATTCACCGGATGTCCCTTGATGCGTCATGAGTAGGACGTGGATACTGCTCCAGAATACCGTCCCGGTGGCGACGCACGTGGGATGTTTGGTGACTGCGGGTGGTGTCATGTCTATGGTAGGAGGTGAATTACCACAGATGCTTGCATGATGAGTCATGTGACAGTGCGTTGGGATTCTCTCCATTGCGCCTAGACCTGAGTTCGTAGTTCGTAGAACATCTAGGATACTTACCGTAGTTACAGAAGTAGATTAAGTCATGGCGAGGGATTGAACCCTACAAGATGAAGAACGGTTAAGGGCTTGCCCTCGGACCGATGTAGTATGGGCTGCATAGACTCTGAACAAGTGTGCATTAGTGTCATATAAAATGAATAGTTGCATTAAGGACTGTGTACATTCACAACACGATATCAATAGGCTAGTCCCTTTAGCTCTGTTTGTGAACAAGTTTGTGGTTTGTTAAGTATTGAGAATCGTTATACTGTCTCGGCATAGAGAGGATGGCCGTGTATAATATTTCGTCAGTGAATGAACTGACGTGCCCATAATTTTCTATGCAGGATAGATTACATGAAAAAGACTAAAGAGGAATTGATGCTTAAAGATTAGTCATGTGTTGTTGTATTTCATTCATTATTGTAAAATTTGCTTCCGCTGTGTAAGTGTTAATATAATGTAACTTTGATGTAAAGTAAATTTTTAATTTCCTTGTAAAATTGTACGAAGTGAAGTGAAAAGATCTTGTGGAACTCGAATTCAGCCTGTTTTGGAATTCGGGGTGTTATAGAGTGGTATCAGAGCCACGCTTCCAAGTAGTACAAATTTATAAGGAACGACACCCTAGAAGTGGACATTAGAGCGTGTGTTGAGTCTAGAGATTTAAATGTAAGTCACTTACATCTGTGTTGCTCTATAATTTATGCTTTTTCTTCTCCTTTCTCTAAGATGGTAGACCACTTCGACCCAGCTGGAGATGACGATTGGCATTGAGGAGGATTACTACCCCGGGCAAGCTGATTCAGACGAAGAGGATCCTGAAGAATTTGAAGAGGAATGGCCTGAGTCCAGAGAGATCACTCCACCTCCGGATTCATCTGATGATTCCTCCAATGAGGAAGAACCAATTCCGAGTAGTCTCATTGTGTCTCTTCAGAGGCAGGTAGAGACTCAAAGGGAGCGAGCCGAGCTACTGCAGACTCATTATGCGAAGTGCAAGGAGGATATTGCTACTCTCAGTCATCGTATTTGGGAACTCGAGAAGAGGAAAAACGTGTACGATGTACTGAAGGAAGAAGTAGCGGAACTACGGGAAGAGCTTCGAGAAGCCAAGAGGAACCATAGGAGTTAGACTGTTGTATCTTCTTACTGATTTCATTTGATGTCAAAAATATTTTAAATTCGTATGTATAAAGTTTGGAATTCAATGAAATAAAAAGCTGATTTAAAATTCATGTTTTATACTTCGAATTTAATGGATCTTTTGCATCAGAATATGGCTGAAAGAAGAGCTCGAAACGAAGAAGGTCTGGACTTGGAAACGGAACAAGCGAGGGTCTATCAGACACTCAATGTCGTTGCCATGAATCGAAATTAAGGAAGGGTGCCTGCGAATCCAGTACCCGAAGCAATCAAACTCGTGGAATCATTCAAGCGGATGAAACCACCCGTATTTGAGGGAAAGTCAGACCCTGACGCGGCTGACAACTGGATCCGACAGGTAGAGACTATCTTCGAAGTCTTGGAGACTCCGAAGGGTAGCAAGGTGAAGCTGGCTGTACTGCAGTTCAAGAAGGATGCGGTTGTGTGGTGGCAGTCGATGAAGCGGATGATGGGAGACGTTGTTCTTGGCTGAGAGGAATTCATGGAGGAATTTCGCAGTACTGGATCCGACAGGTAGAGACTATTTTCAAAGTCTTGGAGACTCCGAATGGCAGCAAGGTGAAGCTGGCTGCACTGCAGTTCGAGAAGGATGTGGTTGTGTGGTGGCAGTCGATGAAGCGGATGATGGGAGACGTTGTTCTTGGCTGGGAGGAATTCATGGAGGAATTTCGCAGTCATTATTTTCTTTCAGACGTCCAGGAGAAGAAGGCCATGGAGTTTCTGGAGCTGCAGCAGGGAGGCATGTCGGTTAGGGAGTATGTGACAAGATTCACTCAGCTCTCTAGGTATGGACCCGAACTGGTGATGGACGAGGCAAAGAAGGCTCGAAAGTTCGAGCATGGGTTGAGGCCAAGTCTGAGATCCAGGTTGATACCCCTCGGTATCAGGAGGTTTGACAAGCTGGTCAAACGAGCGACAGCCACTGAGGCAAACATGGAGCAGTTCCACGCTGTTCAGAATTGGAGGAACAACTAGAATGTGGGGAAGAGGCCCTAAGTTGCTGGAAATGTCAGGGGACAGCTGTCGGCTCAAAGGTTTAAGACTACGGGTGCGAACGCTGTTCATGTGGCGGGCAGACCTAGGAATACTTGGGTGAGACCTTCTGTGACTTGTTTCAACTGTGGATAGACAGGTCACTACAAGTCTCATTGCCCCAAGCTGCAGGATGTCGTCCATAATGGACCAACTTAGCAGACTGGGAAGAAGCCATACCAGCAGGGACGAGTATTTGCCTTGACCGAAGCTGACGCTGATGAAGTGGATCACGTCATCACTAGTACGAGTGAGGATGTTTAGGAGTATTTTTCTATTGTCTCTTTTCCCGCTTATTTAGTAGATTGTTATGTAACGAGTGTGTGTTATGTAACAGGAGAACTTTATTTGAATGGAAAGAAAGCAGTTGTTTTGTTCGATACTGGGTCCTCTCACACTTTTGTATCTCCTAAATTTGTTAAAGTTCTGGGAGTTGAACCGAAGATATTTCCAGGAAAGATTTTAGCAGTAGCTACTCCGTCAGAGGAGACTTTAACCACTGATCGGTATTATGCAGACTGCGAGATCGAGATTAGGAACATATTTTTTGGGATTGACCTAATCGAGCTGACTATCTTGGGGGTCGATGTTATCATTGTCATTGATTGGATGTCGGTGTACAATGCGAGCATCGAGTGCAAGACCAAGGTAGTAACAGTGAAGGCTCCAGATGAACCTGATGTCACTTTCCAAGGAAAGAGGAGATGTTCAGATTTGGTGGCTGCTATCAGCCAGAAGAAAGGGATTCCTGTAGAAGTGCAGGGGATTCCTGTGGTTCGGGACTATCCGACTGTGTTCTTGGATGATTTTCCTGTGTTACCTTCGCGACGTGATGTAGAGTTCAGCATCACTATTCAACTAGGAAGTGCACCCATTTCTAAGGCACCATATAGGATGGCTCCGGTGGAGCAGGATGAAGTGAAACGGCAGATTGAGGAACTATTGGAGAAAGGCTTTTATTCAACTGAGTGCGTTACCTTGGGGAGCACCAGTGCTGTTGGTAAAGAAGAAGGATGGATCGATGAGAATGTGTATCAATTACCGAGAGCTGATGAAGTTCACTGTTCAGAATGAGTATCATATTCCACGAATTGATGACTTGTTCGATCGTCTATAAGGAGCAGCTGTTTTCTCCAAAATAGATCTTCGATCAGGATACCATCAAGTTCGAGTGAAGGCTGAAGATGTGCACAAGACTGCATTTAGAACTCGACATGGGCACTACGAATTCTTAGTTATGCCATTTGGAGTGACGAATGCACCTGCAATCTTCATGGATATGATGAATAGAGTTCTGAGGCCGTTCATTGATTCCTTCATCGTGGTGTTTAACGACGATATTCTTGTGTACTCCAAGTCGAAGGAGGAGCACACAGAGCATCTGGCAACAATTTTGAAGAAGCTAGAAGAGCAAGAGTTGTATGCTAAGTTATCCACGTGCGATTTCTGAAAATCTGAAGTGACATTCCTAGGTCACATCCTTTCTAAGGAAGGAGTGGCAACTGATACTCAGAAGATAGAGGCAGTGAGATATTGGGCAAGGCCTACTATAGTGAAGGAAGTCAGGAGTTTCCTTGGATTGACGGGATACTACAGGAGATTCATTTTGTAATACCCTAAATTTTATTAAATGAGAAATTGTTGATTTTTCGTGTTGTGCGCGTACAAATTTTTGTATAAATATTTTCTTATAAAATTATTTTCTCTAACATGAACAAACAATTATTTTTTTTCCTTCTCTTTATTTTTAAGCCCATTTTAAAAAGCCTAAGCTTGTTTTTCTAAATTAAGCCCAACCTAATAAATTAAATATTTTATTTTGACCCATGAGTCTAAAAGCCCACTATTTTGAAGCCCATAAATTAATTACTCTTTTAATTGCCTTAACTTATCATGTAGACACATTTGGTAGACAATTAATAAATTTATAATGTACAACTTTTAATGGGGGACACTAGTTGGGACACGTTCATGCACTTGTGTGTGCATTGCACACCCTAGGAGTGGCCGGATTGTGCATGGAGAAGAGTGGGGGAGTGGAGTTGTATTGAGGGGTGGTTATGAGATCATAGAAGTTGCTACAACTTCCAAATTCATCTTGATCCTTGATCTCTAACTCCTTGATTGAATCCTATCCATTCATTCTCATCCTAAAAGTGTATAAATACCTCTAGTTTCTTCTCATTTGTACACTACAAACTATTAAAAGAGAAAAGACTAAGTGAGAAAAGATTATGGAGTGTTAGTAAAAGATTAGAGTGAGATTGTGTGTGTTTCCCATTCAAGAGGAGGCCGGCTAGCATTCAAGGAGTGTTAGTAAAAGATTAGAGTGAGATTGTGTGTGTGTCCCATTCAAGAGGAGGCCGGCTAGCATTCAAGGAGCATTGGTGAGCTCGGGTTCCAATCAAGCATCAAGGAGGAGAAGGCAATTGCAATACATACTAGGAGGAGAATGCCACTTTCTTGCATTCTAGGGGCTTTCATTTCATTTTCTCCAAATAGGTGGGTGTTTCTCATACTTCTAAAATCTAGATACCATGCTAGGAATGATTTGATAAAATTATTATGAAGCAACTATATGAAATTGGACCCATGTTTGCTTAATTAGAGATAGAATGGTAATGTAGAGAATGATGATAATATGATTGCTAGTTGATGAATTATGAATTAAAGTGTAAGAAATTATCATGTTGTCATACTATATGTTTTGAATTGAGTTCTATGATGAAATTTGTGCTTATGAGACAACTAGTTGAATTAAATGCTTCATGTGTAATTGATTGCCTAAAATAGAGTTTCATGGTTGTAGAAAGATGAGAAATTTGTATCTTAAATATTGTAGGTTGTTAATGAGCAAAAGAACAAGGGAATATAGTAGTTGTGGAAATTTAACTCTAAATTATGAAGAAATATGATATTTGATCTCAATATCGAAATTACGGACATAGAACATAAAGTAGAACCAAAATACATGTTTTATAAAGTAAATAATAGTTATAAAAATACTGGTTTACTGTAATTTCATGTATGGTAAAATCTGGAGAATTTTGCTGTGAAAAGAGAAGAAAAAGAAACAAAATTGTTTTGAGAATTATGAAATTTAGAAATGAACAGAGAACTGGGTTATAAACAACCCAACACCCTTTGAGACAATTAGGTTTCTTAGACCAAGTGGTTAGCAGTGCGGTGGCATTTTACTGTAGCCGTGGTTGAACCTAGGGGTCTCGGGTTCGAAACCCCAGTCCTGCCTTTTATTTTTCGATTTTGAATAATAAAAAACCCAAAACCCGAAAATAAAAACTTACCTTATTAAAAACCCTCCTCTTAACGCGCTGGCGCCTTAGCCCACTTGGCTTTCGGTGGCTGTTGACTTAGCTCAGGTCGTAGGTTCAAATCTGGCTTTCGGCATATTTAAAAAATTTTGATTTTTTTTTTAGTTTAAAATCAAATTTTTGACTTTTAAAAATCCAAAAAAAATACTACAATTATTCTAAAAATATGTAGATCTTGTGAAAAATATTTGTGCATTATTTAGATAAAATAAAGGTGAATTAGAGGTGAAAAATTGGGTAAGATTCCATAGAAATTTGTCTTTTGAGAATTATAAAAGTGACCTATTTTTATGAGAAATTATACTAAGTGATAAAGGAAAATTTTTGAAAAAGAAAATTTAAAGGTGCTATCTATGGACTCTCATTGTTAAATTAAGTATTGTTTATAAATGAAAATATCAAATTGAAACCAAGGACGGGAACCGAGACTCGTCGATCGGTTTTCTAAATGGAATTCCGTTTGAATTAAATAAATGAAATGGACATTAGTATGAGAATCAAATGAAATTAGTGTTGATTAAAATAAGATTACGAAAGTTTTGTAGAAAGAATAAACTTTTTGAGTATGACATGTGAATTTAATTGTTTATGCATGATGTTGCACATGAAATTGAAATTGAATGACTTGATGAATTATGAAAGAACATGAATATACAAGTGCTATGAACATGAAATAAAATTATTGTTAATCATGAAAAAGAGAACTTGTGAGTATGAAAAACTCGAGGTTACAATTATGAGTTGAAATTAAGAACTAGGGTGTAGCTAAGCCTTATACCGGCAATAAAAGAAATGTTGAAATGATATTTGAAATGGAAAAGACCAAGATTTGGGTCATGAGAAATGATTGAATAAGATCGGTATAGTGGAAGTGCTAACCCTAAGGGATTGATTTTGTTCATAATTCAATTAAATTAAGGACTAGATAAATAGTGAAGATGTGATGAAAGTAAGATAAAAACATGAGTATGAGGGCCATTGGATTGGCGGCGTGAAAGTATTCACAGGATGTCCCATGATGCGTCATGAGTAGGACGCGGATACTGCTCCAGAGTACCGTCCCGGTGGCGACGCTCGTGGGGTGTTTAGTGACTATGGGTGGTGTCATGTCTATGGTCGGAGGTGAATTACCACAGGATGCCTGCATGATGAGTCATGTGACAGTGCGTTGGGATTCTCTCCAGGGCGCCTAGACATGAGTTCGTAGGTCATAGAACATCTAGGATACTTACCGTAGTTACAGTAGTAGATTAAGTCATGACGAGGGATTGAACCCTACAAGATAAAGAACGGTTAAGGGCTTGCCCTCGGACCTATGTAGTATGGGCTGCATAGACTCTGAATAAGTGTGCATTAGTGTCATATAACATAAATAACTGCATTAAGGACTAAGTGCACATTCACAACACGACATCAATAGGATAGTCCCCTTAGCTTTGTTTGTGAACAAGTTTGTGGTTTGTTAAGTGTTGAGAATCGTTATACTGTTTCCGGCATAGAGAGTATGGCAGTGTATAATATTTCGTCAGTTGAATGAACTGACGTGCCCATAATTTCTATGCAGGGTAAAGCACACGAAAAAGACTAAGAAGGAATTGATGCTTAAATATTATTCAAGTATTATTGTATTTCATTCATTATTGTAAAATTTGCTTCCACTGTATAAGTGTTAATGTAAAGTGAAGTTTTAATTTCTTTGTAAAATCTTATGAAGTGAAGTGAAAAGATCCTGTGGAACTCGAATTCAGTATGTTTTGGAATTCGGGATGTTACACATTCAGGGTTATGCTCAGTTAGTCGTGCCGCTCACTGGTTTGATCAAGAAGAATGTAAATTTCAAGTGGACCGAACAGTGCGAGGCAAGCTTTCAGGAGTTGAAAAAGAAGCTGACTACTGCACCTATTTTGGCGTTTCCTAGAGCAGGTGTTGAATATGATGTTTACAGCAATGCTTCACATCGTGGGCTTGGTTGTGTCTTAATGCAAGAAGGGAAAGTGATCGCTTATGGGTCAAGGCAACTATGACCGCATGAGAAGAATTATCTGACTCATGATCTGGAGTTGGCTGGGATTATCTTCGCCTTAAAGCAATGAAGACATTATGTGTACGGTGAGAAATTGAACATCTATACGGACCACAAGAGCTTGAAATACATCTATCAGCAGAAGGATCTGAATCTGAGGCAGCAGAGATGTTTAGATGTGCTTGAGAACATGCGTCCTGAGATCAAGTATCATCCTGGAAAGGCTAATATTGTTGCTGATACACTTAGCCGCAAGAGCAGTTTGGCCAGTTTGATTACAACTCAGAGGCATCTGGTAGAGGAATTCGATCGAGCTGGTATTGAAGTTGTTTTGCAAGGATTAGGAGCATCCTTAGCTCAGTTGAGGCTTCAGTCTGCGCTGAATGAAAGGATTATTGCAAGTCAGAAGGAAGATGCTGATATTCAGAAGATGAAGGATCAGGTTGGTGCAGGCACGTTGCCCGAATTTCAAATCAGGGATGAAGTGCTGTGATTTGGAGAGAGGATATGTGTCGGATCAGTCGGACTTGGAAGAGAGTATTCTTCAAGAGGCGCATGCTACTCTTTTGTCGGTACATCCTAGGAGTACTAAGATGTACAAAGACATTAAACGGTATTTTTGGTGGTCAGGTTTGAAGCCGGATGTGGCTGAATTTGTGGCTAGGTGTGAGATTTGTCAACAAGTCAAAGCTGAGAATCAGAAACCCGGAGGTCTATTGCAACCGTTACCTATTCCGAAATGGAAGTGAGATAACATCAGTATGGATTTCATCACGGGCTTGTCCAAGAGTTCAAAGGGCAATGATGCGGTTTGGGTCATAGTCGATCGACTAACCAAGTCCGCTCATTTCTTGGCGATGAAACTCACAGCTTCGATGAATAAGTAAGCTGAGTTGTATGTCGGGGAGATTGTCAGGCTTCATGGTGTTCCATTAACTATCGTGTCTGATCGAGATGCGTGGTTTACTTCGCATTTCTGGATGAGTCTTCAGACAGCTTTGGGTACCAAGACAGATTTTAGCACTGCTTTTCATCCTCAAACCGATGGACAGACTGAAAGAGTCAACTGTATTCTTGAGGATATGCTTCGGTGTTGTGTTCTAGACTTTGGAGGCAGTTGGGAAAGACATCTATCTTTAGTGGAGTTTGCCTACAACAATAATTTTCAGACTAGTATTGGGATGGCGCCGTACGAAGCTTTGTATGGCAGGAAATGCAGGACACCTGTTTATTGGTTTGAAGTGGGGATGCGCCAGATGTTTGGGCCTGAGATTGTGCAGCAGACATCCGAAAAGATTGATCTGATCAGGAAGAGGTTGGTGGATGCTCGGAGTAGGCAAAACAGCTATGCAGACAACCGGAGAAGGGACCTTGAGTTTGAGGAAGGTGACTTCGTCTTTCTGAAGGTATCTCCCAGTAAAGGCGTGATCCAATTTGGCAAAGGTGAAAAGTTGGCCTCGAGGTTCATAGGCCCGTATAAGATTTTGAAAAGGATCGGGAAAACTGCTTACTGGTTGGAGTTATCGGAAGAGTTGTCTCAGGTGCACAATGTCTTTAATGTGTCTATGCTGAGAGGTTACATTCCAGATCCCAGTCATCATTTGCCCGAAGTGCTGGAAGATTTGCAATTGGATCTGAGTTACATTGAGCTCCCAGTTGAGATTGTTGATCGTTGGGAGAAAGTCTTGAGGAATAAGACGATACCGATGGTCAACGTAGTCTGGAGAAACTATTTGGTTGAAGAGGCTACTTAGGAATCTGAGGAGAGGATGTTGAAGGATCATCCTGAGCTCTTTGGTTGATTTGTATTTGTATTTTTATTTTGTTGTTGTGTTTTGTTTTCTCACTCTTTAATTATAGTTCCACGGACGGAACTATTCTAAGGAGGGAGTGTTGTAATATCCTGATTTTTTATTAAATGATAAATTGTTGATTTTACGTGTTGTGCACGTACAAATTTGGTATATATGTTTTCTTATAAAATTATCTTTTTATAACATGAACAAACATTTTCTTTCTTTCTCTTTATTTCCTAAAAGCCCATTTTAAAAGCCTAAGCTTGTTTTCTAAGCCCACCCTAATTAATTAAATATTCTATTATGACCCATGAGTCTAAAGCCCACTATTTAGAAGCCCACAAATTAATTACTCATCTAATTGCCTTAACTTGTCATGTAGACACATTTAGTAGACAATTAATTAATTAATATTGTACAACTTATTAATGGGGGACACTAGATGGGGCACGTGCACACACTAGAGTGTGCATTGCACACCCTTTAGGGCATGGCCGGATTGTGCATGGAGAGATGGAGAGAGTGGATGGAGTTGAGGGGTGGTTATGAGTTCATGGAAGTTACTACAACTTTCCAATTCATCTTGAGCCTTGATCTCTAACTCCTTGATTGAATCCTAGCCATCTATTCTCATCCTAAAAGTGTATAAATACCCCTAGTTTCTCTTCTCATTAGTGCACTAAACAATTCATTACGAAAAGAAAAACTAAGAGAGCAAAAGATTGAGAAGTATTAGTGAGTGTGCATTTGTGTGTGTTCCAACCAAGTAGAGGCCGACCAATCATCCAAGGAGCACAAGAGGAGGCTCGGGTTCCATACAAACAAGGAGGAGAAGGTAAATTGCAATACATTCTAGGAGGAGAAGGCCACTTTCTTGCATTCTAGGAGCTTTCATTTCATTTTCTCCAATAGGTGGGTATTTCTCATGCTTCTAAATCTAGATACCATGTTAGGAATGATTTGAGAAAATTACTAAAGAACAACTAGTTGGAATTGGACTCATGTTTGCTTAATTAGAGATGAGATGGTAATTTAGAAAATGGTTGTTAAAATGATGGCTAGTTGATTATTTGGAAATTAAAGTGCTAGAAACTATCATATTTGCCATGCTAGATGTCTATGAATTATGCTATGTGAAGAAATTTACGCTTATGAGACAAATGATGAATTGAATGCTTTATGTGAAATTGTTTGTTTAAATTAGAGTAAACGCTATTGTAGGGAAGAGGAGAATTTTGTGTTCTAAATTATTGTAGATGGTTAATAAATGAGAGAATGAAGAATAAGGTAATTTTGTAGAAATCTAGACTTCGAATCGTGTGCAAATGTGATTGTTCTCAATGTCGAAATTATGGACATTAGAACATAATTTGAGATCGAAAATGCATGCTTTATAAGTAAATAATGATTTTAAAATTACTGGTTTACTGTGATTTCATATAGATTAAATTCTGGAAAGTTTTGATTCAAAAAAAAAGAAAAAGAAAAAGTACTAAAAACATTTGGAAATTTTGAAAACTAGTAATGAACAGAGTTTTGGACTAAAACTATTACAAACCCCTTTAGGAACAACTTGGTCGCTTAGACCATATGGTCGATGTGGGTGTTGGGCGCTTACTGTAGCCGTGGGTGACCTCTGTGGTAGCGGGTTCGAGTCCTAGGCTCTGCCTTTTGTTTTCGGATTTTTGAATAAAA
Source organism: Hemerocallis citrina (assembly GCA_017893485.1). Taxonomy (NCBI): domain Eukaryota; kingdom Viridiplantae; phylum Streptophyta; class Magnoliopsida; order Asparagales; family Asphodelaceae; genus Hemerocallis; species Hemerocallis citrina. The sequence goes on along the minus strand of CM030367.1, from coordinate 156,598,923 downwards.
CCTAAACCCGAGCCCAAAAACACTTATTTACTAGTTCCTTTTACATACCGCGTGTGCACTCTAGCTCAGTTGGCTTGCGGTGGCGGCTGTCTACTCACAGGTCGCGAGTTCGATTTTGGGTTTCGGCAGATTAGAAACTTTTGATTTTTTTTTTTTGTTTAAAATTGATTCTTGGCTTCTAAATCCGAATATATATATATATATATATATATATATATATATATATATATATATATATATATATATATATATGTATATTATTCTAAAATCGTGTAGAACTTATGAAAATATTTGTGTACCTTTTGACTTAAATAAAAGTGAGTTAGAAATGAAATTTGTGTAGACTCTTATGAAATTTACTTTGGAGAATTATAAAAATGATCTTTTTTGAGAACATTATGCTAAGTGGTAAAAGAAGTTTTTTTTTTTTTTTTTTTGAATGAAAGAAAATTTAAATATGCTATCTATGGACTCTCATTGTTAAATTGAGTTTGGGTTATGAATGAAAAATACGACTTAGTGACTTTTGAATTAAGTAAATGAAATGAACTATAGTATGAGAATTTAATGAAATTGTAGAGATTAATTTTGAATATGAAATGCATGAATGGCAATTGAACTAAATGTATGAGATTTGATTCATAGAAATGATTAGAAATCATGCTAATTGAAAATGTGAATTTATGAGTATAGAAAACTCAATGTTGTAATTATGAGTTGAAATTGAGAACTAGGGTGTAACTAGGCCTCATACCGGCAATGAAAGAAATGTTTAAATGATATTTGAAATGAAAAGACCAAGATTTGGGTCATGTGAAATGAATGAGTAAGACCAGTATAGTGAAAGTGCTAACCCTAAGGGATTGATTTGGTTCATGCTTCAATTAAAATAAGGACTATATACATAGTGAAGATGTGACGAAAGTAAGAGAAAAACATTGAGTATGAGGGCCATTGGATTGGCGGCGTGAGAGTATTCACCGAATGTCCCATAATGCGTCATGAGTAGGACGTGGATACTGCTCCAGAGTACCGTCCCGGTAGCGACGCTTGTGGGATGTTTGGTGACTGCGGGTGGTGTCATGTCTATGGTAGGAGGTGAATTACCACAGGATGCCTGCATGATGAGTCATGTGACAGTGCGTTGGGATTCTCTTCAGGGCTCCTAGACATGAGTTTGTAGTTCGTAGAACATCTACGATACTTACCATAGTTACAGAAGTAGATTAAGTCATGACGAGGGATTGAACCCTACAATATGAAGAACGGTTTAGGGCTTGCCCTCGGACCGATGTAGTATGGGCTGCATAGACTCTGAACAAGTGTGCATTAGTGTCATATAAAATGAATAGTTGCATTAAGGACTGTGTACATTCACAACACGATATCAATAGGCTAGTCCCTTTAGCTCTGTTTGTGAACAAGTTTGTGGTTTGTTAAGTATTGAGAATCGTTATACTGTCTTGGCATAAAGAGGATGGCCGAGTATAATATTTCGTCAGTGAATGAACTAACATGCCCACAGTTTTCTGTGCAAGATAAATTACATGAAAAGACTAAATAGGATTTGATGCTTAAAGATTATTCAAGTGTTGTTGTATTTCATTCATTATTGTAAAATTTGCTTCCGCTGTATAAGTGTTAATGTAATGTAACATTGATGTAAAGTAATATTTTAATTTCCTTGTAAAATTGTACGAAGTGAAGTGAAAAGATCCTGTGAAACTCGAATTCAGCCTGTTTTGGAATTCTTGGTTTCGGCAGATTAGAAACTTTTGATTTTTTTTTTGTTTAAAATTGATTCTTGGCTTCTAAATCCGAATATATATATATATATATATATATGTATATTATTCTAAAATCATGTAGAACTTATGAAAATATTTGTGTACCTTTTGACTTAAATAAAAGTGAGTTAGAAATGAAATTTGTGTAGACTCTTATGAAATTTACTTTGGAGAATTATAAAAATGATCTTTTTTGAGAACATTATGCTAAGTGGTAAAAGAAGTTTTTTTTTTTTTTTTTTTGAATGAAAGAAAATTTAAATATGCTATCTATGGACTCTCATTGTTAAATTGAGTTTGGGTTATGAATGAAAAATACGACTTAGTGACTTTTGAATTAAGTAAATGAAATGAACTATAGTATGAGAATTTAATGAAATTGTAGAGATTAATTTTGAATATGAAATGCATGAATGGCAATTGAACTAAATGTATGAGATTTGATTCATAGAAATGATTAGAAATCATGCTAATTGAAAATGTGAATTTATGAGTATAGAAAACTCAATGTTGTAATTATGAGTTGAAATTGAGAACTAGGGTGTAACTAGGCCTCATACCGGCAATGAAAGAAATGTTTAAATGATATTTGAAATGAAAAGACCAAGATTTGGGTCATGTGAAATGAATGAGTAAGACCAGTATAGTGAAAGTGCTAACCCTAAGGGATTGATTTGGTTCATGCTTCAATTAAAATAAGGACTATATACATAGTGAAGATGTGACGAAAGTAAGAGAAAAACATTGAGTATGAGGGCCATTGGATTGGCGGCATGAGAGTATTCACCGAATGTCCCATAATGCGTCATGAGTAGGACGTGGATACTGCTCCAGAGTACCGTCCCGGTAGCGACGCTTGTGGGATGTTTGGTGACTGCGGGTGGTGTCATGTCTATGGTAGGAGGTGAATTACCACAGGATGCCTGCATGATGAGTCATGTGACAGTGCGTTGGGATTCTCTTCAGGGCTCCTAGACATGAGTTTGTAGTTCGTAGAACATCTACGATACTTACCATAGTTACAGAAGTAGATTAAGTCATGACGAGGGATTGAACCCTACAATATGAAGAACGGTTTAGGGCTTGCCCTCGGACCGATGTAGTATGGGCTGCATAGACTCTGAACAAGTGTGCATTAGTGTCATATAAAATGAATAGTTGCATTAAGGACTGTGTACATTCACAACACGATATCAATAGGCTAGTCCCTTTAGCTCTGTTTGTGAACAAGTTTGTGGTTTGTTAAGTATTGAGAATCGTTATACTGTCTTGGCATAAAGAGGATGGCCGAGTATAATATTTCGTCAGTGAATGAACTAACATGCCCACAGTTTTCTGTGCAAGATAAATTACATGAAAAGACTAAATAGGATTTGATGCTTAAAGATTATTCAAGTGTTGTTGTATTTCATTCATTATTGTAAAATTTGCTTCCGCTGTATAAGTGTTAATGTAATGTAACATTGATGTAAAGTAATATTTTAATTTCCTTGTAAAATTGTACGAAGTGAAGTGAAAAGATCCTGTGAAACTCGAATTCAGCCTGTTTTGGAATTCGGGGTGTTACAGCTGGGGCTTTCCCCTATCGGTGGCATTGGGCTTGGAGGCTCCCCCTCTAACTGCCGAGGCCGAGGAGTTCCTTACCGAGGAACACAAAAAGATATTTGTCCCGGATTGGCAGGTCAGAAAGCCCGATGGGTTCCTCAGCGATTCATCCTTCTACATGCAAGATGTTCGGCACCTTGCCACGCTGAAGGACAATGCTTCACTAGAGGCGGGTACTGTTGGCGACGATGCGCTCGAAATTGCTCGAGCTACCGTGTCGGTAAGTCTCGTGTCGACTCAGAGGTTCTCATTTTTGCGAACTGTTGGTTTCTTTTTCAGCCTGAATGATGGGGTTCTGGTTTTTTGCAGATAACTTGCCACTTCATACATCTAATGGAAAAATGGCCGAGCAAGAAAGGGAGCTGAGGCTCGAGGCTGATAGAGCTCGGTTAGAAAAGGCTAGGATCTCCAAAGACCTCGAGAAATCAAGGGTTGAAGCTGAGATGAAGGCTTCGAGGTTGGAACACCTCGAGGTCATTGCTGCGAAGCTCGAGGCGGATAATGCTCGATTGCTCAAAGAGAAAGAGCTCGCCACGAAGGATAGGGAGGAAGTTGTTGCCGCCGCGAAGATTGCCGCGGCAAAAGAGGCCGAAGACAAAGCGATCCTAGCCAAGTGAGGAAAACGTTCCCTGATGTCGACTGCGCCGGGTGGCGTCTGTTCCCCGATCCTATCCTAGGGTTCGATGATGTCTCGGAAGAGGGTGAAGGAGATGAAGAAGTGGAGGAGGTCGAGGTCGAAGACAGCGAGGCGGGAGCAGGGGCTGCTTCGGGGGCAAAGCCCTTAGCAATTGTCGCCGAAACACCGGGAGCATCGAACCAAGTGTTGGACTCCAAACTTGTTGTTATGGTAGTTTCAACATTTGTTGGAGCAATTTCGAATGGTGAGCTACTTTGTACATGCTTGTTCGCAAATAGCTAAAGTAGCGTCGAACCACGTGTTGGACTCCGAACTTGTCGTTAAGGTAGTTACAGCAAGTGTGGGAGCAATTTTGAATGGTGAGCTAGCGTTTTTTACATGCTTTGTTCGCAAGTAGCTAAAGTAGCGTCGAACCTTGAAAAGAAAAAGAAAAAAATCCGACGGAAGATCTTCTTTCGTCCAAAAAGTTTATTCTCAAAGTTTTCTTTCCATATTTACAAATTGCCATTGACTATTTACGAAAATGCCATTTTCAATTTTTTTTTAAAAAAAATTAAGATGGAAAATCTTCTTCCGTCTTTTTCAAATTTAGCCTTTAACGACTGCAGCGCTCTCCTAAGTTTGCTATTTTCTAAATCCTATATATGCATATTTAGATAGAAACGATAGTGGATGCTCTAATGATCCAGTTATATAAATCAGTGCCTGAAGTAAGATTGGTTTTGTTTCACTAAATAAGAAGTAACATTAATTTCTTTTTCTTGGAAAGAAAATCTACGACTATATTTCATGAAGCTGACGAGAAAATGTGCAAGACAGCCATAATCAGATGCCAATACTCTTAATGACATCAAATTGTGAACAGAATTCCAACTTGTATTGTAGTACTATCGACTCTATTAATGGTCATTCTGTAATGTCTGCTAATTTACACTTCCAACTTGAATTATATTACTTTCGACTCTGTTAATGGCAATGTTAGCGTCTGCTAATTTACACAGAATGTTTCAAGTAAACAAGTAACAGAAAAAAGTGTTAAGATAAATCAATGAGATTAAAACAATACTGATTATTAAATTGAGAAATAACTGAGTACAATATCTACTATATATAGGAGTGAACCAAATACAAAACTAGCCAAATACCCAATGTGAGACTATAATATCTAACACCCCCTCTCAAACTCCCGGTGAGTCAAACAGTGTGAGTTTCCCTACTAAATTTTGAAATCTCTGAACAGTATGAGATTTGGTAAAGAAGTCTGTCGTCTGCTGTAACGAGGAAATAGAATGAAGAGAAATGGTCTCTGCTTCAAAATGCTCACGAACATAATGAAAATCAATCTCTATATGCTTTGTTCGCTCATGAAAGACCGGGTTACTTGCAATGTGTAGTGCACTCCGGTTATCACAATGAAGCGGAGTAGCTCCTAAAAGAATGACACCCATATCTGATAACAGCCAACGAATATGAACAATCTCTCTAGTAGTAGCTGTCATTGCACTGTACTCAGCTTCGGTCGAAGAACATGCAATAACTGCCTGTTTCTTACTTTGCCATGAAATCAGCGAATCACCAAGAAATAGACAGAAACATGTAGTAGACCGTCTGGTAGTAGGATCACCTACCCAATCTGAATCAGAATATGCACTCAGCTCTAGTTTGGATGTAGCAAGCATGAATAATGAGCGAGTAATAGTGTTCCGAAGAATTCTGAGAATCCGAATAAGAGCACCATAGTGAACTGACGTAGGAGCAGAAACAAACTAACTGACAACACTGACTGCGTGAGAAATATCGGGTCTGGTCATGCATAAGTAGACAAGCTGTCCAACAACCTGTCTGTCTCTAATGGGATTAGGAAGGAGCTCACCATCAGTGGGACGAAGCTTCACATGAAGCTCTAAGGGTGCATCGGTTGATCCACTGTCAGAGAGGCATGCAGCGGAGATAATATCTGATGTGTATTTCTGTTGAGAAATGAATATCCCTCAAGATCCATGAGCAATCTCTAGACCCAGAAAATAGCGTAGTCTGCCAAGATCTTTCATATGGAACTGTTGGTGAAGGTATTTCTGTGTAGATGTAAGGCCTACGGAATCATTCCCAGTAATGATCATATCATCAACATAGAGTAGTAGAAGTAGAGGTGGCGAACGGGTCGAACGGGCCGGTCCGGGTCCAACCCGTGCGGGTTGGCACGCTCGAGTATGCGGGCCGGGCCGGGTTGGCCTCTTATGCGGGCCGGGCCGGGCTGGGTCAATTTCCCATTTGGGTGGCCCGCCCAACCCGTGAACCCTTTAGGGCTCAACCCGGGTTGGGCCGGGTCGACCCGCGGGTTGGCCCGTTTAATAAAATATATATTTTAATTTTTAATTTTTTATTTTTTATTTTTTTGGTAGCTTAAATTGAACTAATAATAATAATAATTTTATAAATGATGTATACAATATTACAATTATACAAACAACCATATTTTTGTTTGATGAATATTACATTTCTTAAAAAATATTAATACTAAGTAATACTACTTATAAGTATTTGTACTACAATTCTTCAAATATCCCCAAAATTTGGTTAATTATAATACTACGTATGTAATTCAGTAATAATACTAATAAGTAATAATACTACAATTCTTCAAATTGAATCAGATATCCCCAAATGATGTTTAATTATAATACTAAGTAAGTAATAATACTAATAAACAAAAAAAACCGTAATAATAATAATAAGATTGAAAGAGTGAAATTGACAACAAATTTTGAAATTTTATTCATATGAATTTAAGTGATACAATTTGAACAATTTATAACGAAATGAAGAATTCAATTCACAAATAAGTTTTATACAATAACATATTTCTTATGTACAATTTTAATTGACTACAATTTTTCTAATTTAACATAAGATGAAAAGTTGTTGTTGTTGTTGTTGTTGTTGTTGTTGTTGTTGTTGTTCGGGCGAGTTGCTCCCACTTGTAGAACTTGATAGTGCTTTCCCTTGCGTCCTATCTTCAGCCTTCAGCCAGTCTTCTATGCAAACGAGCATCTCCAACGACTCGGGCTTCAACCGATTTCTGTAATCAGATAGAACCCTGCCACTTGTAGAAAATGCACTCTCAGAGGCAACTGTAGAGACAGGAGGAGTTAGCAAATCTTTAGCCATAATAGACAGAATACTAAAAGTGTGTTCATGTTCTTTCCACCATTGTAAAATATCTAGTGGGGAAAGAGTAGGCTCAGTATCCTGTTGGTTATACCAATTTAATTCATTTGGTTGATTAGTCCTAGGTTTTTTAGATTGAATTTGTTCAAGTAGACTAAATGTTCTATCACCAATTCTACTTTTACCCTTACCTTTAGAACTACCAGAAGAAGAACTAACTACAGAAGTTGTACTACTAGAAGCAAAACGTCTATCATAATAATCATACAAGTTATTTAATGTAGATTCAAACTGAACTAAAAAAGTAGCGCAATCAATTGTTAATTCTACATTGTTATCTAAACATGCAAAAAACATTTCTATCAAATTCTTCGTACCTTCTAATTTGATACGAGGATCCATAACAGTAGCAACACAAATCAACATAGGAGGAGAAAAATAATATTTCAAAAATTTTTGAAATGCAGGTATTACAATGTCACTAATATAGGGATCATTTAACATTTCGTTAAATATTTGCATCATGCTAACTAATTCAATGAAAATGCTACTAGAAGTAGATTCATATGTTTTTGAAAACTTTAAAGTTGCGGTTTTAAAAGGTTCTAAAAATTTCAACAAAGCTTCGGCAAAATACCAATCGTTGGGAGTCATTTCAAAATTGTGCATATTTTTTGCGATACAAAAATCATTTACAACTGCTTTATAATCGGTGACAACATTCAACAAATCAAAACTAGAATTCCATCGGTGTCTAACATCCTTTGGAAATCTTCTAAAAGGAACATTTCTAACCCTACACCAAGCATTCCATTCTTGTAAAATGCTTGGACTTAATGCAATGAAATGTACACAATTTCTAATTTTAACTATATATGGATCAGCTATTCTTAATGCATCTTGAACACATAAATTTATAATATGACATGCACATCTAACATGAAAAATATTGTCAGATGGAGGGTTTAATACAGATTTTAAAGTAGTAATTGCTACATTGTTGTTAGATGCATTATCAAAACTAATAGCCATAATTTTATCGCGAATATGAAAAACATCACAAATTTCTATAATACGGTTTGCTATTTCAGCGCCACTATGGGGATACGGCAACGACGCAAGTGATATTATTCTTTTTTGAAGAATCCAATCATTGTCGATCCAATGACAGGTTATTCCCATCGTTGGAATATTGTTGACACCCGTCCAACAATCCGAAGTTAAACTAACCCTACAAGTTAAACTCCATAAAATTGCAATCAACGCGTCCTTCATTTCAACATACATTTTAAAACAATCCGATTTGCAAGTATTTCTCGGAATTCTTCTAAAATGAGGGTTTAAGGCCGTTTGATTAAAATTTTCCAAGTTCCTACTCTCGGGATAGGAAAATGGCAACTCTTCCTTAATGACTAATCGGGCCATTTCCCGACGAACGAGTTCGGGATCATAAGGGTGGCTATCTACTTGACCGGTCCTAGGGTTAATTTTTTGTTGGCCTTGTAATTGATCAAGAAGTTCGTTGTGATTATGTTGCATGTGTCTACTAATTGTACCGGTGCCGTCACCCCTCCTGAATTTGTATGTTTTGCTACATGTTTTACACACTTTCAAACCTACACCCGGAATATGTTCGTCCGGGATATACTCATAAAACTTGTGCCAATCGCTAGTTTCTCCTCTACTTTTCCTACTACTACGGGGTTGTGTGGTTTCGGGTTGTTGTTGTTGTTGTTCTTCTTCTAATTGAATGTCACCTACAACATCCATGTCGTGTGTACCCCATTGTTCCATAGTAGGATCAATGTAATCTTGGGCGGGGTCACTAATTGGGACAATTGGTGGCCTACGTGAAGAGGAGGAGGAATCTTGTCCGCTACGATCGCTACCGCGTGATCTAGACATAATGTGGTAATGCGCTCAAAATATGTAAAAAAAATTCTACAATGTAGGAGCGGACCGAGCGGTGAATTATACAAAAAAAATCTAAAAAACAAGAGGGTTGAGATAGAGAAGTTCAAAAAACAAACAATAATTTTAACTACAATGCAAAAAAAAAATTTAACAAGAGAGGTAGAGAAATTTTGATACCGTTCACCGTAGATTACGCGTATGTAAAAAAAACCGTGAAATTAAGAAGAAAAGCTAAAAGATGGAGGAGCGCTTTGCCGATTCCGCAATTAAAGAGTTGAGAAGAGGTTGAGAGTTGAAGAGAGTTGAAGACGTTGAAGACGTTGAATTTTGTTTCCGATACGACCGAAATTTGATCATGTATATGCCTCCTTGTACAATTATTTGATGAACACTACAATTGTTCAAAAATTTCTTTAAAATGATGTATAATAGTAGAGAGAGTAAGAGAGTGAGGTGTTATTTTTTTTCAGAATTTTAGGGGATATTTATAGGTGAATTTGAGGGAAAAAACAAAAAATAAAAAATAATAAAAAAAAGCAACGTTCGGCTGCCCACTGCCAGCAACGGCTCTAAAAGCCGTTTGCTGTGCTGCCCCAACGGTCGAACCCACGTGTGTCGACCCGTTCGACCCGCGGGTCGAACGGTCGACCCGTCACGGGTCGAACGTTCGACCCGTACGGGTCGAGCGGGTTGACACACACGGGTCGACCCGCGGGTTAGCGGGTTTAATTCGTTTTTTTAACGGGTTCGTGGGCCGGGTTTCGCAAATTCGATTCGCGTATATTGCGACCCGAGTCGACCCGGTACTGTTCACCGGGTTCGACCCGAACCCGTGAAAGTCTTAAGCGGGCCGGGTTCGTGGGCCGGGTCGCGGGTGGGTCGGCGGTTGACCCGGCCCAGTTGCCACCCCTAAGTAGAAGTACCCTCCCATGCGGTGATGACCGCATAAACATAGAATGGTCCTGAGAACTCTGACTAAGACCAGCCTTGGTGATGACAAGACAAAAATACTCAAACCAGGCTCGAGGGGCCTGCTTCAAACCATATATATCCCGAAGCAGCCGGCAAACATGACGAGGAGGAGTAGGGAGGCTAGGAGTGTAGCGCCCCGAATTTCTAATATAATAACTTAGAAAATACGTGGCACAATCCCAGCATCAACTTCAATGTAACAGTACACATAGCCCAAAAACACAAATAATATTATTCCAAACTTTTATTACAACAATCTTTTTCAAACACAGCGGAATTACAAACACCTTGAATTACATCTTTCTTTTCACAACACTTCTTTTACCAAAATTTTACACAAAGCTCTATTACATCAGTTTGTCTCCAAATCTATCTCAAGCATCCAACCTCCAAACTCTAAGCAACAACCTGTAACATATGAGGCTAGAGATGATCCCTAAACCCCAAAACTAAAGGGGTCAGCCATAAATGGTGTGAGTGACATAAAAACAAACAACATAATTTAATCGTAAAGCATAAAGTCATCGACATCATGTATTAACCACAATGATAAATGAATGAGGAATAACAAAGATGTAAAGCATGAAAACATCATAGAATGAAAACAACAAGTGCATCTAGTCTAAGTGTCAAGTGTAGGAAAACTGGAAAACTCATGCATAAAACCAAGTCAAGACAACACAAAATCTATATGCGGACTCTCTAATGCATACTTGTCGAAGTCTATGCATCCCATTCTACATAGGTTCGGTGCAAGCCCTTAACGTCTTCTCATTATAGGGTTCAATCCCCCGCTATGCAACTATTCCTATCACGATGACTACTACGAGATAAAGATAAACTGTGAGAATTAGCCCATGCTTGATAATTTCGGAGATAGATCCCACATCTCAGGTATTTTACCTGGATAATTCCGGAGATCATCCTACATCTAAACATAGACACATCATCACATGAATACCCCATGTGCGTCGCCTCGACTTTGATAATTCCGGAGATCAATCCCACACCGCAAGCAAATCACTTGGATAATTCCGGAGATATATCTCACATCGCATGTAATTTACCTGGATAATTCCGGAGATAAATCCCACATTTCAAGTAAGTTACTTGGATAATTCCGGAGATTAAATCCCACATCTAAAGCCATACTGAGGTGCATAACCCATGTTCCCGTTCATCATATCACCACTAGTGCCTGTCCTTATCATTTGGGTTATTTAATTACTTAAAGAATCTCCTAGTGTTGGTGTACCCTACCGGCCTAAATTTAAAACTGACTAACTGAAATGCCTCACGGGCCTCAACAAAATAACTCAACACCGGTATACTAGGGTCACTCACCTCTAGGGACTCAAACTCAAAAGTCTTAATCAACTTTCCACTAAACAAAATTAGCTCAACTGAATATCTCAAACCAAATGCTTAACTGAAGACAAAGTATAGACTGAATTATCTGAAAGCCAATCATTCGAAAGAACACTCAAGTAACAAAAATCCATCAGTACCAGTCGACTCATACTGTGGTAAGTCGACTGTCCAGAGGACAATATCCAAAATTTTACAAAAAATAAACTAAGTCATAACAGTCGACTTGAAAGCCATCAGTCGACTTAATCGAGACAAAATTCTAATAATTCTCAAGAAAATATTCTAAGTATATAAGTCGACTTAAAGAGGATAGGTCGACTGTCCAGAAAGGACTGAAATAATTTTACAAAATAAAGATCTCAGGACACCAGTCGACTGCTTAAGAGTCTAGTCGACTGTCCAGAGGGGATTTCAAAAGAACTGAAGATACAACAGCAGGGTCGTACCAGTCGACTGTCGGCCTACTGCTTTCAGAAATTAGGTCTGATTACAAAATCAAAACTGGAGTTTTCTAAAGATTCGTTGTTTATGAAAATAGTTCATATTCAGGTAAAATGACAAATCTCAACAAATCCTCATTATGGATACATTACTCAAAACATCAAATATGTCAAACTCAAGTTCTCATGTTCTAGATTACTAATTCTTTCATTAGGGTTTCTCAATACTAAATTTCTTTCACGACTCTTAATCAAAATCTGATTTATAAACCCAATGTCCAGATGTTCAACCATCCGTTCATAACCATACTCAAATCTTAACATGCTTTTTAGCAACACAATTTTATAAACCAAGATCTACTAGTCATTCATAGATTTTACATACGTGGTCCAAACAACAACAATTGTTCACATGAATCATACCACGATATAAGATCCATATCATTCACAACATCAAATCAAAACAACATTGTCACTCGCATACATAGATCAAAACAACAAAATAATTTTATATCACTCACCTTTGAATTGAAAAGATCCAACGAAAAGCCTTCCTTTTTTGCGAGATCCAAAAATTCTCCTCTTGATCACCAAGAAAATAATAATATAATAAATCTGGAGTTGTGCAGCGAATGATGGCTACACACCCTCTTTTATACAGGCCGGAAATAAGATTTAGGGTTTTAGAAATGTATTTGCAAAATAGTCCTCCCAAAAATATAACTTTTCTCATATAACCTTTCCTTAGTTAAAATAGATTAACTAAATCAAAACCAAATCAAATATTTTATCACTGAGTTGTCCAACAATTCAGAGCAGCCCAGTAAACAAGAAAAATTCGGATTTACAACTCAGGGTGGCGATTTTGCACAAAAGCCCTCCCTTTTGTAATATTTGCAATTACATCATAAAATATTCATAAAAATCCAGAAAAAATAGAAATAATATCTAATAATACATATTATATTTTCCAATCAAAATATTTGACTTTTACTTTCCAGAAAACATTTGCACAAAATTCTACATGAATTCCATATTTGCAAAAACACCCCTTTTGTTTAAATCTTCACCAAATCGACTTTAAATAAAATCTAAATATATTTAAATTTAAATGCTAACCATGAGAAACCAAAATATCAGTAAAAATAAATTTTCATAGTTTATTTAAGTTCCAAACGGCTTTTTACATAAAAGCCCCTCTCTTTCGAGATATTTATAAAAATAGTTTCTCTACTCAGAAAAATCCCAAAATTTAGAATATACTCCATTATAATTAGGAGAATTTAATAAAAATATAAAATTGGTTATTTACACCAAAAATATTTGCACGTGGTTCGCACGTGTAAAAAGATAAATCTTTAGAAAAATATTTATTAAATCTCCAGAAAATCATTTTAATTCATTTTCAAATCTTTAAAATAATATTTGAAAATACGGGGTACTACAAGGAGGAGGATCCATATAAACAACCTCAGATAAGGTACCAAGAAGAAAAGCATTCTTCACGTCCATTTGGTATAATGGCCACTGATGGATGGCTGCAACATCAAGAAGAGTGCGAACAGTAGTCATCTATGCAACAGGAGCAAATGTCTCATCATAATCAATGTCATGCTCCTGAGTAAATCCTCGGGCTACTATACGAGCCTTGTGCTGCTCAATAGATCCATCAGGTTGATATTTGACCTTGAAGATCCACTTGTAGCTAATAGGCTGAATGCCCTCTGGCAGAGGAATGACATCCCAAGTGCCAGTCTGATCAAATGCACTGAATTCCTCTGCAATAGCTTTCCTCCACTTGGGATATTGAATTGCGTCCTGATAGGTTATGGGCTCACATGTAGAGTGTATAGCAGTGAGATATGCATGAAACTGTGGTGAGTAGGAAGCTAGGGTGGCAAAACCAAACTAGTCAGAAGGACCAGTGGTATCAGGTGTATAACGTGCCAGAGGAATATCATAAGTGTAACGTGTAGACTGACGAAGTGGTGGTGGATGGATAGGGTGTGGGGTTGAGGGCAGTAGAGTGGGTGCATGTGTTGGTGGGAAAGTAGGTGGGGTGGGTGTTGGCAGCTGTGGGATGCAGGTGGTGTTTCAGTAGGAAGAACAATAGGTGTAAGGACTGCAGGAGTGTGAATGGAGCCAGGGGAGTGGGATCAAAAGAAATGTGGAAAGATGAGGTCGGGGAGCTAGCAACAACTGAGGAATCGAGAAATCTAGCATCCTCGGGGGGAGTCAGGTAGTAAGGAGAGTCTTCAACAAAGGATACATGTCGAGAAATGCGGACACGACCCGCCGATGGTTCAAAACAACGATAACCTTTATGTTCCGGACTGAGATCTAAGTGAACGCACTTAGTTGCACGAGCAGAGAGCTTCATGCGCTCAGTAGGATGGAGAAGGACGTAACAGGTATACCCAAAGATCTGGAGCATACTATAGTCGGGAGGTGTGTGATAAAAAGCCTCATAAGGCGTTGTACCAGCTAGGACAGACGAGGGAGTAATGTTAATAAGACTATCAGAGGTCATGACAGCTTAGCCCAGAAAGAACGAGGAGCGGAAGAGGAGAGTAAAAGAGCGCGAGCCATCTCAAGGATGTGACGATGCTTGCGTTTAGCTACACCATTCTGCTCATGTGTGTGAGGGAATGATTGCTGAAAAAGGGTGTCGTGAGACTGAAGGATCAATCTCATAGTGGTGGAAGTGTACTCACGGGCACCGTCCGATCGGAAATTTTTATTGCGTACACCGAACTGAGTGTGAATCATAGTCATAAAGAACCTGTAAATATCACGTATCTCAGATCGCTGGCGTATAAGAAAAACCCATGTATGTCTAGTGAAGTCATCGATGAAGGCAACATAATAGAGATAATCTTTTCACGAAGGTATAGGAGAGGGTCCCCATATGTCAGAATGAACAAGTTGAAAAGGATGGGTGGTTTGAGAAGTGCTTTTGTGACTAAAGGGTAGTGCGAAATGTTTGGTCAAATGACAACCCTGACAATCAGATAAATGTTTAAAAGTAAGAAAACCAAAGGCACCACTACGAGCTAAAGTCTAGAGATGAGACGCACTAATATGACATAAACGTCTGTGCCACAGATCAGCATCAGATGAAACAATACCGGCAAAACTAGAAGGAGAGTGATGTGCACGAAGAAAATCTAGATGATATAGATGACCGTGATGACTAGCACGCCCAAACTCCTCACCAGTACATGAATCAGTAATAGAACAACCGAAAGAGTCAAAAGTAACGACAAGACTACTATCACACAACGCACTAATAGAAATAAGGTTTATGGATAAATAAGGAGTATAAAGAACATATGGTAATGTGAGAGTGAGAGAGTTAATTTTCCCTGAGTGTGTAACGAGAAGTGGTGAGCCATCAGCTGTGTGTAGAGATGGAGAGTGAGAGAGAAGTGCAGTGCAGGTGGTGAACAGTGTCTGATTACTCATAAGATGATGTGATGCTCCAGAATCTAAAATCTAGAACGAATTCATACCGGGAGTGGTAGAAAATGCAGGAGTATAAGAGCTAGCATTGATAGACTAACCCATGAGCTGTAGTTCCAGCTGAGTGAGCCGTTGCTGAAGATTAGCCCAATCAGCAGGAGACGACAGGGCTGGAGTGACGGGCATGGCCGAGGATGTAAGGGAAGAAGCAATACGAGGAGGAATAAAACTAGTGCTGCTGTGACTGAGAGTACAATAAGGAGGGAGATGCAGCTGGTGTTTAGATCGGGGTAGGGGGCAGGATGGTGCTACCGGCGGCGGAAGTAGAGGTGGGGTAGGGTGAGGAATGATGCTGGGAGAAGGTAGGAGGCCGGAGGCAGACTGAATGTGGCATTGCTGTTGTTTGAATCTGGAGGAGGAACGAGATGAGGTTGCAGCGGGAAAGTCGGTGGAGGCCATCAAGTAGTAGTACCTGTATAATTATTACTTTTTATTTTTATTTTTTTGCTTTTTTGTAACCACTATCAATTCAACCTTTATTCCTAAAAAACATTACAGAAACATTTTTGGATCAACAAGCAGGTTGATTAGCATTTCCAAGCCAAGATCCAACCATACAAAACACCCTTGAATCCGTACAGATCTCCAACTACCTCTCTAAAAGCTACATACAAACAGATCTAACATCGTGTCCGCATAAAGTTGAAGGCAGCGATGGGGACAGAGTGGGTTCGGTTCGAGGGTGAGGTGGGTGCCGAAGTTGAAGGTTGGGTTAAGGGAAGTTTGGGAACTAGGGGTGGTTCAGGTTTCGGGTTGCAGATGACGAGGAGGTCGGAGGACGATGGGTTCCAGTTTGAAGGGAAAGAGGAGGATCATGTAGTCGACGGAATCTTTGGGATTTGATGAGATACAATATTACGATAAATCAGATAGATGAAAACAATATTGAGTATTGAATTGAAATTTAACTATGTACAATATCTCCTATATATAGGAGTGAACCAAATATAAAACTAGCCAAATACCTAATGTGGAACTATAATATCTAACAAAAAGAAAAAGAGTAAAATGATGGAATTTAACTAAATGATATTAGGATTCAATAAGTAATCATATTGCGAACTAATTAATGTCTATATCGTTTGGAGGAAGGAGTAGAGAAGGCGGAAAATATACAGATTTGGAGGAAGGAGTAGACAAGGCAAGAGTTCATTCTTATGGAAAGGGGTTGAAAAAATGGGGGAATGGTTCCATGCTAACACGACGTACAAAATTGGAAATGGGAAGAACACCAGATTCTGGAAGGATAAATGGTGCGGGGAGAACACGTTACAATCTCTTTTCCCAGAGCTTGCTAACATGGCTGAAAAGGTGGACGGCTTTGTCAACGAAAGATGGAGGAATGGAAGGTGGAAACTCCGAGACGGAGAAATCCTCATGAATAGGGGACGGAATCAACTGGGTGAGTTGGAAGGAGTGCTGAGAGGAGCAGATAAGCCTATTACAGGGGAAGAAGACAATAAAGAGTGGAGTAGAGGAAAAGAGAAGAACTTTACAGTGTCGTCAATGTATGGAATTCTTAACGATGGCGGTATCAGAAACAATCATGCCAAGGTTATTTGGGCATCGCAAATCTCGACCAAGGTCAAAGCTTTCTCATGGCTGGTTCTCCACAATGCGATATTTACCAAAGCAAATCTAAGGAAACGGAGGATCATGATAGATCCTATTTGCCAACAGTGCAATCTTCAGGAGGAGGACTCTGACCACTTATTCTTTAGCTGTCCGAGAGCCGCGGTAGTGTGGGAAGTTTTTGGGTTGGGTTTTCACACGTTAGAAACGCCAAACAACATTCAAGACCTATGGGGAGACTGGAGAAATAACAATATTAGGATAGAGCATAAGACTTTATGGGACATCACCGCTGGGGCGATTCTTTGGGCTTCATGGAGGGATAGAAATGATTTATGCTTTCGTAACATTAGATGTCAATTTCATATTCTATTGCGCAAAATTGTCGTTCTGATTAATGAGTGGACAGGTCATTCCGGCCCCAGGAAGAGAGGCAGAGTCCACGGGGCAGAGTGATCAGGTGGAGACGGTAAGCAGCTTGCCATTGACTAGTGGGTGGGTGATCGACGGTGGTGATTGCTGTGTCTACTGTTTTGGTTAGCCGGTCAGCAATGTATCTGTATCTTTATTGTATCTTTTTGAGGCCTTAGGGCTTTTCATGTTGTTTCTTTTGCTTTCTGCTTAGATGATATCTTCCATAGAGTTGATATATTTAGTGCCGAGGGGCACGGGTAGATGTTTCGGTTGATGTAAGACTTTTGTACTAATCCCGTTAATCGTTCATTAATGAGATTGGTGACCTCGGTCACTTTTTATTCCAAAAAATAATAATAATAATAATAATAATAATAATAATTAACGTCTATATCACATTGCAAAATTTCTGACAGCGGTCATTGTCCCCTGGCCCTAACATATCCTTTGTAACTGTAGAATTCAATCCTCATCTTTCAGGTTCTCCAATTGCTTACTTGCCATGAGATTCCATGCCAGATCTCTCCAACCACAAGGAAATCATTATTGGAGGAGCACGCTTCTTGATGCAGTTTACACCCCCCTGCTCTCCACTTACTCCCCTTTCACAACTCAGACTATTATTAATTATCAACATGTTTATTTTTTCCCCTTCAAAGAATCAACACAACCAATTGAATATGATTGGTAGTAGCAAGCTACATTGCTCCATGATTATTTGAGCAACCTTAAAAACAGAAAGGGTGTGGTGAGAAAGAAAGAAAAAAATAAAATAATAATAATAATAAAAAAATCCATGACAGATCTAAGACTCATCAATGTGTAACATTCTACTTTATAATCTGCTAGCTTCCAGTCAAATTTATGCTAATGCCACTTTGGTGGATCTATCACATTCCTGTGAATCACAGTGAAATGGTCTTCCAATTTGAGGAGTCTTTCTTTTTTAATGTTAGAACTGTGTTATATAGCGGAGCCTCTAAATCTAGATAGAGTTCTCGGACATGACAATTTTTTTAGTCTGAAGATGGCAAATATGCCATCGATGTTTCATTTCCTGAGATATAAAAGTAACTAAGGCACATCAGTTATATAAAGCATGTGTGTACTTCTCAAACACTACATCAAGGAAGTCTCAAAATAAGCTCGTTGTCGGACATGACTTTGTTTTTCCGTAAATACTCTTCATATCTCATAACATCTGCTTGAAATATTGCTAGCGAGAATCTAAATTTTTGCTGATAATGTAGGCAAAAAAAGTTGAAACTTTGTACCAATAAATTAGTAATATGATGAAATAGAGCTTGCTACTTCTTCAATGTGTGCTTACTAACATGACAGATCTAAGAAAAGATTTCTGGCAAGAGAAAAACCGTTTCAGTTTCCTCCCAAGTAGTAGTTAGGATACAAGATACTCTGGCAAGATATTGTCTAGCATTCAGGATTTTCCTGTTTGGTCTTCTAAGACTAGCAGTACCATAAATTGCGCTATCCATGCATAAGACACTCGGTCCCTTTCTCAGTATACATTGCGATTGAGTGTTAAACTATCAGTTCAGGGGTGTAAATGGATACAAGATATATGAACAGATTCAAACCAAATGGGGTGCGCCATACTCATTTTTCCTTCCAAAATCATTAGTCATTTCCGTAATCTGAACCCAAGTTCTTTTTTCTTTCCTCATTCTTTTAAACAATTGTGAATATTGGATTAAATGCCCAATCAGCATTTGTATTTGATGTTGCTTCTATCAATCGACGTTTTTTTTTTTCTGAAACAAGAGATGGCATGAGAAATGTCATCGGACTCATATATAAAAATCAACCCCAGTTACATCCAAAATACAGCAACAAACATAAGTGCTGCAAGTACAAGTGCTCCAAATACACAAGTGCCACAGTTACATCCAAAATACAGCAACAAACATAAGTGTTGAAAGTACAAGTAACCTCAAAATACAGAAGTGCTGATAGTACAAGTACACTCAAAATACACAAGAATTCAGAATAAAAGAAGACAAAAAAAGGGTATAAAAACAACACCGTCCACTATCTCGAAATGAACTCCTTGTCTACAACCGAAAGTACCAAACCCGATCAGCTGTTACCAACATCTCTAGGAAACAGAGGACCCGCTTGAGCTTTCTTCCTGATACCTAGAATGGAGAGCCAAGATGAAGTGAGAGAGAAGATTCTATAAATCAAATGCAGGAAATTAGAAGACTGATTTCTGAAACATAAATCATTTCTATCTAGCCAAATGACCCATAGAGATGCCGCAATCCCTCCGTCTTCCCGGGGCCACCTGAGATTCTCTAACTCTCCCCAAAGCTGGGAGACAGTAAGAGGGAATCTACTGCATCCAAAGCCAAAGAGGATGAAATCCCAAATACGTCTACTGATACTACAGTCAAGAAAAAGATGACGGATAGTTTCAACATGGAGACAACATCTAGGACACAAAGCCATTGTAATCAAACATTTCTTAAGTAGATTCTCTCTAGTTAAAATCGCATCAGTGAGAACTAGCCACAAAAAAGCCTGAACTTTATGCGTGGCACTCAACCTCCAAGTTACTCTACTTTCCGCGTTTCTCACTCCCCCATCACAAAGAGTCCGATACATGGATTTGACAGAAAACAGACTTGGGCGCAAGTCTCCAACTCCTCTCGTCGCGAGAGTTCGCATCGATATAAGTCGAAGCCTCTAAGAGTGTAAGAAGTGGGGCACACAAACTCTGAACATTAACTTCACTGGGAGTCAACAAATAGATATGCCACGAACTATTAACCCAATAATCTGCTACCAAGGCAAATTTGTTGCGGGCCACCACAAAAATCTCTAAAAAAAAAAAGGAAGCCAAAGAATTGGAACCTATCCAAGAGTCTAACCAAAATCGAGTATCAACTCCATTCCTACCCTGCTAGGTGCATTAGCATGAAAAAGATCTCCCAATTTGGCAATCCCTTTCCAAACCGGAGAGATGCGTCGACGATGATGGCCTCCCCCAAATCTGAAACATCTACATCCTCGGTAGCGAGCCCAAACAAAACCATGATCGAGAGAAAAACAAGAATGAATTTTCCACCACCATTTGCATAATAAAGCACAATTCATCTCGCGAAGGTTAAGGATTCCCAAACCCCCGAATTCTTTTCTTTTACAAACCTGACTCCACTTCACTAAAGGCAGGCCTCTGCCATCTTCTCCATTCCCCTTCCATAAAAAATCTCTACGTATTTTATCAATCTTCTTGATAACCCAGGAAGGGAACTCATAAATCGACATCCAATAAATGGGTACATTAGAAAGAACCGTATTTATCAGGGTAATTCTACCTGCTAACGATAAGTGATTCTTCTTCCACCCGGGGAGGCATTTCTCAATACGCTCAAAGAGGACATTTCAATCAGTACGAATGAGCTTCCCAGGACGCACCGTTACTCCCAAATACTTAATAGGAAATTTTCCTACTTTGCACTCCAGAACATTAGCCAAAATAGGTGATGAGGACTCATCACATCCCCCCAGCCCAATGAGAGAGATTTTATCAAAATTATCCTTCAATCCACTCCAAGCCTCATAGAACAGTAAAATACTTCTGAAAATAAGGATCTCGTTAGTCTCGTTCCTCCCAAAAAGTAGTGTATCGTCAACATATTGCAAAATAGGAATAATGCGAATACCATCCAAACATCCAATACCGCAAAGAAGATGCTAATTGGAACAATGCAAAATTATTTCTAACAATACATCAGCGACCAAGGTAAATAGAAAAGGAGATATTGGATTACCTTGTCTAAGTCTTCTTTTACACATGATGAGATTGCTCGGAACCCTGTTAACCAGCACTGCAGTTTTACCGCCTCTAATGCAATTGTTGATCCATCTTGTCTATCTAGCACCGAATATTCTAGAATGAAGGACCTCTATAACACTATCTCATTTCACAGTGTCATAAGTTTTTTCAAAGTCAAGTTTGAGCATGAATTCCTCTTCTCTATCCCTATCACATTGATAGATGGTCTCATGAGCAGCAATGATACTATCAAGGATATCTCTCCCTCGAATAAATCCACTCTGGGCCGAGTGAATGAAGGACTTCATCCATGGAGTCAGCCTGTTTTCCAGGACCTTAGTAATGATTTTGAAAGATGAATTCAAGAGACCCATGGGCCTGAGATTTCCAACCTTTTTAACGGTATCAGATTTAGGGATTAACATGATAGTCGCATAATTGAGTCGGTCGATCTGAACCTGGTTCACAAACATCTCCTCAAAGATACAAAAAAGATCAACTTTAATGACATCCCAGAAATGCGTGAAGAAAAAGATAGGAAACCCATCTGGACCTAGAGCTTTGTCCTGTCCGAGATCTTTGACAGCACTAAAAATTTCACTCATCAAAAAAGGAGACTCAAGGGCTTCTAAACCCTGCACAGTCGGCTGAGACCATAAGGTATCATTAAGAGAACATAACTGGTCTCTAGAAACTCCTAAGAGTCGTCTAAAATGATTCTCAATGTGGGTTCGAACGGGCTGCTCCTCAGAAACCCACCTGTCCCCAATTTGAAGTCCTGAAATGAAGTTGGATCTTCTCCGACAATTAGCAATTCTATGGAAATATGCAGTGTTAGTGTCCCCCTCTAGGAGCCAATTAGCGCCAATAATCATCTTCAGTTTGGAAGATAATGTCCAAATCGGCTCTGGCCTTTTGGACTTCTACTAATTCTTCTTTATCAAGATCTCCAGCCTCTTCGATGATCTCCAGAGCATAAATACGGTCCACCAGTCGTTCCATAACCACTTTGGCATTTCTTCTCTCTTCACCTGCCCAATGCCTCAGGACTCCTCTAAGTCTACGAATCTTAGCATTCCATATTGAGATCGCATCTCCTTCACTACCATCTCTCCTTTGAAGAGGTGTATTCCAAGAGGATGTAACTAATGGACATAGAGAAACATTCCTAAGCCAAGCTTTTTCAAAACGGAAAGATTTGACTCTACAACTAGACATCCTGTTCGGTGTAAGAATCAAAGGAACATGATTAGAGGTATCCCGCAGGGCAGATCGGACCGATGCAAAAGGAAAATGTGATTCCCAATCCTCGAAAACGAAAATACGATCCAATTTAGCAAGAATGGGACATTCTTGCACATTAGACCAAGTGAATTTCCAGTCGAAAAAATTAATTTCCCACAACTTTAAGTAATTGATAACCTCGTTAAAGTTAGATCTCTCAGTCACACTACACCCTCTTCCTAGGTGTTCGTCTGAGAAACGAGTAATATTGAAGTCGCCCCCAATAATCCAAGCATCTCTCCACTTGAGCTGAATCTCAATAATCTCTTCCCAAAACCTAGTCCACTCAACCGCAGTGTTCGGACCATAGACCATCGAGAACACTTGACAAAAATCCTTACTCTTATATCTAAGTCTCACCGAGACAGAAAAGTCTCCAATCACGACATCTAAGCACTGAAAACTCTCTACACTGTAACCGACAGTGATACCACTAGACTGGCCAACAACGGGATTAGAACACCACTCCCAGTTGCCTCTGGGGATCAACTGATCTAGCAAGCCCGACGACGGATTTACCAACTTAGTCTCATAAGTCCTAAGACGGATAGATGATGATAGGACAACGTATTCGTAACTTTCCTATGCTTCTTGCTACAATTCAACCCTATAACATTCCAAAAGGCATACACCATTGGTAAATAATAGGGAAGACTCTAAAGTAGAAGGTCTATCAAAGACCGTTCTAACACTTGACCCACTCTCGCAACCTTTTGGCACGTTCTACTTGCGAAGACCCCTCGTAACTCAACTCGAGTCTACAGACCTTGGCTAAACTAATTAACAATGAATCAGGAATAAAATCTATAATTGAAAATTTATTAAAAGACTCATCTGCCAAAGCTGAGACGAGAACTTTCTTTTTTGCTGCGGAAGCAATGAGTTCATCTTTGGAAATTGGGGGATCCCCGTGCTTTTTCTTCTGCTTGGAATTGTGCCTAAGATCCTCTATAGTGAATTCCTTCCCTTTTCTTTTATTAGAAAAATTGACTCTCGACGGAGGAGACTCCTCAACTCTACCCTCTCTCTCTATGCCCCCACATCTGGGCCGCAGTCATAAGAGGTGAATCCTCGTCAATATTCTTCAATGCATCGATAAGAATCGTCGTCATTTGGGGAATCATATTTAGCTAAAGTGTCACGCCCCGCTTTCCAAAAATACGGAATGCAAGCACGTGACATGGCCCAGCGAACGACTTGCGTCATTCATAGACTGTCATCGATTCAACTCAATAATATAAAACAGGAAGTAAAACAACCACGCATGCAATAAAAGAAGTGATTACATGAATAACAACATCTGGAATTTAAGCACAAAAATAACCAACATGATAATAATTCAACATCTGGAATTAACAAAACAATATTCGGGTCAACGCCCTAAAATACAACAATGTTCAATTATTAAAGTTCAAAAAGAGAAACAATATTTATTTAATAGTGCAGCAACACCAGTCTCTTACCATTGTTGTTCTCCTAGTCCATCAGGAAAATCTCCCTAATTACCTGTAAGCTGCTCATCTAAATAGAGAAAAAATATGTCCTTGGAGCAAGTCGTGGACAACAAGTAGATAAACAGAGAACAATGACAATAACAGTATAACGATGAATACAATGGATGATGAAATCAATAGTATTGAACAGTGACAAGGCGATAATAGTACAATGTGCAATAACGATGATTTATAATGATAATAATAAACAATAACAATAATGGTAAACAATAACAATAACACTGTTCAATGAAGATGACAATATGCAATGACAATGCGATGAAAAATCTTAAGTCTATTATTTATTTTAATCCTAACTAATGAACGTACTACTGCACTCCATACTATAGGTTCCATATATATAATCAATTTCGTTTAGACTAAGGTGGTAGATTCTATAGGTCATGTACTCGGCATAATATAACATTTCAATAATAACACAATCATGTAATGGATTCTAGAGGTGGCCCCTGTAGGTTCTAGAGGTGGCCCCTGTCAATCATTGACGTGGCACTTAGTTCTACGTGACACTTAGTTCCATTTAACATTAAAATATGGGAAACACGAGCCCCACACTTCCGAGTACAGTCACTATATCATCAACTATCCTAGTCAACCCTTAACCCAGGCTTGATTAACATTCTTTATTCAATTATCATACTATAATGCGATTAATAGGGAGACTAGAAAAATGATAACACAACCCTAAGATCATGCAATGTACTCTATACAATTAAATACACCAAATTCAACATTATAGATTCAATTATATATTATTAAATATAGAAACCCAATTCTGGACAGCAGTAGGTTGTTGTACCAAAATCAGAATTTCCGTTGCTACAGGATAGCAAATATGGATCCGTCAGAAGTTCTAGAAACTAGACTCCTGCCCGGTTCCGATGCATATAAATAAGGTACATAAAAGTTGTAGCATCAGGTGTCAAAACATCAAACTACACAGGATTTGTGTTCAGCCAAAATTTGTAAAATTATGTTTATACATATGAAACAGGACTGAAACTCCATTAATTAATTTCAAAAAAATTAGGGAATGTTCTCTAGTGTGTCTAGTATCAGTATGCAAAATTTTAAGTCATTATCTTACAGGTAGCATGGTTAAATTAATTGTAAATCAAAGTGTGACAGCAGTTTTTAGGATCTGGAATTGTACGACACAGCAGCAGTAAAACTGCGATATCTCACAAACCATAACTCGAAATTCAATTGCACTAAAAAGAAAAGTAAACTAGACATCTGGAGCTATATTTCATATTCAGGAAGTTGTTGATTTCGGTGACATTATCTATGTCGAAACAGCAAGGTAATGTTCAGGTTGGCGTAAATTTTCAGGGTGTCAACATATTTTTTTGAATAAAAATGATTAAAAAGTTAAGGAAGATGAATTGGGGGTTAACAATCATAAATCACAGCAAGTCATACCTATGTGGACATGGTATTAAGATGTGAAATGTCCATAATCTTACTAATCACAAACAACTAATACACTAACATCAATCATATAAGCCATCAATACTAGTATGCAATCTACAATTGTTGTGAGATGTCATGACATGAAATACAATAATAATCCATATTCCTATATTCAATAACTAACTATATATATGCATGTAAGATCTCTATACATTGGGGACAAGGATTGCACGGAGTCAAGACTACTACTTGGATTCTCTCGTGTAAATTCGTAGTATCCCAACGATAGATAACAATAAGCAATACATGATAATAAAATTGGATCTACTTGCGGGATTCAATAAAAATCTCGAATATGACATAATAACTATTCAAGAAGAAATGGCTTGCCCTTAGGACGACATTAGATTAATCCGAATATGCGAAGAATAACGGGATCGGAATTCCGCCGACACGGCAACGAGCAAACGATCACAATGATCACAATTGGGCACAGATCTCGATGATCAAGATGGTGATCAAGATGAAGATCAAGCGAATCCAACGGTTGAGATCGAATATAAAACATATAAGAATTAGAAAGAGTACCAAAAGAGAAATATACCATGATTGATAATTTGATAAATAGGAACAAAAAGTGGATCAAATGTTTAACTCACCAAGTAGAAGACGAACGAGACGATCGAGGGCCGAGATCAAGTGTGATCGGTTGATCGGACGGCCGAGATTGAAGATCAAGATCAAGATCAAGATGATGATCACGATCGCGATGATCAAAAGAGATCCGACGATCGAGATCAAGATCTTGATGATGATGATGATCGATGCAAATCCAACGGCCAAGATCCACTGATCAAGAAGCGATCGACGACTTACATTGATCAGATCAGGATGGAGATGGTAATGGCTCGGATCTTGATCAGATTGGATGGCCCACATTACACTTGATCAAAAACAACCCAGATCCAACCTCACACCAAAACAGCAAACACGAAGAGGAAATCCCCATCACGATGGCGATCGGACGGACAAGATTGAACAATCAACTTCCTTGATCAAACAGCACGGAAAATGGCTCGACGACTGGCGGCAGCCAAGGGGAGAGTGGTGGCCAGGGGTGTCGACACTACTGCTGTGGGTGCGTCGTCGGGAGGACGGCACACAGGAACGACGAATAAAGGGCGGCTGGCTTCGCTGCAGGCGGATGGGGCAAGAAGCTCAGGGAGGCGCTGCCGGTGCTGATGGAGTTTGGGTGCTGGGGTGAAGCGACGGGGGGAGACAGGAGCAGGGCGAGGGGTTGCTCGCTGGCGTCGAAGGGGCGCAACATAGGGGGCTGACGCTATCTGTGCACGGGGCAGAGGAGTACAGGCAGGGCGCGTTGACTGTAGGTGCTGAGAGGGAGCACCGGGGGTTGCAC
This sequence comes from Hemerocallis citrina, assembly GCA_017893485.1. Classification (NCBI taxonomy): domain Eukaryota; kingdom Viridiplantae; phylum Streptophyta; class Magnoliopsida; order Asparagales; family Asphodelaceae; genus Hemerocallis; species Hemerocallis citrina. The sequence goes on along the minus strand of CM030367.1, from coordinate 156,572,094 downwards.
TGGAGTGGGGCGGCACCGCAGGAGTGCTCTGCGCGGGAGGGCGGATCGGAGCGTCGGGGGGTCGAAGGGTAAGGAGGCAGGGAGGTTGGCGGAATGGGTTTTGGGTAGACAGGAAGGGAGAGAGAGAGGGGGGAAGGTGAAGAGGCTGCTGGTAGGGGTTTGTACAATGAATAGGGGGGTAGGGTTAGGGTTAGGTTATTGGGGTATTATATAAATAGGGTTACGGGTTTGGGTTTAGATGATTTAGGATCCAATAAGAGAATGGGTATTGGGTTTTGGGTTGTAAATCAATTAATAGGTTTAAATCCAGTAGGGGAAAATAATAAGCATTATAGGGTTTAAAAAACATACATATACATATACATTAAGTCAAATAATGAATACATATAAAATAAAGTATGTTCGGCTTAAAATAATAATAATAATAATAATAATAATAATAACAATAAAAATAATGATACTGTAAACAACAACACTAACAAAATAATACTGATAATAGTAATAATAATAATAATATATGTATATCAAAATGCAAATTCTAGTTTAACAAATTTATTGAAAATAATCAAAATAATATATAATATAAATACAATCAAATAGAAATAGAAATTAAAGTTAAAATATACAATTATTCGAAATAAATAAAATTTCCGATTCGAAAATATTTTAATAGAGAGTCCAAAACGACTTACCCACAAAAAAAAAATTATAAATCATCAAAGTACAGAGAATATTTAGAAAATATGTATTTACGGAAATAGGGGGTTACATAAAGCCACTAATCTATCAGACACTCAACTAGATTCTACTTCCTCTACTTCCTCTTCCCTCTCATAAACCCTTTTTTCTGGAACCAGACGGTAGTAAATCTCCAAGATTAGCCCTTCTTACTGTTTCCGATAAAGTAGGCTCCTCCAACTCTAACTCTCTCGAATTGACCGCTCCGTCAATCATGTGATGAAGAAAGGGCTTGGGAGGGCCTTGCGAGTAGGCTCTAAAAAGACTTCCCTAAGAATTCAATTGATCTCTAAATAAGGAACTCACATCACCTCTAAAAAATTGCACAAAAGCAATCTGCATAGAAGTTTGCAGAGCTTAAGATATAGAAGCAGCTATCCCATCTACATGCCCTCTCTTCCTTACTGACGTCGACCCCTCAACAGATGTGGCCTTACACCCCTCGAGCCTTGTAACCTTCGAAGCGAAATCAGAAGAGAATGATGCTAAGTGGCTGTGTGAGGGGCGTGGTGTGGGCGCCTTGCACAGTGTTTTAGCCAATGTTGTAGCTGATAGGCAGGAAAGATCTTTCGGTAGTTTGTAGGTTCGTTCAGGAACAAAGGTACTATAATCCGCAGGCAGTGTAGAGCTACCCCCTCAATACCCTTCCACTCACGCCCCATCTTATGCACGTCAGAACCATACCTCACACCCTCCTTCTCGTCCACGTCAGAAGGCAGCTTGACACGCGCCCTCTCATCAGCCTTCCCGCTCACCTGCTGTTTTGAAAGATCTCTAGAATGAAGATCCACCGTTGGTTCTAATGCATCCAATGGCTGGAGATCATCTTCAACCTCCGGACTTCTCTCGTAAACGCGAGAAACAAATGCCCTGGCACCTCTAACAATTTCTTTCTCTTCTATTTCTTCTACCACACGTGGATGCACGAATCTCTTAACCTCGACTATGATGTCCACCCTGTAGGTCTGCCCTTTATAGGTAGTGAAAATGGAAGGCGGAATGATCGTTCCAGGCAGCGAACTCACCCTTATTCGAGCGAGGTCAAATTTATTAAGGAATTTAGTAGCCTGATCCATCTCTTCGACCCACCCAAACGGCTGCACCGACGACTGAAACCTGACCTTATTCCAACACTCCGACGTTGAGGAGCTTGATCCATCGCTTCTATCAATCAACGTTGAGGAGTCCCTAATATCCAAATATTTTTCCTAAGATCCAAATCACAACTGATTTACAAATAGCAGCGAAATGTATCCTAGTTAGTGTGGGGCAATGGTAGTGAGGCAATTTTATAGTTTGGACTATACTTTTCAGGTCAAAGTGAGCTCTCATGTCAGGGGGCTTAGAGTGGAAGGTGGAATTTGTTGGGCCATCAGGAGCAACGACAGCCTTTGTTGTGAGGTGGTGGTGATAGTCAATGAGGGTCAAGCGAAGGGGTTAAGAACGAGAACTCAATCTGTATATGGAGTTGTCGATTTGGTGGAGTACCTGCGGTGTCTCTCAGATGGTGCTTGGAGTTGACGTAGGGGTCATTGTTGTGGGCGACGGAGATATTGTTGCGAGCAAGGACAAACGGTGTACAAGTGAGGGAGTGAGAGAAGATGAGCTCAAATTGGCATGAGAAATTGGCTATGGCGAGGTTGGCCGATCATTATGATTAGATTTGGTTGTATTTTTTGTCTGTTGATTGGGGTGTATGAGTTCCAGGACCCAGCATGTTGGAATCTGAATTTCATAAGCCTTATTTTTTGTTGCATGTTTTGTAAAATTCTTTTTAATGAAACGCAGGGGGCATTCAATCCACCGTTGAAGATTAAAAAAAAAAATAATTAGTAATGTCTATATCTTCTTTGTTTACAACCATCTCTCTCTCTTTTCCGTAGTATAAATCTTACTATTATCGAGTGTTCCCTGCCACCCTTTTCTTTTTATTGAGATGCGTAAGGAAATCTATTCTTCTCTCTTCTTATAAATGTACCTAATAAGATTAGAACCTAGGTGCATTGGTACCATGCAAATATTCATACCACTAGGCTAAAACTTCGAAGTTATAGTTAAGAAAAATTGCTCCTGTATTCTAACATAGGGAACTATTTTTGTATACTCATTATCAAATACATTTAAAGTTTTAAGGACATCGATAACAGAAAAAAAACCCAACCAGACATCAATTTCCTACACTTCCAACTATATTAAATCAAACAAACCTATTATTACATGCTCTAACTGTACTACTTGTAGCTACATTAAGCTGAATCTATATCTCAATTCCAATTTCTGTAATCCAAATCGTGTCTAAACATCACAGGTACTCCTCCCTAGCCGTACAATTGCCATACCATCTGTGATAGGTTGTATGACAAGTATCAGTTCCCCTACAACAACACACACTATCACCGCCAAGAATGCACCCATCTCTAACCCCTGTGAAACACTACTGGTAGGATCCCACAGCGACGCTAAGGCCAATGTTATTACCTGAGCGGACAATGCCATTGCCACCACAGTTGCCAATCCGTAAAGCCTCACCCTCAGCTTTCTATTAATCACAACTGTGACAGCATTCCAGCATGCAGAGATGAACAATGGCACGTAAATTGCAGCGAAGAGAGCCTGAAGTAAGGTACCAAATAAAGGGTGGGCGCAACGGGAGTACAAGGTTGGGGAGGAAGTAGTGAAGAAATGGGGAGGGAGGGAGAGATTTGCGACGGTAGAATCTGGTAAAGAGAGGAAGACAGAATGAAGGACGAGGAACGGGAGGGAACAAGAGACGGAGAGGATTAGTGAGGATATAAATAGGGAGGAGGAAGAGGCAGAGGAAGAGGAGGAGGGTTTGCATTGGGTGGAGGTTTGGAGGAGGAATAAAAGGGTGACAAAGAATGCAGGTTGCGAAAAGGATAGTGATGAAAGATAGTAGGCAGTGCAGAGGCGAGGGCGGTAAAGGGGGAGGCGAAAGAGCTCAGAGAAGGAAAGGAAGGAGGCGAAAAGGAGGAGGAGAAGGCGAACAAGGCGAACGGGCAATAAGGAGTTGAGACGGAAGCGGCGACAAAGGGAGCGAGCAGAGGAGGAAGAGTGTAGGTGGAAATAGAGAAGGTATGCAGCACAAGACATGGAGAAGAGGAGGTGGAGGGAGACTAAAACGACAATGACAATGTCGTATGTGGATGAACTCTGGTTAAGGAAGAGGTGGTTTCTCATTTCATCTCATCGCATCTAACCTCATCCTTTCTTGTGCTGGATCTTCTTCTCTTAATTTGCTTCTTCAATTTCACTGTCCAATTTGTGCATAATATTAGTGAGGATTAATCTGAGCGTCTGAATTTGTGTGAAATAAATTTGGATTCTCTCTGCTCAAAATTTTTGACATCTTTTACACTTTAACAGGAAAAACGGCCATATCGGAGAAACTTGCAATAAACTCATTTGTTGTGTCGCTATGAACAGATAAGTTTCACAGTGGATGAAATTAATGCTATTAGCAGCAATTCAGCAAAGAGGATAACAGTTCCAAAAGTCCAAAATTGATAGGGTTGGGATTATTTGTAGGCGGGAGTTTCGTCAGAAATTGGCAAATTTTTGTTATGAATCTGTGACTATTTGAGCTGGAGTTCTCTCATCGGCACAAATTTTGTGTGAGATTCCATGATATAATTTTAAGAGGAGCAATTCCACATGAGAGAGAGGGATATCAACAAATGCCTTTTGTATAATTTAATCGGTTGGATTTGATCGTTTGTAATATATAGTTCTGTCATGCAAATTGCATGTTTCTCCAAATTACTTTGTATTGAGTTTGCACTCAAGCTAATAATCTAATCAGAATTTGGGAATGTTAATTCTGTAATGTGTGTGCATGACCAAATATGTTATCGTAGACAATTAACTGTAGCAGAAAACATTCACATGTGAGGCTAGTCTTTCTAATTATAACATCATGTGATTAGATAATTTATTAACAGAGCTGCTCGATAAACCTAACTATTTTAAGCTGAATGTTAGGAACAATGGTTTTGCTGTAGTTTTTGCTGGTTGATTGGTTCCTGCAGAAATTTATGCTTGGTTACAGAAATATTTCTTGTTAAAATGAGTCGGTACCTATAGACGAGTCAAATGTTAATAGATTTCTCAAAATTAGTATTAGTTGTTGGCAATGCCTCAAAAACGATGATGACGAGTGTTTCATTACATGAAAATGTGCATTGTCTTCCAGTTTATTCTCCACTCTTCATTTTAGTTTTGAATGAATTCAAAATAATTTGAATTCTCAAGTTGTACTTGAATCATTGAACTACTGTTGCTTTTTCAGCAAAGAAAAAAAAGGTCCTACCTTAATCTTTGCCTAGTTTTGCTTCAGTTCTTGCCTAAGGCAAGTCTGTAGTCAAGGTTTGTTAAAGATACAACAAAATTTTACTAATTGTAAATCTTCAATGAAATTGGGAGCCACTTAAACAGAGAGGATTTAAATGTCAAAATATCGATGCAGATTACTTATTTACCAGTTCTTCTTTAGTTCCTACTTCTATATTTAGTCGTGTTTTTCTTCATCTTACTTTTTTTTTTTTCATTTTTGTTGGTGATATAACCGTTAAAGATTACGAGAAACAATAAGAAGATATATTAGGGTTAATATCATACATTGAGGTGTTTGAGATATTTATCCTGGGTATCAAGATTGGAATACCTAGACTACTATCACAAGTCATTATTTATAGGATAAATACTCGTTTGGGTACTGGGTTCTAAACTCACTCAACCCGCGGTCTGATATTCATACCATTGGTACATGTAACACACGTGTTATCCATAGAATAATATTACATATAATATTATTTATATAGAGAGAATATACCTACAAATCCAACAATCTTCTCCTATATTCTCAATATATAAGCAGTACTGGATTATCTCATCAGTTCAACATAAAGCTGACATGCCGATACTAGTCTTAAAATAGATGAAATGAATCACAAAGTATAGTTCATAAGTACTAAATAAATTGTAGATCTGAAGAGTTCAAATAAGACCAAACAAAAATAATTAAACACTTCCCAAACCATATCAAAATCAGAATAGTTAACAAAGGCTAAACCAACTGGAAAAATATGTCATAGTTTCAAAATCAACCAAAGCAAATAAATTTCAAGAACAAAATACGAGTTTTAAGCTCAATAAACACAAGAGTCTTAAACTCAAGATAAGTTTCACCAAATAAGTGACTAATTTATTCTCAAGAGAAATAAAGTGAAACTCTATCATTGCAAACTGTTTTATGTTTACTCCATTTTAAGCCAATCATTATTTTGAAAATAATATCAAGAGACAAATTTCTAAGAATTCTAACGAATTTCATAAAGTATCTAGTTCCATAAAAGAAATTAGTACGATTCAAAAATTAACTTAGCAAAAATATAACTCAAGCATCAGAGTTAAGTATTTTTATCAAAATTAAGTACAAGAACTATATTATGTTTCATTTTGGAATGATAGAGAGGTCAATCAATTATGGTTAAATTATGAATCATCAATATTGGAATGAAACATGAATCCATAAATGAGATATATCATCAAAACTGGAATGATATAACGACAATTCTAAACATCAGAAACAAATCGACAAGTTTTCACGCTTTTTTTTGGAATAATGAGATGATTCTAAGTAAGTTGTGAGAATATATAACATCATCAAATTTGGAATGAAGTTATATATTAACAAAATTTACATAGAACTTTTCAAATTATCTAAAGCATGCCAACAATCTAAAAATTGATGCTTAAGTTTGAACTTCTCTTTGGCTCAAATTGAATTCTAAATTTCAAAACAGCTAGGATGTTAAAGCTTTTGGCTCTATAGCTTTTAACCTCATTTCTCCCACAGTTTTGATAATTAGATCACTTTCAAGTCTCTTAGCAAGAGCATTAGTCATACTTTGTCTCAATTGCACTTTATATATGAAAAAGTTTAACTAGGCTTCTTTCAGCTTTAATGTACTTCTCTTACTATTATAGAGTGAGCTATGAGCTCCAACGCATTGTAGCTTGATAGTAGCAGAACAAAATTACTTTAAACTTCTCAATGGATGACTACCAACAAGTCCTTCAATCCACTCATCTTCTTCCCCTGCAGAGGATAATATATAGAGGTTTGATTTCATGGGTGAGAGGGCAATGCATGTTTGCCATTTGATCTCCATAACATGTCTGCTCATCCTAATGTAACCACATGCCACTAGTTGATCGATTTTCACTAAATCTGGAGCATTATAATGCATCGGATCATCCCTTCAATCCTAAAGGATGTATTGTAGCACAAAACAAACTATGGAGTACCTCCTAGGTATCTCATTAGCCTATTAAGGTCATTCCAATGTATATTAATAGGATTACTAGTGAACCTACAAATTATACCTATCTCAAAGCTATGTCTAGTATTGAGACTTTCATTAAGTTTAGAATGATCTAACTGTTTCATAGTTGCAACATCATTAAGTGTCAATTTTTTATCATAATCATAAGGTATTTCAAAACACACTTTCAATTACTATATCCCCACTTTAGAACACATTATTGATTTAATGAGTTTGACTAAGGGTTATCCCTTGCTTACCAAAACTCACACTAATACCTATTATGTTGTTCACAACTCCTAGGTAATTCATGCAGAATTCTTTGGATAACATTGTTTTAACTTCATTTATAATAAAGAGGTTACTTCCAACAACATGCATGTCAACAATAAACAAGTAAATGATAGACATTATATTTGGCACACCACAAAGTTAAATACGTTGATCTGAAATACATAATTTAAATCCTATGCTCCTTAAGAAATTTGTCAAATTATTTATGGGTCAGTTTTAATACATGTTTTTAAAACATGTAATGATTTTACCAGTTTACAAATCTTGTTCACTAAACCCTTTCATACAAAAGTTTCAGGACATTACAAAGAATTTCAGTACAAAGCTGCTCACAGCATCTTTAATGAAGAACAAAGTTTCAATAGATGTAAGGGCAAGAAGAATCATTTTTGTAGCAACATGACAAACATGTGAGTAGACAACAAATCATTCTACCCCACTTACTCAGTTAATTCTTTAGCTACTAAATGTGCATTAAAATTGCTATTGAACAATCAAAATTAAGTTTCTTCTACAGAACCCCACTTACTATAGTTTTAGCCTCTTTTGAAAAATCAACTAGTTTTAAGTATTATTATGTAATAATATATCCATTTCATTATCTAATAAAGAAACTTCTTAGCTCATCTGCAATTGAAGTGTTAGTGGCAGTAATACTTGTTCTTGATTCCAATTGTGAATCATTGACTTGTTTGTAGGACTAGTTAATTTCATATATTTATTTTTAATGAACACATCCTCAAAGAACTCTGTAACTTTGGATTTTATTAACACAAATTAGATAGATTCAAAATCTGTTCACATAACTACATTTTGCATTTTCTAAGTATACACAAATATTTCTTATAGTCATACCTTAGGCCTTCTAGGGTCATGTACTCTAACAAATGCATTGCACCCCATATTTTCACTTTAACAAAATAATTTTTTTTTTTATGCCATAATCCACAAGGTGTAGATAATTTAGAGTGTAATAACATATTAGAAATATGATTAACAATACAACATCACCCACAGTTACATAGAGTCAAACAACAGTCAATAACATAGAATTCAATATTTCACTAAGTGTTTGATTCTGAATTTATCAATACCATTTTGATTGTGGTAAATAGAGTGCACTAGAGATTATGCCAAATGCAAACAACTTTAAAATTATTAAAATATATTCACCACCTCTATAAAATCTGAACCATTTTGATCTTAGCATTAACTAGATTTTTAATTCATTAAAATAACAAGTATCATTCTTTATATATATGACAAATTTACAATAATCGTCTACAAAAGTGATTAAATACTTCTGACCAACCATTGCCTTATCAAGTCACAAAGCGATTGAGATCACAAATATCAGAATGTATTGACTCAAGAAATTGTGTACTCCTAGATACCATACTAAATGATTTTCTAATGATCATGATCTGAGCACAAATTTCACATTTTGTCTTATTTCAATGAGGTGTCATTTAGCAAAGTTATGAGTTTTAACAAAAGTAACAATTTAATATATTCACGTCTTATCCTATTATGTCGTGATCAAAGACTACACAAATTGGAACTACCATTATCAACTGCTCGTTTGTTTAACTCAACTTACGCATGACATTAACTATATAGGCACATTATAAAATAATAATAGGAGTTAATACAAAATTACTACTACCACATTTCATTAAACCGTTTGCTTCCTCTCGTTGTTCTAACAATGTCCTAGTGCTTAAACACTTTGAGCAAAGAGTTCTTTCCTTTATTCGTTCTTCATCATCTTTGAAATGTTAAACGAGATAATATGTTATAATTCAACTTTGCACGCATAGTACAATGAATGAGAAAGAACAAAATGTAACTAATTGAGTCACATGTTTCATTACGGGATGCTCTCACTTATAAAAATTTATCACAGAACGTATATATCAATCTTTATTTAAGAAGTAAATATACGATTTCACACCAACTACAAATGGAGGGTTAGCCACTATACTTATACACATAGTATGATAAGGCACACTTAAGAATCCTAGACATGCTAGTTATAACATGAGATTAATTATGATCGAAATTCTCAAACATGTGATCGCTCCCACAAAATAACACAAATCATTTAATCGAATTTGGAATAGCTCATTCAACACATGAAAATACTAATACGGATTAGAGTAAATCATACCGACACTGAGAAGTGTTTTCCAAATTCGATGGAGAAGTCTGCCAAGCAGACTTATTTAACCTTCAGTTGCTATGCTAGAGTCAAGAGGATTCCACAGTCTCCAACAAAATTGTTTCAAACAACCGTTTCAAGGATCCTACAATCATCATAGAAGATAGTCAATATGTAATAATTTGTTTCACAATAAACCAATGTCTCAAAATAATTCCTTAGTACACAGGAATTAATTCAAACTTATAAGAAGACAATGTTTAACAAAGTTTTGAACTTTAGCACTTAGCAACAAAACTCAAACAAACAATTAAGCAACGACTAAAACATAGATATGATAGACGACTTATCTTCATATTTGGATTCATCCAAGCAACATCTCCCACTGCCACACTAACTCCAACAATTGAATCCACATTCATATCTCTCAACACATCATTATAAGTTGTTGGCCAAATATCAAATATTTTCATAAACTTCATCCCATATTGTGCTTTTCTTTTCTAACTGTTAAATTCAGAACTACTAAATCTCTCTAGTTTATGAACTGGTACGGACGATCTTGTTTTTCCATCTCAATATGAATAAATAATAAATTCCAAAAAATAGAGCCTTATTCTAAACAATTACTACTTACGTAATTTCAGTAAAAGAAAGAACTTTTCTTTGAAACTTCTTAATAAATAATTAAAATAGAAAATAAAATTAAAAGAATAAGCTCGAATCTTAAAGTTCAAAGATGACCAGATCTTGATGGTAATCAAGAGGTTGGTTGCATGCAGGTCGGGTTTGGACGAGTAGCAGATTGCGGGTTGGAACCAGCAACCCATACAGCAAGTTTGTTTGAATCCATAACCAAATGAAACAGCAAACACCAAGCTAAATACCAAACCCAAAATCCAAAAAACACCAAATCCATCACCAAACGACAAATCCAAAACCCCACACCATGAGGGGAGGATGACGTGGAAAGGGTCGGATCTGGATCCACTTAACAAACACCCGCACACAGGGACAAAATCAAATGGCAGCTTCGAAGGAGAGAGAATGAGGACAGCATTGTGCGTACCTCACATGGCCACTCCCGTAGAGGGAGGGTGTGTCTGCATCGTTGATGGACGGTGGCGGCATTGGCATCGAACATAGACGTGGCGGTGCCAGCGGCGGTGATCCCGACCAGCGGTGATCTTAACAATGACAAAATCAACGATATCTCTCTTATTAAACTCACAATAAATTTAATATTAAGTACAAATATCTTAAGATTATTAAAGATTATGAGAAATAACAAGAAGAGAAATTATGGTTAATATCCTAGACTACAAAAATCAACGATATCTCTCTTATTAAACTCACAATAAAATTAATATTAAGTACAAATATCTCAAGATTGTTAAAGATTATGAGAAATAACGAGAAGAGAAATTATGGTTAATATCCTAGACTAAGGTGCTTGAGATATTTACCCTAGGTATCAATATTGGAATATCTAGCCTACTACCACAAGCCAGTATTTATAAGATAAATACTGGTTTGGGTACATGGTTCTAAACCCATTCAACTTGTGATCCGATATCCATACAATTAGTACATGTAATTCATGTGTTACCCATAGAATAATATTACACATAATATTATTTATGCATAGAAAATATATCTATATATATCCAACAATAACTTCAATCAAATTGCAAATCGAATGGAGCTCCAATGCAGCTGGGAAATATCTTTTCATGGGTATGTAGTATACTATGGATATGTATGCATAGGTTTAGCATCAAGGTTTTAAATCTCGGATTTCGGACTCATCTCAGCAAGGGGTGTTTCGTCTCGGATCGGAGATTTTGGAGGAGATCTCGGGAAAATGTGATCATCTCGGATGTTCATTTCGGACACTCAATAACATTTTTCTTTTTGTTACTAAAAAAGATATTATATGTTCAACATGTCATTTAACATATAAAATATTATATAATATAACTAATGATATGAATCAATCACGATAAATATTAGCAGAATTTAAAAACAATGTAAAAAAGAATGTAATATATGTATATAACTAAATTGAATTTGCATTGATTAGAAAAAATGTATTAGTTAATAGACTTACTTGACTTTGTATATATACAAAAAATAGAGAGAGAAATTTCTCACATTATCTTAGCTTAAGGTCCTATATTCAAAGACTGATATGCAAAAAGTAAAGCAAAAAAAAGTTATATATTAACAATAACATAAGTGTGTCGATTTCGATAGATATTTCAGCAATTTTGGCAATATTTTGGTTGATATTTTGGCAATTTCGGCCGAAATCTATGAATTTCGGTCCAAAATGATATAGAGTATAAAATCATTCGTATCGGCAAGCTAACTCGAAGAAATTTCGTCTGTATCGGCCGAAAGTTAAAATAGTGGGTGGCAATCAGGCCGGGCCGGTTCGGGCCCCAATCCGACGGTTTGCCCGTGTGCGGGGAGGGCCCAAGCAGGGTTAGAGTTCCAAGAACTTGTTAGGTTTCGAAGGCAATCACATATTAAATACACAGTAAAAAAATTACAAAATTAGCGAAACCTAGTCATGGATCTATACGAAAACCATAAATCGTGTTTAAAAGTTATACCGTAAAGATAGATCTATTGTCTCCACGGTATGTCGATCACGGTACTGCAAAATTGCGGTGCCTCTACGGTATCCACACGAATGGAACGAAAAATAGCTCTCCCTCATATTGCGGTGCTAGCTGTGGGAAGGGGATGTTCCTCACGATCTCTCTCTCTCTTACTTTTTGTGACGGCTAGGTTCTTCACGTGTTACTTTTCTACAGATACATATCATATATAGAGGTGCATAAAATCAGCCTTAAGAGAGTAATGAGGTTGTTGGGCTGACAATCTGATCTGGGTCAGATTCATGTATGGACCTTTGAACTTTAGTCGGCCTATTTAATCTAATTAAATGTCCAACCAATGTTAGGAGTCCAAGTATTACTTGGATCCCTAATTAAATTCATCTTATGAATTTAAATCTCAATTTCAATCCATTCTTAGTGTGTATCCCTATAGGTTCCTATTACGTTGACAGCAATACTAAAATTATATTCGAGTATTACAAACAGTGAGCATTATCTAGCAATACATTCCTGCTACTCAAGTAACGGGAATGTCTATGATCTGACATAACCTATTCATGACCAATGTTTTTTTTTGAAGAAAAGGTGGAATCTGGCCACCCTGTTTCATTAATAAGAGATTAATAAAACATACTCAGAGTACTGAACCTACTACAAAATCCTACAACCAGAACAAAATTACATAAACACCACCTCGAACATGGGGGGTGGGACAAAATAAGCATAGAGTAGCCGCACAGATATACTTCATATCCCCCCAAAAAATCCTGGGGCGGTGGGTATCAAAGAACATAGTAGCCCGTGTTGTGCTGGCTGTCAATCGATCTTCGGCCCGATCTCGATCTCCTCATCATCAAACTCCTCTACTTGGAAAACACTCGCAATCTTCCCCTGGGACCTGCTGCTACCACATTATCCCAAAATGAAATAAAATACATAATATGAGGCAAATTTCCAGAAATACTATTGCAAGATGTACGAAAGTAAAGATTATTTCTGTCTAGCCATAGAATCCAGGTCATTGCGGCGATAGCTAAATACCACGCTTCTCTCATAGCACCCCTCTCCGTTGTGAACTTTGGGCCTACCCACAGGTCCTCGTAAGTACTATGGTATTGAGTTGTCCCTAGGGCGCTGAGTACCTCTACGAGTATCACTTTACTCCTAGGACACTGAAGAAAAAGATGGTCTCTAGTCTCAAGGGCAGTGTGGCAGAATCCGCATTGGGAGTCCACACTCGGTGGTGCTTAGAGAGGTTTTCTCTAGTCATGATCGCATTATTTAGTACCAACCATAAGAACGCTTTGATTTTTAGCAGAGCTTTCGTTTTCCAGATGACGGCAGCCCACTTTGGGGTACATCCCCTAAAATGGATGCGCTTGTACATGGAGCGAACCGTGAACTTGCCGTTCTTCTCCAGTCCCCAGAATTTTTTATCGGGACCCTAGGAGCAGCCAATTCCAGTGTTGGAGATGTAGGCCTGAAGTTCCGTAAGTCTGAGCTGAGAGCCTATGTCAAGCGGTTGTTTGAAAGATGGATTCCAGGCGCCTCTTTTCCAGGCTGTGGCCACCGTGCAGTGTGGTTGTGTCGCCTGCTTGTATAAATCGGAGAACAGGGTTCTAAGCGTGTGATTAGCACACCAATTATCCCACCAAAACCTAGTGAGTCTGCCGTTACTGATAGCTAACTTGACAAAGCTAGTGAAGGGTTCGTATGCCTTAGTGATGCCTTTCCAGAACCAGAAAACTCGAGGGCCTATCCTGAAGCCCAGATTTCTCATTCCATTCCCAAGCATATAACCCTGAACAAATTGCTGACACCCTTCTCCATTAGGGTAGAACACTTTCCACCACCATTTGTCCAGAAGCGCTAGATTCATATCTCGCAGGTCAATTATACCTAGGCCTCCATGTATCTTTTTCATGCATGCCTTCTCCCACCTAATGAGGTGATAACTCCCTCGGTCCGGGTCTGCCCTTTTCCATAAGAAACGTTTCCGAGTCCGGTCAATTCTTTGGATTACCCATCGCAGCATTTCAAAGAAGGAGAGATAATAGGTGGGGAGGTTTGAGAGGGCTGCATTAATAAGCGTGACTCTCCCACCTAAGGATAGGGCTTTGCCTTTCTAGCCTGCTAATCGTTTCTCAACCCGGTCAATAATGGGCATCCAGTCCGCCTTTTTTAGCTTCTTGGATCTTAGTGGCAATCCAAGGTACTGAATGGGGAAACTTTCTGTAGAGCAATTGAGGATTGTGGCATGTTCAAGAGCCTCTGCTGGAGTCAAGGCAATAGGGGTGAGAGCACTCTTGTGAAAGTTAACCCTGAGGCCAGACCAGGCTTCAAAGCAATACAGAATTCCTTTGAAGACGGTAGTTTGCCCTAGGTTGCCATTGCCAAAAAGAAGAGTATCGTCTGCATATTGGAGTATAGAGCAACCTTGACAATTGGCTCCCTTAGCCACTGGTATGATCCAACCAGCTCTACTGCACTTGGCCATCATGGATCTTAGCACATCTGCTGCCATTATGGTAAAGAGAAGGGGTGAGAGCAGATCGCCTTGTCTGAGCCCCCGTTTTCAAGAGAATGGGTGGCCTGATACCCCGTTTACCAAAATTGTCGTCCTGCTGGTGGTAAGACAGGTGTGGATTCATCTGATCCATCTGTCCTCGAAACCTCTCCCAGCAAGTGCTTCCAACAGACAGTCCCATTCAACAGAGTCATAGGCTTTCTCAAAATCTAGCTTAAGGAAGTAACTATTAGAATTCGAGGTGTGGCATTGATGGATAGTCTCTTCAGCCGTTGCTATACTGTCCTGTATACATTGTCCGTTGATGAATCCCGTCTGGTCTTGACTAATGAGACCATCCATAACTTTTCCCAGTCTGTTAGCGAGAATCTTTGTAATGATTTTTACAGAGCAGTTAAGGAGGCTTATGGGGCGGAAGTCTCCAACTCGTCGAGAGTCTTCCTTCCAAGGAATCAGCACAATCTCCGCGTAGTTGAATCTCCTTAGTTTGAGTTTATGTTCGCGGAAGTCTATGAACACCTTCAGCAATTCACCTTTGATTTCCTCCCAGAATATCTGATAGAACAGTATTGGAAAACCATCAGGACCAGGAGCTTTATCTTTTCCAAGTTGTTGGGTTGCCATCCAGACCTCTTTCTCAGTGAAGGGTGCTTCGAGGGATTGCAAACTAGGATCGGAGTTGCCTGCTTGGTCTTGCCAGAAGTCGTGTTGGAAAGGGACTCTGAAGTCCGCTTTATGCCCAAAAAGGCGCTTAAAGTGGGACTGGAAAGCCCTCTTAATAGCAATGTCGCCTTGTACCATTTCGGAGTCCGAGTGGATCGAGTGAATGAGGTTAGATCTACGTCTGGCACTGGCAACTCGGTGAAAGAATGCAGTGTTCGCGTCTCCCTCTTTGAGCCAAAAAATTCTGGATTGTTGTTGCCATTTGATTTCCTCAATCCCATAGAGTTGGTCAATTTCCTGTCTGAATTGGAGTAGTTCTGCTCCTCCTGCAGCAGATCCCTAGTTTCTTCAATTTTTTCAAGTTCCTCAATTCCTTCCAGAAAGGATTCCTTTGCTCTCCAAATCAGTGCAAATCAAGTCCGGTTCCATTTCTTGAGCTTGTCCCTGAGTCTGCTAAGTTTTTCACACTATATAGCGGATGCCTCACGACCCTTGGTTGGGCGAGACCAACTCTCGTTAACCATATGGTGGAAGCCTTGGATTTCTAGCCAAGCTTTCTCGAACCGAAACTTTGACGGTTTTCTGGGTTGGTCTTTTCCGGAGGATAAGAAAATAGGCACATGATCTAATGTTGGTTTAGGGAGAGATTTGGCCGATGTCAATGGAAATTTGGTCTCCCAGTCCGTGGAGACCAGGATCCTATCTAACTTGGCCAGAATGGCTACTTCTTGCATGTTCGACCAGGTGAAGAGCCTATCAGAAATGGGGATGTCCACCAACTCCAGGTCCGTGATGACTTCATTAAATGCTTCTCTGTCTTGGGCACTAGATCATCTGCCTCTGTGTTCTGAGGCGAATCTAGTAATGTTAAAGTCGCCCCCCACCACCTAGGGGTGTGGCCATTTAGCTTGGATCACTCTTAGTTTCGTCCAAAAGGCCGTTCTAGAGGCAGAAGTATGCGGTCCATAGACCACCATGATCGTTTGAGTCCACCCGTCGGATTTTCACTTTAACACAACCGACAAAGAAAATTGCTCGTGGAGCTCGTCTAGATAATAAAATAGGTTAGGGTTAAAACCCAGAGCGATTCTCCCAGATGCCCCAACTGACGGGGAAATTCTCCATTCAGATACTCGAATACCCCCTACTCTATTATGTAACGCCCCGAATCCCAAATTACTGAATTCGAGATGTTCTACAGGATCTTTTCACTTTCTTTGAGTACAATTTTACAAGGAATTTCAAACTTTTCTTTTACATCAGAGTTTACATCATATATTACATTTACATTTACACAGCGGAAGCAAAAATATACAACATTTACATAAATGAACAACAACATGATAAGATCTTTATGCATCCATTCCTCTTTACATGTAATTTTATCCTGCATGCAAAACTGTGGGTACGTCAGTTTATTCAACCGACGATAATTATACATGGCCATCCTCTCTATGCCAGAAACAGTATAACGAATCTCATTTCTTAACAAATCACAAACTTGTTCAATATAAGCATGTAAATCAAAAGGGAACTCTTAATGATGTCGTGTCGTGATTGTGCACTTAATCCTTAATGCAATTATTTAATTTACATGACACTAATGCGCACTTGTTCGAATTCTATGCATCCCATACTACATAGGTTCGAGGGCAAGCCTCTTAATCGTTCTTCATTTTTATAGGATTCAATTCCTCGCCATGATTTACTCTACTTCTGTAATTACGGTGAGTATCTTAAATGGTCTATGAGTACAAGCTCGTGCACTGGACCCTGGAGGGGAACCCCACGCCATGTCTTGACTCATCAAGCATGCATTCTATGGCAATTCAAGCCTCCTCCCTGAACACGATCCTCTTGCAGTCACCAAACATTCCACAAGTGTGACTAAAGTCCGATCATTCTGAGTTGTGCCTGCGCCATGTCTTGACTCATCAAGCATGCATTCTGCGGCTCACACACCCGCACCGTAAACTCTAGTTCTCATACTTATATTTTTCTCTCACTTTCATCACCTCCACACTATGTATTAAAATTATTAGAATCATGAATAAAATCAAAGCTCTAGAGTTAGCCTCTCCACCAAACCGGACTTATCATTTCATTTACACATGACCAACCTTGGCCTTCTTTTCAATATCATTTCATTTCACTGCCGGGGGAGACTTAGCTACTCTTTCGTTCAATTTCAAATTCACAATTTCCAATTGAGCATCCTCAGCTTATAATTCATTTTAGAGTCTCACAGACTTTCTCATCATGATCTTAGCCTTTCATATTCATTTAATTTTCATTTCTTATCTATGATTCATTTTGCATAATCCACACAGTCATAAAAGAGTCCATAGACTTCAATCATAAAGTTCACAACTTCCAACAGCAAATAAAATGAAATTCATACATATCAAAGTCCACTCTGTACAGTCGACTTGGAAGAACACCAGTCGACTCATACAGTCAAATACAGGTTCATCATAAATACTCGGGATAGTCGACTGCTGTACACGACCCGTCGGCTATCCCGCAACTTTTCATGTTCACAGTGTCATCCACATGACAGTCGACTGTTCATCCACCAGTCGTCTGTCCTGGGATTTTCAACAGCACAATTCTAAGTCCAGCTCAGTCGACTGACTACACGCACTAAGTCGACTGATCAGTTCCATAATTCAAAAACAGTAATTTATCTTTCTAACCGTTCTCACATGCATTTTCATTACAGCATACATACATCCATATTTTATAATCATCACACTTCTTACTTGTTCAGCAACATCGTAGCATGAATTTCAAGTTACTAATATGCTCTTTTCTTTAAGAAAAATACTTTAAACATGCATTCACACTTTCTTACGAAGATGAAGATATAAATCTCAAGTCATTATACTGGGTCATCATAATGGAATATCTCGTTACACGGAGTCTCCAAATAATCATAATTAATTTGAAGCACCAGTCGGCTGAACACAGTATCAGTCGACTGCTCCGACAGTTCTTAGTTTTGTTAATCATCACTAGTTCTTTTCATCCATTTACCTTCTCTCCATCATATGTGTCATAGGGAAAATACAAGCTTAGTAATCACACCATTATGTCTATTTGTATGCATGTTTATCACCACATCATAAAAATAATTGTCTCGTACCAGTCGACTGGTTCATACGTCAGTCGACTGTACCGACTCATCTCATCTTTGTTTTCCGTGCCATTTCTACACTATTAGTCCTCCATAATTATCAACATAAACATACTCAAGCATCTCTATTACGTACTAACTTACTCCTCATGAGCACAGTAACAACATTAAAATTACAGCATGTTTTCTACATTAGAAGTCCTGAGAAACACCCACCTTATTTGACGAAATAATCGAGTCCAGCAAAGTCCTCAATGCGGTGCAGCACTTCTTGCTCCTTGCTCCTCACCGAAATGTTCAGAGTGCCTTCGGCCTTCACAGAAAAGCTCCCACACAACTCTCACAAATACTCTCTTATAAAATTAATCTAGTGTAAAAGAAATAGGGGATAAGAGGGGGTATTTATACTAGAATATTGGTGAAATGGAGGGCTAGGATGTACTAGGGAGTTGGAAGATCAAGGGCTAAAATTCACTAAGAAGTTGTGAAAACTACCCACACTTCATATAACTACCCACAACTCACCCCACTACACTCCCAAACCGGCCAAGCTAGTGTGCTTGTGCACGTGTACATTGAGTGCACGTGTACACACAAAACCGCACCACCAATATTTGTACACTAAATACCCGGTCAAATAAAAGACAAGATGCTACACATTACAAGTTATAGAAAATAATAAAAGGGGTTTAAATCCATGGGCTAAAATTAGTTGGGCCAAAATAATTATTTTGTAGAAAATATGTAAATTAACCTTTGGGCTTAGGGAAAATATTTATAGAAAACAATATGCTTATTCATCATGAAGGTAAATAATGGCCAACAATGCTACACATGCACACCAAATAATAGAAAAATAAAGAAATAATCTTCATATATATATTAGGAAAATCGGGGTATTACATATTAAGTCTAGACATTTGAGAAAGTTTGGTCTCTTGAAGACCAACAATATTAGCCTTTGACCTGGCTATGTCTTCCTTAACCATATCTCGCTTACCCCGCCTACCGAGGTCTCTAACGTTTCAGAAAAGGGCCTCCATTAACTACGGTTAGGGGGGGATCGTGACTCGATGTGGGCTTCGAGTTCAAGAAGGTAAACCCTATCGGTTTTCCACCCTCTAATCTTATTCAGGAGAAATGCATTCTGATTGGTATCGCCTACTGCAAGACCACAAGTAGTGGCTAGGCTAAAAATTTCATTATCAGTCATGAAATTGAAAATAGAAGTTAAGAAGGAACGCGTACCTCCTTCGCCAGTCTTGGCGGACTTAGCGGCCGCCACGATCTCCAGATAATCATCTAGAGACTCCTCATTAGTCCTCTTTGCCACTTTCTGAACTTTGAAACCTGTGTCTTGCTAGGAAGATGGGTAGGTGGACGGAACAAACTCAGGGGAAGTGATGCGGAAATCAACATCAAAATCATAATCTTCTGACTCCCCAGACTCCCCCTCAGAGTAGACAAAATCATCTTCAAGGTTCACCCTGTCTTCACGATCTTCTTCATCGCATTGAATTGCCAGTTGTATAGTAGGTTCTCCTCTCACGGGCCCCTCGACGAGCCCACAACTTGTCGTCGAATCCACCAGAATAGTGGGGTTTCCCGTAATGGACCCCTCAATGGGCCCACTACTCGTCGAAAGCCATAGTTTATTATGCAGATTCGTTGCTTCATTTGGCCCAACTACAATCAAGTGCATCTTGGGCCCCTCTTTAGGCCCATTAACGCTCTTATAGATAACCCCTCGACTACTGTCGTTAACATCACCGGACTCATTTAGGGTAACTTCTCCCTCGCGAGAGAGCAGAACGCTGCTCTCGACTTTCGAGTCTGTCGCTAGCAGTAGTGGGACACGTGGCTTGAGCAGATTGGCTTTGGTTCTGTCGCCTTCGCCATGCATCTCGATCTGAGTGGAGGGCTCTGTGCTCGAAGCTTTATGGGGGGGTTTCGATGGCGTTACAAATGAAGCATTGTTTTT
The DNA here is from genome assembly GCA_017893485.1 of Hemerocallis citrina. Classification (NCBI taxonomy): domain Eukaryota; kingdom Viridiplantae; phylum Streptophyta; class Magnoliopsida; order Asparagales; family Asphodelaceae; genus Hemerocallis; species Hemerocallis citrina. Next base: position 156,551,623 of record CM030367.1, on the reverse strand, counting down.
CCCTTCCTCTTCGTTGCAGTCACCTAATCCCTTTCCTCCGGAGTTTCTCTTCAAAGCTTTCCTCTTTGAGCTCTCTTCTTCGCTGCCATTACCCACTCTCTTTCCTCTTTGAGCTTTTCCCTTTTCCAGAGATTCAGCCCTAACCCTAGTGCCTCTCTCACTTTGGGCGGAATCTCTGTCAAAGGACCTTCCTTTGCTCGTCTTCTTCCCCAAAATGGAAGTCTCCCCTCTCGATTCTCGATCCAATGCCACCAACTCTTGTCCTTTTGGATAGCTACTCTGCAAGTCTTGCATGTCGTTTTCCAGGGTGCTTTTGCCCTTTTTCCCTTTTGCACAGACTGCCTCCACGCTCTGCTCCTCTCGCGGTTTCCCATCACCAACTCCAAGGTGTTAACAGCCACTTTGAGCTCTCCTTTGCCCCTCCTTTCGAAGAGCCCTTTCATGAGCGACTTTACTACCCAAATCTGGAAATTTTTGAAGAACCACTGTTGGATCTGTTGAATTTGTTGGATCTGTTGATGCTGGGTCATTGGATCTGATGGTCAAGCCTCGTTCTCGACCACCTTTGATCGAAGACACTCTCCCTGTGTCTGATCCCTCCGTCGTGTGTTCATGGCTTTGCTCCTTCCCTCTTGCCGCTCTGATGAGTTCCCGGTGTGCCCTTTCCACTTTGTGGGTCCCATCTACGGTGAGATCCCATCGTGGCGAAACCACCTGCTTGTAAGAACGGTTGTCTCTGAGCGGTGATGAAGGAGAGGGGGACGTGATGTCCAGGTGCTCTATCTTTGGCTCCGCTCGATTGTCGAGCACGAACCGAACCAAGTACGACTCTTCAAAGGAGAAAATCTTGGAAAACCATGGCATCAACAAGATATCAATACTCCTAATGAGAATCCTCACCGACACAATCTCCGATCGACGCACTGTCTTTTCGTCAATCTCTTCGATGGAGCCGAAGTCGGCGACTATCTCTTGGAGTGCCTCCCTCTTCCAAAAGTGAAGAGGCACATTGTGGATCCAAATCCACTACCTTTCTCCTTGTGGGAGCTCCGCTCCAAAGCTGGGTGTCCAAGTAAAGAATTCCAAACTGAAGTGGCCAAAGTCTACTAGTCCCAAGCCAGTCACCTCGACCACCTTCTCCGGCAACGGGAATGAAACAGAGAACTGTAAGTGACACATTTTCTTTGCCACCTGTCTCTGTGTGCCATCATTGGCCACCCTGCATTAAGAGCTTGGAGAAGGTGCGTCTCCGAAGGGATCCCCGTCTTTACTCTGGCAATTGCACACCATTGATGAAGCCATCTCTCTTCGTTTTTGATAGTGTCTAAGCTCTTTGCAAGGCAGATAAAGGTCGGGTTATCAGGAGACCTACCACGACTCACCGGGCGATCATCGTCATTTGAGAAATTGAACTTCTTTGGTGTACTCCTTCCTGTAGTGGCCCAAGTCTCCAAAATTGAAACACGGTGCCGACTTATGCTTCCCTTTCCTTTGTTTCTTTTTTTGGTCAAGATGAGGGGTGGGGGAATTACTCTGTCTCTTGTTTCTTTTTCCGGTCACCTGCACCCATTGCCCCTCACCTTCGATGGGGTCGTCCTCCACTGTAATCCCGTCTTGTGGACCCCCCTCATGGGCTCCCTCGACGCAGGATTTAAGTGCAGGGATAGGGTCCCTCGGGGGTGGAGGAGGAGCGTGATGGTTGTGGTGATAGACATTGGTCGGGGAGGATTGTCGAGTTTGCTGGTAAGAAGTATGGTGTTTGTGGTGGTGGGTCGGGGAGGAATGTCAAGGTTGCTGGTATGAAGTATGGTGTTTATGGTGGTGGGTAGAGTCTGGATTTTTGATGTAATCTTCTGATCTCTTTTGTATGTATTGGAAGTTCTTATGGGTCTGGGGCTGATACTGACAGCGTTGATCGTAGCCGTAACCCCTCTGGTTGTGTCCCACTCTTTGGAGTTGATGCTGGCCTGGAGGGGGGGTGGGAGGGGGTCTTCTTACGCCCGTCGAGGCCAGTAGGAGGACCCCCTCTCTGGGCCCATCTCCTGTAATGCTCCTCTTCACGGTGATGATGAATGTAGCCCCTCCCCTCATGTCGTAGATGCGTACTACGGTATGCACATGGCGGGGAGTGTGCTCGTCTGAGCTACTGTGTTTCCTCCTCTGGAGGGGTTCAGTTGAGGAGGGGGTTTGGGGGTGCTGTGGGGGAGGGGGAGGGCAAAACAATGGGTGCAGAAGCAGGGGAAGGGGGAGGCAGTGGAGGTGGCAGTTGGTGAGGGGGTGGCAGGGGTACAACGAGTACAACGGGAGCCTCTGGGGGTGAACGATCGAGGGGGTGACGGGCCCTCTCATTGGGCCAGCACCCGCTCAGTTCAAGTTCAAACAGCATAGCTGTTAACCTGACACCTGTTGTGTAGCATTCATACTTGGGCAGGGCACTTCTATTCGTGGCCAATGTTACCATGTAGTCTAGTTCCTTTGTAACACCCCGCAAAATTGAGTTATGACAATTTTACTCCGCATGTGTTACACACGTATATTTCGTACTATTATGAATAATATTCATAACGTATTTTTATATAAATGTCATACATATTTTATATTCCGATTATTTACATGTTTTATTTTATCTCAAAATTTATTTTTATCCTATTTTTAACCAACTCAAATATTTATTTTAATCCTTGTGTTTTACGTATATTGCACGTTCTTTCAATACATTTGTCGATTGCGTATATTTTCCGTTACATGAATATCTGTAATATTATCAAAATAAATATTTTTCGTATGTTATATTCCAAATATTTATAAACATTTTCAAGTTAATCAAATCTATTTCATATTTTGAATTTTTTTTTGTGCACCGCACGTAAATTTTTATGTGCATTTTTATTTCTAAAATTTTCTAAGATGTCATGCACACTTTTCTTCTCATTTTAATTGTTACAAATGTATTATTTATTTTCTAATTAAAACTCATAGGCCTAAAGTCTATTTTAAAGCCCACTAAATAAATTAATTAAAAAGAGATGCCAGTGATTTTATTCTACACTTTAAATGTACACTTTTTAATCCTACACACTTATTATGTAACAAACACACACAAATGGACAAATAAAAAATAATTAAAAAAATGAGAAGTGTGTGCATGTAGAGTGCACGTGCACGTGTGTGCACTCCAAAGGTTGGCCAGCCAAAGAAGAGGAAGAGGAGAGGGTTGTGAGTGGTTTTGTGTAGGGGATGGGTGAGTGGGTGATTAATTTGGGTGAGTGTGTATTTATTTTGGGTAGTGGGTGTCTCTTCATTCACCCATTTAGCCCTATAAATACTTTTATCATTCATGAACATTGTACACTAAAAGAAACAAAGGAAAGAGAAATGAAAGAAAGAGAGGCGCTTTTGGTGTTGGTAAATTGCTAGGAGGTGAAGGCTTGCTTGGTTGGAGCTTTGGAACAATCTCTATAGGAGTCTATTTCATTTTTACATCAAAAATAAGGTAGGTGATTTCTTTTGCTTTCTAGATATTGTAAAATGCATGTCTAATTGTTCCATAATTAAAAATGTGGCATGTGTTCTTTAAATTTCTAATTTGATATGATGCATGTTGTATTGATAACTAGAAGTGAGATACGAAAATAAATGCATACTAGTTGAAAGATTTATTATAAAATTGTCATGATTAAGAAATTGAAATTTTAGATTGAGTTGTTATAGTTGTATCGGGTGCATACTAGTATATCATGTTTAGATTAAATGAATTGGGTATAAATTCATACACAAAGTTGTTAATTTATGCAAATAAAGTTGGTGTTTTAAGTTTTAGTTGCACTTCAGAAAATCATATCTATTAAACTAGATGAAATCTAGAAATAAAATCTTTATAGGAACATCTCGTATATGTCAGGAACATCTCTTTAAAATTTCATAATTTTTTTATGTCGTTTACTATTTTAATAAAATCTAAACTTATGACTGGTTGGCAGTTGACTAGTTGCTGGAAATCTGTACACATTTCGGATTTTGATTATTTCAACATCTTATATGAAGTAATTGGAGAAAAGTCAAAACTAAGAACTTGAATTATACTCGTTAACCTTTCTGAGAAGTATAAGAAATCAAATTTTCACTTAGAATTGAATTTATAATGAATTTTACAAGACTGTACAAGTGGCTGTATTTCAATAATTTGACCCTACTATAGATTTCGAAGAATTTAAGGTTATAGATACAATATTTTGAAGAAAATTATAACTAAGAAATTATAATAGACTTGTATACCTTTATTTTTATCCAAAGAACACAAAGTTTCATGAAGTATATAATTTTCTATGATTTTTACAAGTAGCATGAGCTGCAGTTTTCTGATTTTGAACTTACAGTTTTGCAAATGAATTTTAGACAAAGTAATTGAGGATGATTTTGGGTGATCTTAACTACCAAGATATAGTAGACTCTTTTATGAAACTAATAAATCTATCTTTTGAATAGAACTGAGATTTATAATTGAAATATAGATGAATATGAAAATGGTTTATTTAATCGAAGAAACTTTGTAGCTTATTAATGTGAATTGTTGGCTGTGTGATCAACCAAGATGTGTTTACTTTATAGTTGGTAAATAAGAATAAATGAAAGGATTGATTGATATGTGAATAAATAAAATTGAAAATATAAATTATGAGGGTATGAGTACCCCATGATTTTTCTGAACATGAAAAGATATTGATTCTATAGGCTTAGTGAGACCCAGGTGCCAGCTAGTAATGATAATGATTAATTGATTTGAGAAGTGGCCAATATGGGCGGTCGTTGTCGGTATTTTTGTGTAAGACCGGTAGGAGGGTGAGCTAGCTCTAGGTGGAAGTATTTAATCATGTTTTAAATATAAGGATAGACACTAGGAGAAGATGTAATAAAACTTGGACCAACGTAAGTGGGGCGCCTCTAATAGTCTAACGGTGGACTCCAGGACTATAGACCCAGTTTTATGGTGGACTCCGGGACTGTGGTTGCTTGCGATGGAGACAAACCTTAATTAAATCTGGGACTATGATTGGTTTGACGGTGCATTCCAGGATCATGAATAGTCAGGACTATCATAAGTCACTCACATCCCTCTGCATGATTTATAGTATATCCAATAGTCGACTTTATAATCACCTTATTACAGGGAAAGTTTGACGGCATTAAAACATATAACTTCTCATGTAGGGAACTGTAGTGACTTCAAGTAAAAGGACTATGCAAACCATGGTCACTGTGGGAACTGCTTATGACACTCACGTAACGATCCATGCAGCATTCTCTTGGTGGGTCAATCCAGTAAATTATTATTCTAATATGTACCTATGTGAAGACTTGATATCTCATATCCATGACCTGTGAGAATGGTTATCAGTTTACGCACACTCTAGTCTCTATGTATTATTGTTGTCCTAATTCACAATAATACTTGACTATGAACATTTAAGAACAATGTTCTAATTTTAGTCAATAGGATCTCACAATCAAGTCATGCACTTGATATCTCATGGCATTGAACTTACTATTATAAGGATTTCATTATGTTCATTTAATTCACAATAAATAACACAATAAATGAAATGCTTAAATATGAAATAAATGTTATAATAAAATGTAAGCTTTTAATGTCAATACATAACTGGCATCTAGGGCATACACCAATAGAACTCAACACGAACCGACCCAATAACCCATTCAGGTTTAACCCGACCCGAGCCGGGCTGTCCCGTGTTTTGGTTTTTTTTTATGTAATATTTTCACTCCAATCAAGAGATTACATGTACAACAAGTATAAGAGTGAAACAAAATTTTATGTATTATTCATTTCAACTTGGAATAAGTTTTTATAACAATCAAAATTACATACAAATACATATAATAAAAAATAAAAAATCATACAAAGTTATAGAATTACATGATTTCTTAAGGGGATAATCTAGAGTCTGAGACAACCTAGAGTTAGATTGAAGAGAGGGCATTGGACTACTGTCGTGCATCTTAACTTATCTAAATCTAAAATCTCATCGCCCTAAATTCCCTACTCAGCTTCGGCGTGATCTTCAGGAGAGTTATTTCCGCTTGTTGAGGTGTCCACTGCTTCTTCTTGAGTCATGTCTTCTGCTTTCATCCAATCTTCAGTGCACACGAGCATCTCCAATGAATTCGGCTTCAAGAGAATCCTGTAATCAGTTAAAATTCTACCGCTTGAAGAAAAAGTACTTTCTGATACAACTGTAGACACATGTGGGGTTAGTAGATCTCTAACCATGTGTGAAAGAATTGGAAATAGAGTTTCATGCTCTTTCCACCATTGTAACATCTTAATCAAAACATTAGAACTCTCACTATCTTGTGAATTATACCAGTTTAATTCATTATGTGCATTAGTCCTAAGTTTTTTAGATTGAATACAAGCAAGTAAATTTGTAGTGGCATCTTCAATGTGCTCTTACCCTTACCTCTAGAAAAAGAAGAAGAAGTTAATACACTAGTTTGTCGTTTGGTACTACTATATGCATAAGTCCTATCATAAAAATTATACAAATTATTCAATGACAACTCAAATCTAGCTAAATAATCATTACATTAATATTGAGATTCTTCTCCAGGTAAATCAAAAAATATTTCAAACTCTTCATACCCACAAATTTGATACGATGATGTATTACAGTAGCAATACAACATAAAAGGATTAAAATACTTCAAAAATCTATCATAATAGGGAATAACAATATGACCAATGTAAGAATCTGAATTCATTTCTTGAAAAGTTTGCATCATATTAATTATTGAAATAAAAATACTACTAGAAGTGGAATTATAAGATTTTTAAATTTTCAAAGTTACAGTCTTAAAAGGTTCCAAGAATCGGGAGTCATTTGAAAATCTTTCATATTTTTTTTTGCAATACAAAAATCATTTATAACCGCTTTAGTAACAACATTCAATAAGTCAAAAGTAGAATTCCATCGGTGTTTAACATCTCTAGAAAATTTCCTAAAATGTACTCCCTTAAGATTACATTATTCTTTAAATTGTTGAAGCACAATATCACTCAAAGCGATAAAATGTACACAATTTCTAATTGCATTTACATATGGATCGGCTACTTTCAATGCACCTTGTACACATAAGTTAAGAATATGACATGCACATCTAACATAAAAAATTTCAAGACATGGAGGAGCTAATGTTAAACTATTGTAGTGATAGCACTAGTGTTGTTGGAGACATTATCAAAACTAATCAAAAAAAATTTAACGCGAATATGAAATAAATCACAAACTTCTAAAATAGGTGTTGCGATAACCGAACCACTATAGGGGTACGTCAATGCGGCAAGTGAAATGATTCATTTCTGAATGATCCAGTGACAAGTTAAGCCCATCATCGGAATATCATTACAACCATTCCAACCATCGGCTGTTAACGACATTCTACAAGTTAAAGAATACAAAAGTGCAATTAAAGCGTCTTTCATTTTGGAATAGAGTTTAAAACAATCAGCCTTAATTGTGTTTCTAAGAATTCTTTTGAAATATGGATTTAGTGCATTTGGTTAAATGCTTCTAGGTTCCTACTCCCGGAATAGGAAAATAGTAACTCTTCCATAATAACTAATCTAGTCATTTCCCGACGAACGATTTCAGGATCATAGCTATGGCTATCTACTTGCCTGGTCCTAGGGTTGAACTTTTGTTGAGATAGTTGGTCTTGTACTAGTTCGTGATATATATTAGTATTGTGTCAACTAATTGTACCAGTTCCCTCATGTAACGCTCCGGGCCCACTCAGAATCTTGCACGGATACGTGCCTATAAAACCTAACCACAGCCCCACCACAGGGCACAGTCTCACCAAAAGTGTTCTAGCTTAGTATGTGCTATTGGATCCTTGGCAATCTAATATATAATAACTCATACCCCACTTCCCAACTAATATGGGACTGTGTATATTTAGGGGTATTACAATCACCTCTCCTTTGGACTTAGCATCCTCGCTATGCTCGGGATCCGCATCCAATTCAAGACCTCCCTTCTAGCCAAAGTGATCTACATGATGCAACTACACGAAAACTTTCATAGTATTGCCTTGGCCTTACTGCCAGCGCATTTTCCCTGACTCTATCAGTGTGTACATCCACTGTGGCACCACCATCAGGGTCGAAAGGTGGCTCTGATACAATTTGTAATGCCCCGGGCCCGCTCAGCAACCTGCACGACTACGTGCCTACAGAACCTAACCACGACCACACCATAGGGCATAGCCTCACCAAAAGTGTTATAACTTAGTAGGTGTTCTTGGATCCTTGCCAATCTAATATATAATAACTCATACCCCACTTTCCAACCAATATGGGACTATGTATTTTACGGGTATTACACCTTATCCTTCTTCCATTTGTAACTTTTGTGACATGTTTTACATACATTATGTACTATGCTCGGATTTTCCACGTTTGGGACAAAATCATAAAATTTGTGGATTTTGGAAGTTTGACCTCTATGTTTTTTGGAAGAAGTGGGTTGTGCGGGTTCAGTATCTTTTGTTTATGTGTTACTAGCTAGGATTTCATCATGTTGTGTGTCAGGATCATAATCTTGAGGAGGAACACTTTCATAATCTATATTAAGATTATGATTATAATCGGTCTCAATTTGTGGGATTATTGGAGAGCGGCGAGATGAACTAGTGAATTCTTGTCCTCTTTGGCAATGGACGCTACTGCATGATCGTGACATTATACAAGTAGTGTAGTAGTTGTCATGCCCCGCTTCCTAAAAAGAATACTGAATACGGATACATGACTAAGCCTAGCGAATGATTTTTATCATCCATAAGCTGTTCAGGAATCTTTACAACATCTCACAAAATAATCAGAGTCGGAAGCAAGAGAATCAACCACACATGCATAATTGAATCAATATACCAACAGAATTTACTTGAAACAAAATGTATTAATCTCAAATAAATCAGATCTGAACAAGTCAAAAATTCTGGGTCATACTGCCCAAACACAAAGAATCCAAGTAACAGATACATTGTTTAAAATGAGCAACAGGAAACAAATAAGGATAGCAAAAGCTCCAGCCAACTAGAACTTTAGATCACATACTCCATCGGGCAGATGATCACCAAAATCTGCAATTTAACAAATTGCGGGAAGAAGGAAAAAAGAAACAAGATTCCCGTCAATGCAAGTTATGGGCCGCTTGCAGTGCAGGATACAAGTACATGGGATAAATAACAAATATAAAGTAATAGCAGAACAAACAGATATAGCATGGTATATTCATAACAAAACCAACAGTAAGGTCTAACATTAATCAGTAAGATAGAATCAACTAGCATGGTATACTAATAGTACAAAAACATGTGTCAAGTACAGTATCATATGGCAACTAACAGTGTCCAGTAACAGTATCAGATAACAGCATCAATAGCAGTATGTTCAGTATATCAGTGTAACAGTATAACAGTATAACAGTATCAGTCAGTAACAGTATATCAGTGTCATGTTCTTACAGTCTTGTGTTATTACTAACTAGGTAGCACTTCATGTGCCATCCTTTTATCACTAGTTGCTACATTCAAACAGTTTCGCTTTAGATTTCGTAGCGGATCATATAGGGCAATGTACTCAGGTATCAGTAACAGTAACAGTAACAGTAACAGTCAGAACCTAGTGGTCCTCCTCCGAGTACACCTTCCTATAAGGAAGTATGCAGTCAGGTAATCAGTAACAGTAACAGTAACAGTAACAATCAGGACCTAGTGGTCCTCCTCCGAGTACACATTTTGATAATTTCCCACTACTAGATCTTTTCCTTAAATCCTGGCTTGGTTATTTATTATTATTATTAGAAAGGCATGTATGTGTCATAAACAGGTCAAGAATAACATTGTATAAACATGTAACTGGTTCAAGGTGACAGATAAACATGTACAGATGATAGACAATCATATAAAAGAGTGAAACAGTGTAAGTTCTAATTCAGGACAGCAAGACAGTACAGTACTAAAACAGGGATTCTCATTGCTAAAAAAATGCAAATCTGAATCCGTTGAAGAATCTAGAAAATAGACTCCCTTCCGAATCCAGCAACCATATATAAGTCTTATAGTATTTCACAAAATTGAGTCTCAAAACAGGTTTGAATCCAGAAAATACGTTCAGTCAGAAATCAGTAAATCGAATTCACAGTCAGAAAAACAGCATCAAAACACCTCAAATAAATCCAGAAATAATCTGGGGTATTCCTATATATGTCTAGTATCAGAATATAAAGTTTTATAATTTTTCAGTAAGATTAGTTTAGCCAACAAAAATCAGAAAACATCAAGAAACGATAGTTTGGCAAAAATGGAATTCCCGACACTGCTGTACGAAAACTGTAATATCTCGCAAACCGTGAAACGAAATCCAAATACGCCAAAGGGAGGTGAAAATAGACAAAATAAGCTAACTTTTATATTTCATAAATATTTTTCATACAGGAAAAGAAATTAGGGTGAAAAAATCTTTACAGAACAGCGAGCAAAATCCAGCAGTATAGTTTTTATAAACAAGCATGAAACGGCATATAAAACTCATCAATAAAATTCACCAAAATTCTGGATAATCCCTAATTAAGTGTAGAAATACTGGCCAAAATTTCAGATCAAAATAATATGTTTAGCACTAGTATCAAAATAGTTTAGTCATCAAAATCACCAAGAAACGAAATCTGGAAATATAATACACCTCTATAGTAAAACAATCATAACTCACACATACGAAAATGAAATCGATCAAGTTCAGAGAGTTTGGAAAGAAGACGGATTTCTCTAAAAATCATGTTTAATACTGAAGTTAAGATACTGACCTTAATATGGTTTAAAATACCAATCAAAACTGATCATCGACAAAATACAGATTTTCCTCTTAACAACAAATCAACATACAACATACAACATACAAAACTCGTGCCAAACACAACCAAACATATTATAGAGTCTAATAAGTGTCCAAACCTCATGAAATAGGGTATATAGCATATCCACAACAAGTATATCACATGGATCCAAACAAACACACAATTTCTCATAATTATCCCACAAATATAATCACATCAAGAACGGTCAAACCTAAGTTGTTTCATGTCAAATTTCTATGGTGAGGCAACTATGGTCAAATAGCACTATAGAGACAATACTCCTCAAAAATACATCACACACGAGTTGTCTCTAGAACCCAACTACACTACAAGCAGAATTTATGACTTGTATCATACAAAGGAATTGAGTACAAGTTACTTGTCTGGAAGACGACGACGGAAACGAAGCAAAGAGAAAGAATAACGGGAACGGATTCCCGGGCACGAACACAATTCCAACGGATCACGAACACAAGGAACAACAGATCCCGAACACGATCGGACGGCTGAGATCAAAAGATCAAAAGGAACAGATCAGATCGGACGACTCTGCTCGAAGATCAAGATCAAGATCAAGATGATTGTCACGATCGCGATGGACAAAGGAGATCCGACGGTCGAGTTCAAGTATCTTGATGATGATGATGATGATCGGATCAGATCGACGATCGGACAGCCACCAATCAAAGATGATCAAACCCATGATCAAGGTGATCCAAACCAACAGCAACACTGGCTTAGCTCGATGGTCGCATGGCTGACTTGGCGGTGGTCAACACGATGGGATGATGGCGGACAGTGGGCACGGTGGCAGCACCGTTTGCTGCCGAAGCTACTGCAGAACAGGGGAGCACACCGCAAAGGCGGGCTGTGCTATTGCTGCTTGGCTGAACGTCAAGGAGGCGAGACCAGGGTCGGGGAACCAGGGCGTGGCACCGAGGGTGCAGGCGCTGCGGGGAGGACCACAGGCTGGCTGCGCTACTGCAACGGAAGAGGAGAAGGGAAAGGAGAGGTACAGGAGGGTGGCGTCGCCAGTGGGTTGGCGCGACGTTACGGGGCGGCACTGGGAGGGGGTTGATCGGGAGAGAGAGATAGGAGGTCAGGGGGATGAAGAGGCAGCTGAAGAGTTGAGTTCTTATGAATAGGGTAAACACAGACTTAATATATATAGGGTGATATTAGGGTAGAGTAGTATTGGGTAACGGGTGGAGTTAGGGTGTAAACGGGTCTGGGAAGTTAATGGGTTGGGCTTAATGCATATTGGGTTTGGGTATCTTGGGTTTAAAAATCCAATAAGAAAAGTACAATAACTAATAAAATATAATTTTATAAAATAATGTAATTTAATTACAATTTAGAATTCATTTTGAAATGGCTACAAATGAAATTAACAAGTAGAGATGAGTTTTTAATAAGAAATCAAAAGTAATAATAATAATATATGAAAAAATCGAGTTTAATAGAATTATTAAAATAATCCAACCAGTAATAATATATAATAAGCAGTCGATCAAATAGGAATATAAAATAAAATTCAATACACCGTTATTCGAAATAAAATTTTTGAATAATGAAAAGGAATAGAAATTTCTTATAAACCAGAATAATATTTTGTTAAAATTCGATCAATTCAAAAAGTAATAATTGTTGAAAAAGAATTGAAAGCGAAAAAAAAGTTATAGAAATTTTTAAATACAGAAAATACATGGAAAAAGAAAATACACCCAAAATACAAGAAATGGGAAACAGGGTTACAGTAGTAGTGTATGTGAAGTAAAAAAAAACAAAATAGGAGGGTTGATGTAACCCCCGTTTTCGCCTATACATATTTTTCGTATATTTTCTGTATTTTGATTCGTTATAAATCCTTCCGTTCATTTAAATTCATTTTTATTTTGAATCTATTTTGTTATCTCCTACTAAAGTTCCTTTCTAATTATTAATTGTATTTGTAGGTATTTTCAAATGATTTTCTATTGTAATACAAATCATATTCAGTTCTATAAGTTTATCTTATTTCTTATTTGGTTAATTATTTATGTTTTAGCCCAAACTAAATTCCTTTTTTTTAAACCCCATCTATACATATTATTTAATTATTGTTTTAGCCCAACCCCAAAGCTGAACTCAATACATCCGTCTAAAATCACAAGCCCAACCTCGAAATTCTCTCAACTGCACCCCCCACTAATCTTTTCCCCATTACCTCTTAACTAAACTAAATTATCCCATGATCTAAGCTCCTAACCAATCCCTATTAATCCTAATCACCCTCTTAATCGGTTCTCCTTCTCTTCATCAGCCGCATCTCAAAACCCAACTCCACCCATCTTCAAACACCCGACTTCTTCTTCACCATCAGCACCACCTGCAACAACCGACGGTGACGACATCTTGTCTTCCTGCACGCGCCATCGAACCCATCACCATGACTCTCTACCTCCTCGTCCGACAGCCTCGCCCCCGACTGCCGCCACACTGACGCAGCCTGCATCCTGATGCCCCTCACTGCTCTTCACCGCAGCACCGCCAGCAAGCCACAACGACCATCTTGACATCACCACCATCAACCCGCAACTCAACCGTACACCGATCGTCACCATTGCTGCACCATCGCCTCCTTGTCTCACTCCAACCATCTCCCTCATTACCCTGCCTATGCCACCGTAGTCACCACCATCGCCTACTTCGCCCTCGCTGCACACCTCACCCGAGCCCCTCATCTTCGCTATTGCCTCCACCGGAGCACCTCGCTATCGTCGACCGACCACAACCTCCAAGTTGCAGCCCTGCCTTCATCTTCTACAGCACTTCCACCATCGTATCACCCCGGCCATCCATTGAATCACCTGAACTCTCCTCTTCAACCCTGCTTGCTGCTGTCTTATCTACTCGACAGCACCCCCGAAGCACTCGACTATCCAAGTCAGCAGTTTCAACAGCAGCCGCACCACCGAACACCTCATCCACCTTCACTCGAAGCCGCTGCAACATTTATCCTTGCTGCGTTTATTGCTGCCGACTCTTTGTTGTATTGTGGTGAAGGTCATAGTTGCTATTGTTGTCGTTCGATGCCGTGTATTTTCTGTGCTTGTTCGCTGTCGTCGCTCTTGCTTATTGTTGCTTTTGCTCGTTGTCTCCACCGTAGTGCCCGTCGCTCGCACTCATTGTATAAAAGGCAAGCATCTCTTGAACTCAATTTATTATTGTGGTTCAAGAAAACATTTATTAAACTCCGACAAGTAGTTATTGAATTGAATATCGTATCTAATTAAATTTCATTATTGATTCATTGTTTTCTTTATCATGCCATGTTATTGATTCGATTCTTGACCGCTAATTCATCATATTATAGAATACTTGAATGTTCTGCCATGTCGTTTGCCCGAACTTGTACCGAGATTTTGACCCAGTTTTCGACACTGAAGTTTAGAACTTTGTACATAGAAATTGTAGCACAATGAGTCTAGAATCCGGAACATCTTATGAATTCTCAATCCGATTTATAGATTGTAAGTTATTGATGTTTTAGTATTGTCATGTTATAATTTTCAGAACCAAGCATGCACACGAAACCAGTAAAGAAAGAATTTATACACATAGTTACTATCCTTAAAATGTGTCATGTGAATATGTTTTGGATCTGGCAGAGAGTCTACTTTCTAGAGTCTCTAACGGAATTGGTTTTGCTTTCCCGTGGAAGTGAGAAAGTGAATTTCTGTACAGTGGTGTACTACTGTCCAGAATTGTAGCATTATGTATTTGTATATAAATATGTTATTTTCATATTTAATGAATTGAACTGACATAATAGATAGATAGAACGGCTGTATAATTATTATGTATTGCATAATTATTGATACTACCATTCACACTGATTATATTGACTGCATGTTTACGATTGATCACAACTGTTCCACTGATTATATCGACTACATGTTAACAATTAAGCACAATTGTTCTACTGATTATACTGACTGCCTGTATATCAATTGCATATTTCACGATTGATCACAGTAAAAGAATAACCAGCCGGGGTAATAAGGGTACGACTTAGTAGTGGATACTATAGGGTACTGTACTCGGAAGGGAGCTCGTGGTTTCCCTACTATAACTGGTTATTGTTATTGATTACTGATGACGGATTACTGACTGCGGTATCCCGATTACTGATACTGAATACGGAATATTGTTCACTGAATATTGTTTACTTATTTTCCCGAGTACATGAATCTATAGAATTCACCACTAGAGTTAAACGTTCAAGTATCCGAACCTGTGGTATGAGACACAGGATTGTGTGCATTAGGTAGGTTAATAAAATATTGATAGACTTAAGATTCACACTGAGCCCCGACACTTACATTTTGATCATTGTTTATTGTTTACCGATCATTGATTATTGAATACTATTTCTCGGTCATTGACTATTGAATATTGGTTACCGATCATTGCATTATTAAGTACTGTTTATCGGTCATTGCATTGTCAACTATTGTTTATTGATTATTGACTATCGACTATTGGCCCCACTGACTATTGTTTACCGACCATTGTTTATTGATCATTGATTATCGACCAATGCATTATTGACTATCGAATGTCGATCCTATCATTGACTATTGTTTATTGATTATTATTTTATTGATTATTGACAATTATTTAACGACCATTGTACAATGGATTATCGACATTTGATCTTGTTATCGTCTATCATTTATTGACCTCTGATATCGTTCCAGTTCATTGTTTATTGTCATATCGTCCTTTTATTGTTTAACTGCTTGCTAGTACTTGTCACATGAAGCTTGCTCTAACGGGTACTCCCTCATTTCTGAGTTAATGTTTATACATGAGACGATGGGATACTGAAGGATCTTGGCGAACTGTTTACTGCATTGTATATTCTCAAACTTTTTGTAAGTTCTTATATCTCATATATTGGTTATTGCATTCTATTTCTGTCCATGTGATTATTATTGTATGTTGAGCTTAATAGTTTTGTACAACTTATGAATGATATGAGTTTTTATCCTTATATCATTCGCTAAGCCTCAATTACATGCCGTATTTCGTGACAGTTGAGAGAGTTGAGGTAGTAGTAGTGTATGTAAAAATAAAATCTAAAAAAAGATATGAGGACTGAGAGAGTTGAGACTTGAGTGAGTTGTGAGAAAAGAACAAACAAGTCAACTAAAAAAACAAAACTTTGAGAATAATAAAGAGTTGAGAAAGTTGAGAAATTTTGATACAGTACTTCACGAATATAGAGTTGAAAGGGTTGAAAATAATAAAAAGAGTTGAGTAGACGATGAGAATTTAAGATTGAGCTTCTTCACTTGATCAACTATGTAGTAGAGAAAATTTGAGATTGAGCTTCTTCACGGATTTTAGTAGAGAGAGCTTCTTCACTTCTTTGTTGTTTCTTCTTTATATAGATTGAAAGTAGTAGTAGTAGAGAGTTGAGAGGGTTGATAGATAAAGAAGAATGAGTGAATTATTAAAGAAGAATGAGTGAATTTAGTATGGATTTATAGGAAAAAACCAAAAACAAAACAAAAAAAACAAAAAAACAAAACAAAAAAAAAAACAAAAAAAACAACAACAACAACGAATGGCCTGCCCGAGCCAACCGTTTGATCTAGGCGGGTTGTACGTTGGACTTGTCAAGTTGGCCCACCGAGTCGACCGTTAGAGACCCCGTGGGTTGCGGGTTGGGTTGGTGGAAGGTTACGGTCGAGCAGGTCCGGGTCAATCGGGTTTGGATATACCGCGGGCTGGCCCGGTCCGAATGCCACCCTTATGTATGCGAATGTAAAATGGTTTAAAATGCTAAATAGTTTTCCTTTCCTCCCTATTTATTGCTATGATTTCTGTAACACAGAATTCGTGAACTTATAATTAAATTGTCTACACCTTTTTTTTTCAGTATTCAGTGTTAATAACTGAATAGAGGATCAGGGATCAAAATGCTACAACTCAATTTCGAATACCTATATAGTACAGATCTACATGATCTCCCAAAAGTTAGTGAATATCATCATGTAGGAACTCTCCTCTCAAAGCATATTTCTGGTGTTCCCTTTCTTTCATATTCCTTCTCTTGTTTAACACAAAGAACTGGCTTCAAAATTCACAATCACAAACATAAATAAGAACATTACATAAAGAGCAATGCTCCATTGCAAACGGATCCCATGCAAATAGGTATGCAAACCACTAAAGCCATTGTTGGAAACAACGGCTTCGATTATAAACCTAAGCCGTTCTTCCGAATATAACCTAAGCCGTTCAAAATAAACAAAGCCGTTGTTCCGAACAAAAACTTCAGTGGTTTGCAATGGAGCATTGCTCTTACATAAATTAACAAATAGTTTGGAGTATAGAGCAATAATACTCAATTAAGTCAATGTGATGCAATCTGAAAATTGGAGAACACCCACAACCACAAAACCACAGCATTTCAGTTTCATTTTACCTGTATCCATATATACTCTCAAGTAATGAAGCTCTTTTGCCAAATTTCAATGAAATTAAAAAACTTCGCAGTTTGCTTCATTTAGTATCATTAATGCATTTCATAGCCACCACGCTTTCTGCTACTATTGTTAGACATGTGGTTTCCGCCACCAGGTCCACCACCACCACTTCCTCCTTCACCCCTTTGCTGACACCTCCTCCTCTACCACCACCACCACCACCACCACCTCTTCCTCCTCCTCTTTTACCACTGCCATGACCACTACCACTACCACTACCTACACCACAACCACCTCCTCCTCTCTTGCCATTGCCACTACCAAGATCGCTACCGCTCCCTTTACCACCACTGCCACCACTACCACTACCACCACCTCCTCCTTTGCCACTGCCACCACCACCACCTCCTCCTTTTCCGTTGCCACTACCGTGACCACTACTGCTCCCTTTACCACTGCCACCACCATTACCGCCACCACCACCTCCACCATTTCCACTGCCACTACCACTACCATGACCATTGCCACTTCCTTTGCCATTTACATCGCCGCTGCCACTTCCTTTACCATTTCCACTGCCACTTCCACCGCCACCACCTTTGCCATTGCCACTACCACTATCATGACCACTGCCACTTCTTTTGCCATTTCCACTCCCGCTTCCACCAGTGCTTGTTCCATTACCTCTGCCACTGCCATTCCCACCATTTCTGCCACCACCACCACCACCTCCTCCTCCACTTCCACCCCCACCACCGCCACCTCCACTTCCACCTCCACCACTGCCACCACCACCTCCTCCTCCTCCACCACCACTACCCCATCCCCATCCATAACCCCCACCTCCTCCGCCTCTACCTCCACCACCACCACCATTCATACCATTGTCATTTTGATCACTATAATCATCAAATTTGGCATTCACCACAACCAACTGAGAGTCAAGTGAATTGGAGAATTGGGACTGAACACCTACTCCTACATCAGTCACATTTTTACCAACTACTCCACTTGCAGTAGAAATAATCAAAGAAGCACCTAGAGAGAACCCCACGGAGGGTTCTGTAAGAAGAACAACACCATTGCTTTTGTTTCTCTCTTTCAAAATTTTCATAATTTAAGCGTAAACTTAACTCAACCTTTTATAGTAGTTTCAATGGTGGTGGTAATCAAGGTGCCAGCTTGATCAGAGATAAAGAGAGAGAGAGAGCAATGTTGGTGGTGGTGGTTATTGTGGAGAGTGTAATGAAGGATTTGCTTGCTTGTATTGCACTTCCTTGGCATGTGATTAGCCTTTTTGGCTTATGGGCATTCCCTAGTTAAACCGTTGAATGCATGGTCCCCAATTTTCTTATGTTGGTGGTCATGTGCACTGTTGGTGGCAGTGGTAAACTTGATAACTCTCCAAAACTCCACCTTTTTCAATGTAAAACTGGTGGAGATGGGGGTGACTTGTTTATCTATAATTATCTAAACTTTGTGTTGCGTCATTGTTTGCAAAACCGCAGAGTCAGCTACTTTAGCTCCTCATTTGACCATTAGAGTACGAAGATTAAGGAAATTGGGGTTAGGTAGAATTGATAGAGCTAGGGTTTGGAGAAGGGATTCCCAGATCTGATAGAATCAACGAAATGAACAAGAATGAGCTCAATAATCGCAACCCAAAACACGGGTGCTCTGTGTTTATTTATAGCTTTTCTTACGTGCACATCACGTGTCTACTGGAGGAAGAAGAATCAGTTGAGCCGTTATTAATTGGGCCACACCTAATTCAATCTCTGTCATAAATCATACATCCAAAGACTCACACTAATTTCACTTAACCCATCTTCCAAATACCCCCTTACAACTCAAGGACTGAAACGAAAATAAGGACTGATACGTAATATTTACAATATCTCTTCTTCTACAGATGCTACAATTCCCTTCCTCAGCTTCGACCTTAGCTTCAACTCCCCTGCTTGTTCTTCTTCATGGCTTCGATACTGGGTGTGTAACAATTCCTCCCCCCATATTTTGAGACCTTGCCTCAAGGTCGAAAAGAGGAAATCTCTTAACCAAACTCCAATATGGTTCCCAAGTTGCATCGTCTAAAGCTTGTGACTTCCACTTGATTAAAACCTCCACAATTAACTTCTTCCTCCTGACTATAGCTCTTCTATCTAAAATTGATTCAGGCTCTAATAAAGCAGTAGATATAGTCACAGGAATTGAAAGTCGATCTTCAACAAATGGACCAATGTGCTTCCGCAATTGCGAAATATGGAGCACATGATGTATCTTTGCTATATCGGGTAAAGCTAATCTATAAGCTACAACTCCTATCCTTTGAAGCACCTCATAAGGCCCATAGAACAATAGGGATAATTTCTCAACTGCTCGAGAAGCGAATGACATCTAACGATATGGTTGCAGCTTTAAGTAAACAAAATCACCAACATTGAATTCCTGATCAACCCTGTGTGCATCTGCCTGTTTCTTCATCCATTCTTGCTCCCTAAGCAGCTGATCTTTAAGAATTTGTAAATGGGCATCCCTCGTTAGCAGATTCTCTTCCACAATAGGATTTTTAGCTGTATGGGGAATATAGGACAACAAGGTAAGTGGTGTTCTTCCATATAAAGCCTAATAAGATGTAGTTTTGTTGAACTGTGCCATGATGTGTTATACCAAAACTCTGCCCATGGCAACCATTTACTCCATTCCCTTGGCTTGTGGTGAGTAAAACACGTTAGATATCTTTCAAGACACCTATTTACCACCTCTGTTTGACCATCTGTTTGTGGATGATAAGCAGTGGAATATTTCAAAGTGGTTCCTTGCAGCTTTAAAGACTCCCTCATCGGAGCACTTGTAAACAGAGCTCCCCTATCACATACTATTGACAAGGGCATTCCATAGAGCTTAAAAACCCCTTCAAAAAGAATTTGCACATTACCTACAGCTGAATAAGGATGTTGGACAGCAAAGAAATGCGCATATTTGCTCAAACGATCCACAACCACAAGAATAACTGAAAATTTTGAACTCAAACACAAACCCTCGATGAAATCCGTAGACGCATGCTCCCATACCTGATTAGGTATTGGCAAAGGGTGTAATAACCCCGATGGAGGATGACAGATATACATACTAGTTTGGCAAGTTGTACACTCTTGTACATACTTTTGTACATCTTTCTTGATGCCCTTCCACCAAAATGATCTCCTCAGTCTTTGTAATGTTTTGTCATACCCCGAGTGGCCACCAACTGGAGAATCATGGTGTTCCCGTATCAACATTTCCCTAAATGATCATGTTGAACTGATAACCACTCTTGCAGATTTATACCATACACCTCTGACCTGAGCATACTTAGAATTAAGTTTCTTTGCAACCTTAGAAGCCTATTCACTGAAATAATGGTCAGTAAGATTCATATGCACAATTATCTTCCACCAATCAAGTAACAATGTAGTCAACTACAGCAAATAACAATCAGTATCTCTTCTAGATAAACGATTAGCAGGGATGTTCATTGCACCCTTTTTGTATTCCACTTCAAAATTGAAACCATATATTTTTACTAGCCAAGAATGTTGTGCTTCAGTGGATAATCTGATCGAGAAGATACTTTAATGGTTGATGATCAGTACGGATTATTAATTTCCTTCCAAAAAGGTATTGTTTCCATTTTTCACTGCTAGTAATATTGCCAACATTTCCTTCTCATAAGCTGAACAATGAAGTGATTTCTCCTTAATGCCTTGGTTGATATACGCAACTGGATGTTTATTTTGTAACAAAACAACCCCCACACCATCTTTGCAAGCATCACGTTCAACCACAAAAGTCTCTTCAAAGTTCGGCTGCTGTAGAACTGGTGCAGACATAAGTGCTTTTTTCAACAATTCAAATGCTTCCTGTGCCTTTTTAGACCACTTAAAATTTTCTTTCTTTGTAAGTTTTGTTAAAGGAACTGCAATTGATCCATAATTCCTTATAAACTTTCTATAATACCCTGTGAGTCCTAAGAAACCCCTTAAAGCTTTGACAGACTTTGGAGTAGGCCACTCCTTAACTGCAGAAATCTTGCTCTCATCAACAGAGATACCTTTATTAGACACCACATGGCCAAAATACTCAACTTGCTTTTGCCCAAAATTACATTTAGATTTCTTGATAAACATTTGATTTTGCTTTAACACTTGAAGGACCATCTGGAGATGCTTCAAATGTTGTTGCCAAGAGTCACTAAAGAGTAGAATATCATCAAAGAATACCAATACAAATTTGTGCAAATACGGCCTGAAGATATCATTTATAAGTGATTGAAATGTCGATGGGGCATTACTCAAGCCAAATGGAACACCATGAACTCATAGTGACCACTGTGAGTTCTAAATGTAGTCTTCTCAATATCATTCAAATTCATTCGTATTTGATGGTACCCCGAGCACAAATCTAGCTTTGTGAAAAACTTTGAACCATAAAGTTCATCCAAAAGATCATCAATAATAGGGATAGGGTACTTATCTTTGATTGTTTGCTGATTTAAAGCTCTATAATCTACACACATGCGCCATGACCCATCATGTTTCTTTACTAAAACCACAGGAGATGGATAAGAACTTGTGCTTGGTCTAATGACCCCATGTTGATGCATATCAGCCACAATCTCCTCAATGGCATTCTTTTGCTCGAATGAATGTCGATATGGCCTGATACAAACAGGTTTTGAACCAGTTATTAATGGAATTTGGTGATCACATGATCTTTGCGGAGGCAACCCCTTAGGCTCATCAAATAATTCTTGATATTCATCAAGTAATGTAGTCATCTCCAAAGGAATAGCAATCTTGGGAAGCTGATTCACAGCAGAATTCACCAAGTAAACAATAAATCCCTGTGTTTGCAACACAATTTTATTAGCTTCCTTGTCTGATAGCAGCTGAGGTGAAGTAGGGCATAATCCTTGCAATTTCCAGTTGATGCCTTGATGAAAAAATTACAATGTTTTCTCAATCAAATTAACAGTCACTTCTTTCACTTGTTTAATCCACTTAGCCCCAAGAACAATGTCATGTCCCCCAATAGGTAAGACCTGAAAGTCATCAAGAAATTCATAGCCCTGACATTTAATTTTGACCCCCGAACATAGCCCACTACCTTCTACTTCTCTGCTGCCTGCTACCCTTACATTGAATGTTTGTTTAATAGAAAGTTGCAGACCCGTCTTCTCTAAAATAAATGGATCAATGTAATTATGAGTAGCCCCACTATCTACTAGTATATGTACATCATGCCCCAGAAGATTTCCTCTGAGAATCATACATTCAGTATTAATCCCTATACTCAAAGCTGAAACCCCCAATTGGTTTCCCTCTATCTCAGTTGGTAACTATACAGGTTCATCAGCAGCTGGCTCAGTTCTTCTTCATCTTGGACCGAAAATAAATCTCATTCACCCTCAATGCACACATAGGTCTTAGTCTTACAAACATGATCCGGAATAAATTTTTCATCACACCTGAAAAATAACCATTTCTTTCTCCTCTCCCAGATTTCATTTGGACTAAGTTTCCTCAATATTGGTGCTGAAGCAGGTTGTGATTTGTGTTGTGGAAATGAAGCAGTAGGACTAGTAGTAGGATTATAACCTTGAGAAATAAAAGTGTTCCTATAAGGTTTGTAAGCATTCCTATGCAGCTGCTTGAGGGAATTATTCTTCTTTTCAAACCAAGTAGCGACCTTGAATGCTTCACTCAACGATTGAGGTTCAGCTAAAGAAACATCATGTTGAATTTCTTCTTTAAGAGCACTCACAAACTGTTGAATCAAATAGCTTTCAGTAACCCCATCCACTAAACACTGCAACTTTTCAAATTGTTGTTGATACTCTAAAACCGTAGTGGTTTGTTGTAACCTGCAAAGTAACTTTGCAGCACTCTCATAAACTCCTGAATCAAAATGATTGCAAAAACCTTCCCTAAATTGCTTCCACGTAACCACTCCTTCATTTACTTTGAGGAACCATCGACACCACTGCACCGCCTTATCCCTTAAAAAAAATAAGCCACCCTCACCTTCTGATCCCAGAAATGTTATACATATCAAAATAATGCTCCACTTGAAACAACCAGTTAAGAACATTCCCAATGCCAGTGAAGGGATTGACATCCAACTTAGGAGGTTTAGGGGGAAAAAAATTCTTCCCCAATTCGTTCAAATTTCTTACCAATTGCACCCCCACTTATTCCCCCTTTACTAGATCCAAAATTAGCATGTAAGGAAAACTAGTCAGAATTGCGCTTACCTCCCATCGAAAATGGCGGAATTGGTTCATCAAGATCAAAATTCTCCTTACGATTCTTATCCACTGCAACTAAGCCTCCCACTTGTTGTGCTAAGTGTTGAATTTGAGCGATTGCTACCGGAATTTGAGCCAACTGAGTAGTGAATTCTTGAAGATGACCTTCAATTCCAGACATTCTCCCTTCCATAAACTGCTGCCATTGCTTAAATTGTAACTCAGGTGCAACACCCAAGACTCCACCAGTTCCAGTTACTACAGTTTCTTGATCTTGATGATCTCCATTCGCCTCTCGATTCAAATGATCGATCGGCTCTGATACCAATTGATGCATCGTTGTTTGCAAAACCACAGAGTCAGCTACTTTAGCTCCTCGTTTGGCCATTAGAGTGCGAAGATTAAGGAAATTGGGGTTAAGTAGAATTGATAGATCTAGGGTTTGGAGATGGGATTCCTAGATGTAACAGAATCAACAAAAGGAACAAGAATGAGCTCAACAATCGCAACCCAAAACACGAGTGCTCTGTGTTTATCTATAGCTTTTCTTACCTGCACATCACGTGTCTATGGGAGGAAGAAGAATCAACTGAGCCGTTATTAATTGGGCCCCACCAAATTCAATCTCTGCCATAAACTATACATCCAACGAATCACACTAACTTCACTTAACCCATCTTAAAAATACCTCCTTACAACTCAAGGATTGAAACGAAAATAAAAAGGACTGATACGTAATATTTACAATATCTCTTCTTCCACAGATGCTATAGTTCCCTTACTCAGCTTCGACCTTCGCTTCAACTCCCCTGTTTGTTCTTCTTCATGGCTTCGATACTGGGTGCGTAACACTTTTGGTCAGTTTGGTACCCTGCTTCCATTGTTTTCACCTCATGTTTCACACCGCAAGTCTTAATCCCCCAAACCTTAACCTAAAATTAACCCAGAAAATTAAAAACTAAAATAAATCCTAAGAAAATCAATCTTTTCCTACATTACAAGACAACCATAAGCAAAGAACAAGTAAAATTGGGAGCTAGTTTAGGAATGCCGAATCGAAAGTGACTTTTATTTGGAAAGAGTCGAATGGGTTTACTAAAAGAAGAGAGAGAGAGAGAGAGGGGGGGAGAGAGAGAAGAGGAAGAAGTACATTATCATTCTGGGAGTTGCCCTTCCTGATATCCGATTCCATGGCCATTGGAGCCCTCTGCACCGACGACGACGACACCGAAACGTGGGTGAGGCTTTGGATTTTGGAAAGGAGGTGCGTGATTTCGACCGGGTGAGGAACTGGGGTGGGTGTGGTTGGTTCGATAGCGGTGCCGGTTGAGTCTCGTTTGTACCAGATCCATTGCAAGCAAATTTGGCCTGGTTGCAAAATAAGCCAAAGTGTGCAATTATGGGCCTTGTTAAATACAACAAAACAAGATAAAGTAAAGTAACATAAAGTAAAATAAATAAGAAAGAAACTAGTATATCGCCCATGTAAAATTGCACGTACCAGAATAATTATGAGATATCGCTAAAAATAAATGAAAAACTCAAAAACTTAACAAAAGTAAATTAAAAAAATACAAAAATTAAAGATAGAAGTACTTGTCTGCAAGCAAGAACTTAACAAAAGTTAAATTAAAGAAAAAATAAAAATTCAAGATATAATTACTTGTTTGCAGACCAATGAGTCCGCTCACAATCAAGAAATCAAGAAGAATCACGAAGATGAAGGTGAACATCTGTGAGTACGCACACACCAGGCCCACGTATACATTCCGACCGGCAACACCCATGATCTAACCCACCTCATCTCCATCCTCCCCTTCCCCTCCTAAATCCACACCCTATTTGACGCCGCCCTCCACTCCTCCCTCCTCTCTCACAACTCTGCCGTCGTCGGCTGCCCCAACGTCCCCTTCTCCGATACCTCTGCCACCACTCCATCTTCCTTAACCTCCCCTCCACCACCTCCCCCATCATCCTCGCTGGCGCCAACCCAACATGCGATACTCCTCTGGGTATACCCCAATGCAGGGTTCCCTCTCCTGTTGGATTTATATGTCTTGCATACACATTTTCGATGAAGAAGACGATGAAGCGATGAGATGGATTGAAGTGAATGATTGAAGATAGAGAAGAAAGTAGTCAGCTGCAGTTGTGGTCGACCGTACATAGGGGTTAGTTAATTGACCACTGTACAGGGTTTCCTACCATGGTGACAGTCGACCGCAAGTGCGGTGCGGTCGACCGAACGCTGCGTTGATGAGTTTTTTGGGTGCGAGTCTGGCTGATTCGTTTGAAGCCTAACTTCGTCTTCAAGTAAGATCGTACGGCTGATTGCAAGGTTATCTCTTTAGTAGTCATCAAGTGTTTAAAGTATCAAGTGTATCAAACTAGGGTTTCTCTAGATCTATATATTCATTTAATGGCTCCAAGAACCTATGATTCTATTGCGTGCCGAAT
Organism: Hemerocallis citrina; assembly: GCA_017893485.1. NCBI lineage: Eukaryota > Viridiplantae > Streptophyta > Magnoliopsida > Asparagales > Asphodelaceae > Hemerocallis > Hemerocallis citrina. Next base: position 156,525,461 of record CM030367.1, on the reverse strand, counting down.
AAGAGATAGAGTAATTCATTGAAGATAGTTTGAGAGGTTCACCAGTTACAAACAACTAGTATTTTCTGGTGAGGATTAAGAGGGGTTGTAGTGAGAATTGTAATATTCTTGTATCTTCTCTAGTTGAATAACATCTCAGTTTCTTCTTCTCCGGATTAAGGCGAAAGCCCAAACAGGGATAAATTTGTGTGCTTTGGCGTGTTTGATGTGATCTTCTATTTGCTTGATGGTTTGTGTTGATTGTGTTGTTTAACTGAACGAGATCCTAGTAGAAGAGGGGATCGAATTCCTTAACAACTGGTGTCAGAGCGCCACTGTTCCTAACATCTCCCTCTGCTACCCCCTTCGCCTCTCCCTTCTCCTCCTCCTACCAATCAAAATGAATCTAATTAGCCAAAAAAAACAGCAGTAATTTTAAACCAAAAGAGAAAAACAAACAAGTACAACTACTTTTTAAGAATGCAAACAATTCATCTTGATAGCAACATTTTTCCATATTATTAAGTCAGCATGAAAAGGAGCAAAATTAGATCACACCAATCAATCCAATAACCAAGCACAATTCAGGATCGGATGAATTGCTGATGGTGCTACTATATCCACCTACAAAGTAAACAGAAGTGTACTTTTAGTTTCAAAATTTTTAATTTTTTAGTTAATTTCAAACACTGTTTAGAAACAAAAAAATAATGTATATGAGAGAGAGATAGAGCAAGGGAACAATTTCAGCTTTCCGTTGATGCATAATTTTTGTCACTTTAAATTCAACAATGTCCCTCAAAAATAAAATCAACTAAATGATAAAGTCTCTATTTTGGAATAAATCAACCGTTTGATTAATTAAGAAACCAAAAGAGGATTAATACATATTTCAAAACCATAACTTCTCACAAATTCCATCTAACAAACCAATCATCAAAACCCTAACTCTAACCCCAAACCCCCAAATTTCAAAAACAGTATTGAAAAGAATCTAATTAATCATTAAAATTCTGATTAAACTTCAAAAATCTAAATTCATCACCATTTCCATCTCAAAAACTCATCTTTTTCCATCCTAACAAAATCGAGGCAGCAGGGTCGAAGGCGAGGTCAATCGCGTAGGAGGCAATGGTGTTGGAGGCAAATAAAATCAAGTAAATAATAAAAGTCTCCATTTTGGAACAAACTGATCATTTGACTAATAAAGAAACCAAAAGAGAGGGTTAATACATACTTCAACACCCTAACTTCTCACAAATTCCACCTAACAAACCAATCATCAAAACCCTAACTCTAACCTAAAACCCCTAAATTTCGAAAACCATATCGAAAATAAACTAATTAATTATCAAAATTCTAATTAAACATCAAATTTCCATCCAAAAAATTCATCCTTTTCCATCCCATCAAAATCAAGGTAGCAATGTCGGAGGCGAGGTCGAGGGTCGCGTGGGAGGTCGTTGTTGAAGAAGGGGGCAGTGGGTTTGCATCGGCGAAGTGGAGGATCGTGTGGCAGCAGGCAGTGTCGGAGGTGAGGTGGATGATTAGGGAGGTCGAGGTGGATGTGGAAGGAAGGAGGGCGAGGGTTGGGGAGGTCGGTGACGCGGTTTGTTGGTGGCGTAGGCGGATCATCGTTGAAGAGGGCAGCGGAGTGCATCGAAGAGGTTGGATGGCAGAGTGGGAGGGGGCAGTTTCGGAGGCAAGACGGAGGGTTGAATAGGATTTTGCAAGTGGGAGAGGATGATATCGTAACTGATTAGGTTTGGGTTTTTTTTTTATTTATGAAAACTTGCGAAACACACGTGTTAATTTAAATACAATTTTCCTACTTTTGCTCTCCTTGATCTATTTTCAAAATAGAGGAATGTAGACCTATTTCCTTAGAGCATTCCCAATGGAACCCCATCTCCATCCCCATTTTGGGGTTCCATTTTGGCATACTCTAATATGCCATTTTGATTTGGGGTTTCAATTGGGGTGCTTCAATGGTACCCCATTTTGGGTTTCATAAAAAAATTTGTAATTTTTTTATTTTTGCAAAAAACTAATTTTTTGTATGCAAAAAGATAATACAACTAATTAAAAAGTTATAATACAATTAATTAGCAATAGATAATACATTTAATAAGAAATAGGTAATACAATTATTGATGGTCTCGTTAAAAACCTGTAGGAAAAAGAGTACCACATTATTCAAATTACAAAATATTTAAACACCCGATGTACTTTCTCGAAAACAAATCAAACAAATAAATATATGTTAAAAATCAATTAATGTGAATGTCTCTCCATTATCCCATTTTCTCCACTAACCCCATGATCTCCATGTTCTCCACTCACCATTTACTCCATGTTTGTCCTTTCAACTTCTTTTGTAAGACCAACTCCAATCACACTCGCCATACCTACAAAATCGCCAAAATAGCCAGCATATTCTCAAAAATCTTCTCCAACGGACTCGCTAAAGCGTTCGCTACTCTGGCGATCTCATTTTCGCTCGCGATCCGCTCGCCAAATCTGGCGAGCGAGATCCGCTCGCCATCGAAGCCCTCCTCCAAAATCGCGAAGCCCTCTTCCACTCTCGAAGCCCTGTCGTCGTCGAAGCCCTCATCGAAGTAGCTCTGTGGTCGTCGAAGCCCTCATCGAAGTCGAAGCCCTATCGTCGTCGAAGCCCTGTCGTCATCATCGAAGCCCTGTTGTCGTCGAAGCCCTTCATCAACCGCACGGGCACTGCGCACGGCTGGGATGTGGAGTGATTGTTTTTGCAGTTGGAATCTTTGTCAAATTGCTAATATTATTGTTGTTGATGGGTTTGGAGTGATTGTTGTTGATATTCTTTGTCAAATGACTTCAACTCTGGGACGGCTTTAACGACAAAATCTGATGTTTATGGGTTTGGAGTGATTCTTTTCGAGTTAATTACAGGGCAGGAATTGAATTTGAATGAAGATTTAGTAGGGAACGATACGACGAGTTCAGTGAGCTGGGTGAGAGCGTTGGTGAAGAACAACCAGGGGTTCTCAGCAATTGATCCTAAGATAAGGAGGAGCTCGGGATATTCAGAGAAACAGATGGAGGAAGCATTGAGGATTGCTTATCTTTCTACTGCTGATTTGTGTTCCAAGAGGCCTTCAATGCAGCAAATAGTTGGACTTCTGAAAGAATGAATGTGAGCTTAACTCATATGAGAATGTGAGCTTCAATTGCTTATCACGAGAGAATGAAGCTTCACCATTGCTTCTGTTGTTTGCTTGTTTCTGGAATTGTTTATTTTTTTCAATTCTTCTTGTATTTTGCTTAATCCATATCGAATGTGTGCTTCAGTTGCTTATCATCATGAACTTGAGGCTTCACAAATCTCTCTATAGATAAATTTGCATTTATCAAGTATCTGATACCCCTTGTAGATAGTAGCTAGTTGGTGGTACCTGCAAGTGAGATTGGCATGATCTCTAATTCAATTTTCACTGTGATGGTAAAAGAAGACAACTCAGGATCACCAAACATGGCCAAGAGAGTCAACATCGGATGTTGAAAATCAACATGGTAAAAGAAGATCCTGTACTACCTTCCTCTGTGTCTGTTTCAGTTTCTTAGTTTGGTCTGGTGTTAGTTTTCTGGGGCGAGCTCCATTTTGTTTTCTATGCTTTGGGTCATGTATGGTGAACTGTTTGAGGTTGTTTGTAAAGGAAGTTGTAGTTTTTTGTTACTATTGTGTTCTTAATTATGTCATTTTTTCTTTCCTTTCCATCGACACTGATGTAGTTGCTTTAAAAAGCCAGAAAAGAATTCACATGAACGATATGAAATGTTAATTCTCTAATATGCCTAGATATGAAATGTTAATTCTCTAATGTGCCTGTTGTGACGAGCATTATTTTCATTCAGATTCAAGCAGATGTCAAAAGTTTCAAACAAATTCATCAGGTTACGATGATATTGATTCAGATTCAAGCAGATGTCAAAAGTTTCAAACAAATTCATCAGGTCATGATGATATTGAATCAGATTCAAGCAGATGTCAAAAGTTTCAAACAAATTCATCAGGTCATGATGATATTGATTCAGATTCAAGCATATGTCAAAAGTTTCAAACAAATTCATCAGGTCATGATGATATTGAAGTTTAAGGCTGATATAACATAACCATTGATAAATCACAGTAGATGAGCCTTTAAAGTACAGGGAAAGCAGGGACTTATGAAACAGATTTAAACAAAACTGGAGAGGGTCACAAGACTTATAGCTATGCGACTCAATCATAAAGCACATAAGCTCAATGAAGCAAAGGCAAGGTGGGCTAAAATATAGAATATTACACTAAGGCTTAAGCTAGCCCTTGCAATTGAGTTGATATGTTTCAATCCTAGAGGATTAACTGCAAACTTCAGAAGACCATTTTTTAGTAAATATTATTGCAAATATTATTGTAACTATTTTTTAGTAAATAAAAATTAAAATATTTATGGCTAGCCAAAATAGATAGCATGGTTGGAGTGTGAGTTTTTTTCGCTAGCCAAATTATCCATTTGTTATCTATTTTGGTTATTCTAGCTAGCCAAAATAGCTAGCGTGGTTGGAGATGCTCTAAGCCTATAAATAGGCCTTTACAGACTTGAAGAAATGATGGGAATACAAATTATACTCTATTCTCTTGTCTCTTATACTTTCCAACATCGTCTCTATTATTTTTACAACATCGTCTCTATTATTTTTACAATATGTTATCAGCACGAGGCTCTACTTCAACTATTTGAGTTATTTTTTTGTTCATAATTATTTCAATTACATTTTTTTTATACTCATATTATAATATTAAGGTCACTATAACTAAGTATGCTCTACACTCGCCATTCATTTGGATCTTGTGTATCAGAAAAGTTATAGTTTGATCTAATATATATATATATATATTTTCTAATTGCACATTATATATATATATATATATATATATATATATATATATATATATATATATATATATATATATATAGTTTCATCATGTCGAACCTTGTCAAGCTTGAATTTGAAGCTCTTGATATTACCGGCAAGAATTACTTGTCGTGGTTGTTGGATGCGGAGATCCATTTGGATGCTAAAGGTCTCAAGGAGACAATTGATGAATCAAAAGAAACATCCAACCAAGATAAGGCGAAGGCAATGATATTTCTTCGCCATCACCTTCATGAGGGGTTGAAAGTTGAATACCTCACGGTCAAAGATCCTGCAGATCTTTGGAAATCGCTGAAAGAGATGTATGATCATCAGAAAACTGTGATTTTTCCGGAAGCACGTTATGACTGGATGCATCTCTGTTTTCAAGATTTTAAATCTGTTAGTGAGTATAACTCGGCTATTTTTCGAATCAGTTCAAAAATAAAATTATGTGGTGAAACTGTTACTGATTCTGATATGATGGAAAAAACGTTATCCATATTTCATGCATCTAATGTGCTCTTGCAACAACAATACCGTGAAAAGGGCTTTACAAAATATGGGGATTTGATATCCTGTCTTCTTGTTGCTGAGCAAAATAATGAGTTATTAATAAAAAAATCATGAGTCTCGTCCTACTGGCTCTACTCCATTCCCTGAAGTGAATGTGATAGCATTCAATAATAATCATGGTCGTGGTAGTGGCCGAGGCCGCGGACGTGGACGTGGACGAGGAAGAGGAAGAGGTTATTTCCTCAGTGGTCGAAGTAACCACAATGTCAGGGATGAATCACGAGGAAACAATGATGGTGGCATGAATAAGAAGATGAAGGAAAGCATCTGCCACCGATGCGGGATGCAAGGCCATTGATCGCGTACTTGTCGTACTCCCAAGCATTTTGTTGATCTTTATCAAGGGTTGTTGAAGAACAAAGGAAAGAATGTTGAACCAAATTTCATTGCTGACGACTCCAATGATTTCACTGAAGGCCTTGATGATCTAATGCACCGGGATGCAGCTGATTTCCTTATCCATCCTGAAGATGGAAGTGACCAGAAGTGATCAAGATGCTTATGATATTTGAAGTTTCTTTCTGCTTGTTATTTGTTTCTATATTTAAGTTTGCTATGAACTATGTTTTATTTCAGTTTGTTTCAGTTTTGTTAAAGTTTTTCTTTAGCTTAATTTTATTTCAAATTAATGTCATTCTTCATTATTATTATATGCTTTGTATTGCTTTCAGGTCTATTTATTCGCTTTTTTTTTCTCTTTATCTAGATTATGAATATCTATCAATCCAAGATCCAAGTTGGGAATATATGTCTTGCAGACAATACTACTACATACACCATTCTTAAAGATAAGAAATATTTTTCTAATCTGAGAAATGATCAAGTACATGTCAATACCATATCAGGCTGTGCAAAGATAGTTGAAGGCTCCGGAAGAGCAAATTTTATAATGCCAGAAGGCACAAAATTCATAATTGAAAATGCATTATTTTCGCCTAAGTCTCAGAGAAACTTATTAAGTTTTAAAGATATTCATCTAAATGGATATCATATTGAGACTATGAATGAAAGAGGTATTGAATATCTTTCTATTACCTCAACTATGATGGGCAAAAAGTGTGTGTTAGAAAAATTACCAGCTTTCTCATCTGGATTGTATTATACAACTATAAGAATGGTTGAATCATATAATACAGTAAATATGAAGTTTACTGATACTGTAAACCAGAAGTTTACAGATATATTTAAGGTTTGGCATGATCAGTTAGGTCATCCCTGTTCAACGATGATGCAGAAAGTTATCGAGAAATCATTTGGTCATTCATTGAAAAACCAGAAGATTTTTCAATCCCATGAATTTTCTTGTGTTGCTTGTTCCAAAGGAAAGTTAATTACAAGGCCCTCACCAGCCAAAATAAAGAACGAATCACTATCATGTTTAGAACGAATTCATGGTGATATATGTGGTCTGATTCATCCCCCGTGTGGACCGTTTCGGTATTTTATGGTTCTAATTGACGCATCAACTCGATGGTCACATGAGTGTTTATTATCATCTCGTAATTTGGCTTTTGCAAGATTACTTGCACAAATAATTCAGTTGCGGGCACATTTTCCTGATTATCCAATAAAGACAATTCGTCTTGGTAATGCTGGTGAATTTACATCCCAATCTTTTATGAATTATTGTATGTCAATTGGGATAAAAGTGGAACATCCAGTGGCCTATGTTCACACTCAAAATGGTTTGGCAGAATCATTTATAAAAAGGATCCAATGGATTGCTAGACCAATGATTATGAAATCAAATCTCTTCGTTTGGACCTGGGTACATGCTGTTTTACATGCAGCACAACTTATACACATCCGACCAACCAGTTATAATGATAATTCTCCCTTACAATTGGTTCATGGTCAGGAACCAAATATTTTCCATTTACGAATTTTCGGATGTGCGGTATATGTCCCAATTAATCCACCACAACGCACAAAAATGGGACCTCAAAGGAGGACGGGAATATATGTTGGTTATGAATCACCATCTATAATCAAGTATATTGAACCAACGACTGGAGATTTGTTTACTGCAAGGTTTGCATATTGTCACTTTGATGAATCACTATTCTCAACATTAGAGGGAGATAATAAACAGTTGGAAAAAGAGATTTCATGGAATGAATTATCATTGAAAAATTTAGATCCTCGAACAAAAGAAAGTGAATTAGAAGTTCAAAGGATAATTCATTTGCAAGGTATTGCAAATCAACTGCCAGACGCATTTACTGACCACAAAAGAGTAACAAAATCTCATATTCCAGCTGTAAATGCTCCTGTCAAAATTGATGTCCCCAAAGGACAACCTATAATTGCTAATGAGTCTAAGGCACGCTTGAAGCATGGTAGACCACTTGGTTCCAAAGATAAACATCCTCGAAAAAGAAAAGGAGCAAATAACCATGATTGTCAAATCGAGGATGTCTCTCTAGAAGAGACCATTGACATAGTTAATAATGAAGTGAATTAGGTACCTGAAATTAATGAAAATGAAGAGATCTCGATTAACTATGTCATTACGGAAAAAAGATGGGTCAGGAATAATATAATTGTCGATAATATTTTTGTGTATAATATAGCGCGCAATATCATAAATGAAAACGAGGATCATGAACCTACCTCTGTGGAAGAGTGTAGAAATAGAAATGATTGGCCAAAATGGAAAGAGGCAATTAAGTCTGAATTAGACTCGTTTGAAAAACGAGGAGTTTTTGGACCTGTAGTCCGAACACCAAAAGAGATCAAACCAGTAGGCTATAAATGGGTATTTGTACGAAAAAGAAATGAACGAAATGAGATTACTAGATATAAAGCACGGCTTGTCGCACATGGTTTTACCGAGAAACCTGGTGTTGATTATGAAGGGACATATTCTCCAGTGGTGGATGCAATAACATTTCGATATTTAATATGTCTGGTAGTGCATGAAAGACTTGAAATGCGCCTCATGGATGTGGTCACGGCCTATTTGTTTGGTTCGTTAGACCATGATATATATATGAAAATCCCTGAAGGATTTAAAGTGCCAGAAGCACATAATGATAATTCCCAGGAAATTTATTCAGTTAAGTTAAACAAAGTATTATATGGATTGAAACAATCAGGACAGATGCAGTATAACCGTCTGAATGAATTTTTAATAAAAGAGAGTTATAATAATGATCCTATATGCCCATGAGTGTTTATAAAAAGTTTAGGATCAAAATTTGTTATAATTGCTGTTTATGTTAATGATTTAAATATCATCGGAACTCCTGAAGAGTTATTACAAGCCGTGCAATGTTTAAAGAGAGAATTTGAAATGAAAGACCTTGGAAAAACAAGATATTGTTTAGGTCTTCAAATTGAACATTTGAAAGATGGGATTTTCTTGCATCAATCCACTTATCTGGAAAAATATTTAAAAGGTTTTACATGGATAAAGCTCATCCCTTAAGTACTCCCATGGTAGTGAGGTCATTAGATGTTAATAAAGATGTGTTTAGACCTCGTGAGGAACATGAAGTACTACTTGGTCCTGAAGTACCATATCTTAGTGCCATTGGAGCATTGATGTATCTTGCTAATAATACACATCTTGATATATCTTTTGCGGCAAATTTATTGGCAAAATATAGTTATTGGCAAAATATAGTTCCTCACCAACTCGAAGATATTGGAATGGTGTGAAACATATATTTAGATATCTTCGAGGGACCATGGATATAGGCTTGTATTATTCTAACCTGTCCAAATCAGTTTTAATTGGGTATGCAGATGCAGGATATTTATCTGATCCACATAAAGCCCGATCTCAATCAGGATATGTGTTCACCAGCGGAGGAACAGCAATTTCATGGCGTTCTACAAAGCAAACACTAGTAGCAACTTCAACTAATCATGCAGAAATAGTGGCAATCCACGAGGCAAGTTGTGAATGTGTTTGGTTGAGGTCGATATCTCAATATATCCGGAGAACGTGTGGCCTTTCAGTTGATAAAGATATCCCCACAACCTTATTTGAAGATAATATAGCATGCATAGCTCAGCTAAAAGATGGCTACATCAAAGGTGATAAAACGAAGCATATCTCACCAAAGTTCTTCTTCACTCATGATCTTCAACAAAAGGGTGAAATAAGTGTTCAGTAGATAAAGTCAAGTGAGAATCTAGCAGATTTTTTCACTAAGGCTCTACCCACGACAACATTTGAAAAGATGGTAAACATGATTGGGATGCGTCGTTTGAAAGATCTAAAAGGATGATCATCTTTTCAGGGGGAGAAAAGATATGCACTGCACTCTTTTTTCCTTCACCAAGTTTTGTCCCATTGGGTTTTCTTGGTAAGGTTTTTAATGAGGCAGTATCGAGGCATATTCTTATCCACAATTACGAGACATTTAAGGGGGTGTTAAAAATTAATTAATGTAAATGTCTCTCCATTATCTCATTTTCTCCACTAACCCCATGATCTCCATGTTCTCCACTCACCATTTACTCCATGTTTGTCCTTTCAACTTCTTTTGTAAGCCTATAAATAGGCTTGTACAGACTTGAAGAAATGATAGGAATACAAATTATACTCTATTCTCTTGTCTCTTATACTTTCCACCATCGCCTTTATTATTTTTACAACATCGTCTCTATTATTTTTACAATAATATATACTAATATATTCCATAAATATATTGCCTACTGCAAATTTTGGATTAAAGGAGGGGGGTTGCAAAAAAAACATTTTTCGGTTCAAAAGGATCACCAAAAAAATGGGGTAGGGACCCCACCATATGCAGATCGGTTAGAGGGGGGAGGGGGGGGGGGGGGGCGGGGGGGGGGGGGGGGGGGATTAACAGTTCGGGAAGCCTTTCATAAAAAAATGGGGTAGGGACCCCACCATTCGAATTACTGATGTCGTTATTGGAGATAACAGTATCAGTTATAATAAAATGAATTGTTGCCGCTGTTCCAAACAAATGCAATGGTTCATTTTATTAGTAATTTGAATACCGTTCTTGGGGATAACGACATTATTTATAAGTTGTTTCAACACTTAGAATTTTTCCAAGTCAGAAGATTCACACTCATATGAGAAATATACTGATGTCGTTACTTCAAATAACGGCATGCAAAAAAAATGTAAAATAATATCGTTATTGTAAATAACGGTATATACTTATGTCGTTATTTCCAATAACGACTTATGCTGACATGTCCAAAACTGTCTCAGATCGGTAATTATTTTCAAAAGTAGGTCAGACCCCCAAATATTTTCAAAAAGTGGGTCAGTACAACAAAAAATTCTCAATAAGATGCACTGGATGTTGTAGTTTGTATGTTTTGTTAATTTCTAATTAATAAAACAGGTGACCATATTCTACATTTTCCTTAAAAAAAAAAAAATTAAAAAGTAAAGATGCACTGGATCATATTATTTGCACGTTGAAAAAATTTCTTCTTGTATTGCAGACCTTTCATTTAATATTATCACATTGAGTATCCTGATCGTGAGAACATCTTATTTCATTCTCCAACAAAAACTAACCAGATTTGTTCGCTCCCCAAGAAACCCTATCCCTACTTCCCTATTGTCCATTTGAAATTAAAACATAATGAAATTAAAACATAATGTATTTCTTTTATCTTTGGAGTCAAACGATTGCAAGATGATATATGATTTCATTAATGAGAAATAGCGAAATAAGAGTTCAATATAGCCTAAAAAAATACATCCCAAAAATAAAATTTGCCAAACCTAATGCAAAATAAAACACCAACTAAGTTCAAATCCTACAAAATATTTTTGCTAAAGAAAACATTATATAGTTGTACCCTAGCTAGTAATTGTCCACTTTTATTTTACAAATAAATAAGTTAGGGGTAAAGTCATGAAACCCCCAACGTTTGGATCCGAAATTAAGAAACGTCCAGGCGTTAAATTTTACTCACTTATCATCTCGTTGTTACCTCTTGCATGTCTGATATTAAATTTGAATTTTGTAATTACCTAAATGTTACCTTATTAATAGGTGAAATTTTATTTTTATAGCCTCGTGGGGGTAATTTGGTAATTACACAATTCTAATTTAACGTCATAAATGCAAGACATAACACGGGTGCTAAGTGGGTGAAATTTAAAGACAGTAACAACAGCAGCAAAAAAGCATTTTTCCCAACTAGTTGGGGTCGGCTACATGAATCCTGATTTTCCATTCTGCTCAGTTTAGTGCATATTTTTCATAAGGCCACAAGTTATCATATCTTTTCTCACAGTTTTCACTCAGGTAAGTTTAGGTCATCACCTACGTCTAACTCTACCCTCAAAATTTATCAAATTACTCTTTCTAACACGGACACTACTATATTTACATGTGACATGTCCAAACCATCTGAGGTGAATCTCCCATAATTTAGCTTGGATATGAGGTACATTTACCATGTCTCATTTATGCTTGTTTCAAATTCTATCCTTCATGCTTTTTACCACACATCCATCTTAGCATTCTCATCTCCACTACATTCATTTTATGGACATCTTGTTTCTTTGTTGCGCAACACTCTGCTCTATATATCATTATTGGTCTAACAATCATCCTACAAAATTTTTCTTCAACTTCAAAGGTATACGTTTGTCATACAAAATACCACTAGCGCTTCTCCACTTAAGCCACCTTGCTTGGATATTACATATAACATCTTCACAAATCTCCTCATCTCATTGTATAATCAATTCTAGATATCGAAAACGATCTCTCTTAGGTATCTCTTGACCATCAAGCTTCACTACTTTCTCATTTGTATTCTGAATCTCGCTAAAATTATACTCCATATACTTTGTTTTAGTTCTTTTTATTCTAAGGCCTCTACCTTCCAGAGTCTCTCTCCACATTTCTAATTCAGCATTGATTCCTACTATAATCTCGTCCACTAAGACAACGTCATTGGCAAACACCATACACCAATGCACCTCATCTTGTATTCCTTGTGTCAATTCATCCATCACCAAATTAAAGAGGTAGGAACTTAAAGTCAAACCTTGGTCTAAACCTACTATAATAGAGAATTCACTATTTTCTCCTGTGTTTTTCTAATTGTTGTCATTGCCTCTTCATACATATCCTTAATCACCTTAATATACTGAATAGTTACCATTGTGTTATTTAACACCCACCATACTATGTCTATATGGACTTTATCATAAGCTTTTTCTAGATCTATAAACATCATATGTAGCTTTTTCTTATTCTCTCTATATTTTTATCAGTATCTTTAGTACATAAATTGCTTCCATTCTCAGTAAAAAATTCAAACTAATTCTTAGATACTATAGTCTCAGTCTATTTTCAATCACTATTTTCCAAAGTTTCAACATATTATTAATTTAATGCCTCTATGATTGGAGCAACTTTATATGTTTCTCTTATTGTTATATACAGGTACCAAAATATTCTTTCTCCATTCATCGGGTATCTTCTTGGTCCTCAAACTCTCATTAAATAATCTTATTAGCCAACACACTCCTACATCCCTAAGATACTTCCAAACTTCAATGGGTATACCATCTGGTCCTAAAGCTTTTCATATCTTCATCATTGCGAGAGCATTTCGAACCTCTGAGATCCTAGTTCTACGGAAAAACATATGACTTTCCCTTGATTCTTCTATATTTAAGTTGCACACAACCTTTTCATTTAATAACTTCTCAAAGTAACTTTGCCATTTTTCCTTAACTTCTTCATATTTTACTAAGAGTCTTGAATCCTGGCTTTTAATACACCTAATTGTATCCAAATCTTTTGTTTTCCTTTGTCTTTGTTTAGCAAGTTTATAGATATTATTTTCTCCTTCTTTTGTTTCTAAATTTGTGTGTAAATCATTAATATTTTTCTTTTGCATCTCTTACCATTTTCTTAACTTATTTTCTAACAATCTTATAGTTCTCCAAATCCTCCTCATTTCTACTCTTTTGTCATATTTTGAATGTTCATCTCTTTTTTCTCACAATTTTTGGACTTCTTCTTGCCACAATCATTTTTTTTAGTTTGAAGTCTTCTACCTTAGGTTATCCAAGTATATCCATTGAGATTTCTCTTATGCATGTAGCCATTTTAGTCCATATCATATTAGCATCCCATTCACAATTCAATGTCGCTCCTTTAAAGACTTTATCTATAAAATCTCTAGTTTCTTTTCCTTCAAGTTCCACCACCTATTTCTTGGGTCTTTAGTCTCCTTCCTCGCACATATGTGTTTTTCAATCATAACATCCATCACCATTAATCTATGTTGTGAGGTTAAACTCTCTTTCGATATAAATTTACAAGCTTTATACGTCAAACAATCCACCTTCTTAGTAATTTTTAAAACAAATCAATTTGGCTCATATCTGCCTAACTTTTAAAGGTTATTAAATGTTTTTACCTCTTCCTAAAATAAGTATTTGCTAGTATGAGATCATACGACACCGAAAAATTCAAGAGAGCCTCTCCACCATCGTTCTTATGTCCAAATCCATGTCCTCCATACATCCTCTCATATCTCATATTATGTTCTCCTACATGTCTATTGAAATCTCTTCCTATAAATAATTTCTCATCTAAGGGTACTTCTTAGATTATCCCATCCATATCTTTTTAAATTTTATTTCTAGCTTGCGCATCAATCCTACTTGGGGTACATAAGCACTAATAATATTAATTATGTTTCCCCCTAATACAAACTTAATTTGTATTATTCTACCTCATTTTCTATTAACACCTACTACATCTCCTTTAAATTTCTTATCTACTAAAATTCTTTCTCCATTTCTATTTTAAATTTTACTGGTATAATATAATTTAAAACCATCTATCTCTTTATCTTTCTCCCCTACCCACTTTGTTTCTTATAAACAAGTTATATTGATATTCATTCTAATCATGATATCTACCAGTTCTATGCATGTTTTTGTCAATATTCCTATATTCCAAGTCTGTAACCTAAGCCTATATTCTAGACTAGCTTCTTTACCAACATACATCCATATTGGTGCAAGAACCCTTGTGAATTTTTCACCACACCCGGGCGCTGATGCAACGCCCCTTGAACATTTTTTGAAGCACCTAGAGGCAGGCACAACACATCACTTACATGGAATGCCTTAGTATTTGCACATATATTAGTAATTTTGGGATTCATGTTCATGATATTTGACAAAGTTTTACGCTGACGGTCAACTATCTAACACAACCCTCCTTCTTTTTTCGGTATGTAGCCGAATTCCTGGCTTGGGATAGGCAATGGGAGAGTTGTGAAATTTAAAGACAGTGAGTTTCTTAATTTCACACCCAAACATTGAGGGGGGTCATGCCTTTACCCCCAACAAGTTATTTCAACTAAATGATATTTGTTATAGTAACTCTAGATCAAACATTATTTTATATATAGATAGTGTTAGAAAATGGGTGTTTTAACACCATTTTAAGAACCTATTTTGAGGCAATTTTTTGAGTAAGATCTACTAAATATTAGTGAGAGATATTTATGGATTTTTGTTTTCTTTCATGAGTACATCAAAATCATATATTTACTTGCTCAAAACGGGTATGGGGTGAATGAGAACTTGTCTCCCAAAGTCAGACACTTGATGTCTTAAAATGGGTTAAGGGACTTAGTCCCATATCGGAAAAAATAATAAGAATTAGAAGGATATATCTAATAAACTCTTTCTTGGCATTTTAAGAAATTAAGCCAGAAAGCTATCTCTCTCACGCGCAGGGGAGGGGAGTGCAAATCTTGGACCGGATTACAAGTGGCTTGTGTGCGACCGCACATCCTGCAGACACGAATGCCGAACCAACTTGAACCCCACCCCGTGCGGGAATTTTCTGCTACATTTATTCACACGTTTTAAACCAAGAAACAGTTTTTTTTGTCGTTACTACCTGTCTACCCCGTCCCTTATAAATTGAGACCCCTATATTCTCTTTCTTCACACCAGAAAAAATCTTCTCTCCTCACTGTTTTGTCTACTTCGTTTACTCAAGTTCAGTGATAGAGTTCTCCACTGCTTCAATTCAGGAGTGTGACATGGTGCTATAGTCGACAACCATCTGTCGTTGTATTCTGGGGGACGGGCACCTCTACAACCTCCAGTACTCGGACGAGGTGAATATGTTTTAAGGATATTATGTGATACACAAGCTCGACACAAATCAGTTTGGTTTAATATTCTTGTTACTTTCATTTTCTTTTTAATTTGTTCGGGTTTTCTTCTTCTCCTCCTTCTATGGTTTGGTGCCTTTCAATCGAAAGTTGGTTTCTTGTAAACATTTTCTAACAAACTTAAAACAAATTTTGATTTTCTTCTTTGCTGATTTTGAGGAACTCTTTTTTTTCTTTCTCCTTCAAACTGAAAGCTTACACTGTTATTGTGTGTTTCAGACTCGAAATGACAATTGTATCAGAAAATGTTGTTGTGGCTGAAACGGTCCAAGTGCCATATGTTGTTGTAGCACAAGTGTCGAATGTTGTTGCGACACAAGTGCCAACTATTGTTGTGTCACAAGTGCCAATGCCTGTCGATATACCTGTTTCAGTCTATCATGGAGAGAAACCTGAGAAGTTCAACGGGCAGAATTGAAGAGGTGGTAACAGAAAATGATGTTCTACTTGACCACATTGAATCTCGCAAGATTCTTGAACTAAGAAGCTCCAAATCTTAAAGAAGATGAGCAAAATTACCAAGTCATCGCCGCTGTGGATGCTTGGAAAAGTGCCGATTACCTGTGCAGGAACTACATAATGAACGGATTAGCCGATTCTTTGTATCATGTTTATATACAAAAGAATAGCTAAAGAACTTTGGGGATCCTTAGACCATAAATATAAAACTGAGGATGTCGGCTCCAAGAAATTCATTGTGGGCCGCTTCCTACATTACAAAATGGTGGATTCCAAAATAGTGATTAGTCAAGTTCAAGAAATTCACCTGATCTTGCATGAGATACATGCTGAAGGTATGAACCTAAGTGAAAGTTTTCAAGTTGTTTGTATTATGAAAAAGTTACCAACAAGTTGGAAAGACTTCAAAAATTACATGAAGCATAAGTGAAAGAAAATGAGCATTGAGGATCTGATTACCAGGCTTTGTATTGAAAAAGACAACAGAGGATTTGAAAAGGTCGGAGGGAATAGTCATGTGGCCAAGGTAAATGTGGTGGAACATAGTCGACGTTCCAAGAAGTACAACAACAAAGGCAAGGGATCCAAGTTGGGGTCTAAGGGAGGAATCTCCAAGAAACCAAAGTATCAAGACAAGTGCTTCAACTATGATAAGTTAGGTCACAAGTTTACTGATTGCAGAAAACCCAAAAAGAACAGGAACAGGGAAACAAATATAGTTGAAGGCATTGCTCAAGATGTTTCTGATATCAACCTCTCAACTATGGTATTAGAGGTGAACTTTAAGGGTACAAACCCCAAAGAATTGTGGATTGACACTGGAGCTACCTGCCACGTGTGCTCCAACAGAAGTATATTCTCCACTTTCGAACCATTAGAGAATGGGGATAATATGTTTATGGGGAACTCAGCTACTTCAGAATTCAAGGGCCAAGGTAAAGTGATCTTGAAGATGATTTCTGGAAAAGAAATGGCTCTAAATAATGTTGCATATATTCCTGAAATCCGTAAGAACTTGGTATCTGGTTCTCTGCTCAATCATCATAGATTTTGCTTAGTGTTTGAGTCAAATAAATATGTTTTGTCTAATAGTAGAATGTATGTTGACAGAGGACACATGAGTGGTGGAATGTTCAAACTCAATGCAATGACCATGGTCAAGAATATCAATTAAGCTGACTCTTCTACTTATATGCTTGAGTCTTCTAATTTATGGTATGGTAGACTAGGATATTATGATACTTTGCTTAGACTAATTAACGTGAATCATATACTAACATTCCAAATTGATTCCAAACATAAGTGTAAAACTTGTGTTGAGCCAAAACTAACAAGATCATCATTTAAAAGTGTTGAAAGAAACGCTGAACCCCTTGATTTAATTTACAGTAATATTTGTGATTTAAAAATTATACAAAGAAAATATGGTAATAAGTGTTTTATTACTTTTGTTGATGACAGCACAAAATACTGTTATATATATTTGCTTAAAAGTAAGGACGAAGCTATAGAAAAATTTACTGTATATAAAAATGAAGTTGAAAATCAACTCAACAAAAAAATTAAGGCATTAAGAAGTGACCAAGGTGAAGAGTATGAATCATCATTTGCTAACGCTTGTGCTAAGCATGAGATTATACATGAAACTACAACACCTTATTCTCCTCAGTCCAAAGGTGCTTGTTGAGCAAAAAGAATCGTACCTTGAAGAAAATGATGAATGCAATGTTAATAAGTTCTGGTTTGCCACCAAACTTGTGGAGAGAAGCTACTCTTTTAGCTAATTACCTTTTGAATAAGTTACCCAAAAAGAAAGAAGAGAGAACTTCATATGAACTATGAAAATGATGAAAGTCATCCGACAATTACTTGCGAAAGTGTGGATGTCTTGCCAAGGTGGCAGTACCTCCACCTAAGAAAGTGAAAATAGGACAAAAAACGGTTGGTTGCATTTTCATTGGCTGTGTACATAATATTAGTGTTTATTTGTTCTTGGTATACAAATCTGATATCCCTGATATACCAAAGAGCACGATAATGGAGTCTAGAAATGCATCTTTTTTTGAAGATGTATTTCCATGTAAGTCTAAGGAAGAACCATGTTATTCCAAACAAATACATGAGACTATCAGTGAAGATAGTGAAAACCAAGATGAAGAAGTTGGTGAGGAACCTAGACGTTGTAAAAGAACAAGAATGGAAAAATATTTTGGTCCAGATTTCTTGACTTTTATGCTTGAATGTGAACCTCAAACTTTCAAAGAAACGGTGAGCTATAGTGATTGTTCTCTGTGGAATAAAGCCATTAAGAGTGAAATTGATTCAATCTTGTAAAATCATACTTGGGAACTAGTGGATCTTCCACCAGGTAGTAAACATGTAAGTTCCAAGTGGATTTTCAAGAGAAAAAATGAAAGGTGGTGGAACAATTGATAAATACAAGGCAAGACTTGTAATTAAAGGTTATAGACAAAAAGAATATCTGGACTACTTTGATACACATTCTCATGTGAAGAGAATAAATTTTATTAGAATGATACTTGCAATAGCAGCTGTACAAAATCTTGAAGTACATCAAATGGATGTGAAAACAACTTTTCTTAATGGATATTTAGATGAAGAAATCTATATGGAGCAACCTAAGGGTTTTTCAATTCTCGGACAAGAAAAGAAAGTTTGTAAACTACTGAAATCATTATATGGCTTGAAACAAGCATCAAAGCAGTGGCATGAGAATTTTGACAATGTCATGATGACAAATAGTTTCAAAATCAATGAATTTGATAAATGTGTATGTCAAAAACACTAAAAGTGGATATGTCATATTAAGTTTATATGTAGATGACATGCGTATTGTTGGAAGTAATGATAAGATGGTTAAATCTACTAAAAATATGTTGAACTCAAGATTTGACATGAAAAACATGAGAATTGCTAATGTTATATTAGGGATTAAGACCACAAGAACATCAGACGAGCTTGTTTTAAGCTAGTCACATTATATAGACAATATTCTTGAAAATTTTGATAAAGATAATTCTGGAATTGCTAGAACTCCAAAAGATCTAACTTTACATTTATCCAAGAATAAATGTGAGAGTATTTCTCAGTATAATACTCTAGAATCATAGGTAGTCTAATATACTTGATGAGTTGTACAAGATCAGACATAGCTTATACAGTTAGTAAACTAAGTAGATATACGAGTAATCTTGGAACTGAGCATTGGCAAAAGATGACAAGAGTACTGAAGTACATGCGTTTTACTCATAATTATGGTATGCATTATACAAGATATCTGGTTATACTTGAAGGATAGAGTGATGTGAACTGGATATCTAGTGATAATTCAAAATCTACTAGTGACTATGCATTTACACTTATTGGTGCAGCAGTTTTGTTGAAATTCTCAAAACAAACAGTGATAGCTAAATTCATGATGTAATATGAGTTTATCGCATTGGACAAATGTGGGGAAGAGGCCGAATGGTTACACAACTTCCTTAAGGATATTCCAAGGTAGACAAAGCCTGTGCCTCCAATCTGCATCCATTCAGATAGTCAATCTGCAATTTGTAGAGTACAGAGCAATATGTATAATGGTAAATTTAGACATATTCGTCGAATACATAATACCATTAGACAACTACGCTCTACTAGGCTTATCTCTATGGACTATGTAAAGTCAAATGATAACATTGCGGATCCACTAACCAAAGGGTTAGACAGGGAATTAGTTGATAACTCATCAAGGGTAATGAGACTAAAACCCATGAAAGATTAAGTCGATACAAAGGACACCCAACCTAGTTAACTGAAGATCCCATGATCTAGGTTCAAAGGGACAACCAAATTGTAAGGACGATATTGGATCACTGTGGGGATTTTCTCATGTCCATTCCCATGATGAAATAGTGATGCCCATAAGATAAGAGACTAAGCTAGGCTTTTAATGATTCTTATCCATCCGAAATTCGAGCAGTGTAATGCGGGTTACTCTTAACTAAGAAATCACCTATATGAGAGGGGAAAATGGTCGCTTCCAGGGTAATGGTGGAGGGCAACATTCCTGTTAAACTCTTGCAGAACCAGGCATATGTTCATGGCCAAAAAGAACATAACAGTAAGAACTAAATTGCATTAGGAAGATTCCTGTGTGAGATATGTTATTGTTTACACAAATGACATAACAATTCACAGATATTGCATCTACTATTTAGTTAGTAAAGTAAACATATTTTTAAAAGGAGAGGTTCAAAGGGTAACTCATACCTATCATGTGTAGATTTCAACTGTTGAATTCTATCACCAAGTCTATTGTGTCTGAGGTAGTCAATTTCATTCATGTGGGGAATGTTAGAAAATGAGTGTTTTAACACCATTTTTCAAACCTATTTTGAAGAATTTTTTTTAGTAAGATCCACTACATATTAGTGAGAGATCATTATGGATTTGTATTCTCCTTCATGAGTACATCAAAATATATTTACTTACTCAACACGGTTATGGAGTGAATGAGAAATTGTCTCCCAAAGTGAGACACTTGATGTTTGAAAATGGGTTGAAGGACTTCAGTCCTTGTTGCTGCTAATTTTGCTGTGGGAGCAAACAGATGTATTTGTGGATTCTTTTGGAAACAAATACAGCTAACTTGTTGACTTCTTGCCGGCGTTGACTGTTTCTCGCCGCTGCCGCTAACCTACAAAAAGTTCGATACATCGGGATTGCTCCCGACGATGAACCCTCCGACGTTCAAGTCAGTAATCATGAAGATTATGAAAGAGCAATTTGTGAAAAAATATTAATTACCTTTTTTATGGCGGGGGAGAGGGGTATTTATAGTCGCCTTTAGAGACAGTGTAGAGATAAATCATTTATTTCTATGTCACCGTGTTTATGGATAAGATGTAGAGTTTAAATTGTTTCATGATAAGGTATTTAGTATAAACCACCTTTTAAAGATAACCATGAATTTGAATTACCCTTTAAATGACCTGGGCTACTTTACAATGGGCCGTCACCCTTATCTAGTAGGACAGACCCATTTTTGGGTTATTGGGCTTGGAAAATACTCAGTTTTCATTTCGGACCCGTTTGTAGGTGAAAATTACCGTTTTATCCCTGCGAGCTTCAAGATTCGTGCTCGATTTGAACGGTCCTGATTTGTTTCTATTTTTAACCATATCACAAGCCCCCACTCCTGAAGACTGAGTTTCACAGCCTTTGAGGAGTAGTTCTCCCGTTTTTAATGGCTTATAGAATTTATCGGTGTTCTCTGGGGAGTTTGGATATTGCTCGAGGTGTGACGGTGCTTTTCTGAGCTTGTAAAATATCCAAAATTATTTTTAGAATTTTATGGATTTTTAGTGAATTTTCCAAAATTTTCTAATTTTTTCCAATTTTTAATCATTTTTTGATTTTTTGAATTTAATTTCTTAATTTTAATAATTAATTTTTGAATTTTAACTAATTATTCTAAAAATAAAATAATTATTTTCGGAATACGAAAATAGTTTTCTGAATTAAAAATTATTTTTAGAATTTTAATTGATTTTTTTTAATTTTTTTATTATTTTTCGGAATTTTTAAATAAAAATTCAATTTAATAATTAAATAAAAGAAATTATCTTGATTTAATCACGACTGTTGATCACGATCGAGCGCGCATTGGGAGGCAACATTTTTCTCTCCATTTCCGCTCGGATCCGCTTCTGCTCGAATCGCGTCGAACGATGCTGCGAACGCTTGCTAGCGCGATACGTGGCGGTCAACATCGACCTTTTTTTGCGAATCTCAGCCATTGATCACGATCAAGCGTGCATCAGGAGGCAGAGTGTTTTCCCTCATTTCCTGTTCGGATCCACTTCTGCTCGGATCGCGCCGAACAGTCCTGAAAGCACTCACCATGTCAACACGTGGCGGTCAACAGTTGACCGTTGACTCATTCAACAATTGACCATTAACTTTTTGGGCATATTTTTTGGCAAATTTCAGCCCTTGATCACGATCAAGCACGCATCAAGAGGTAGAGAATTTTCTCTCATTTGCTGTTCAGATCCACTTCTGCTCGGATCGCGCCGAACAGTGCTGGGAGCGCTCGCCATGTCGACACGTGGCGATCAACGATTGACAGTTGACTTTTTGTGAATCTCAACCGTTGAGACGATCGAGCACGGAGCGAGAGATGATTTTTTTGCCATTTTCAGTTCGAGGACAGGTTTGGTTGGATTTTGGCACCGAAGGGCATGGCAAGATCTGAGACATCGATCTGGATCAGGCGAGCATCATGAGGCAGAGATTTTCTCCTATTTCTTGTTCGGGGACACGTTTGCTCGGATGTTGGCACCGAAGAGCTATGGTTGCTCGACTGCGTGACCTGTGTCCTTTGACCGTTGACCGTTTTTGCGTGATTTCGCATTCGGTGATGAGTTTGCTCGGATCCTGCCACCGAAGCGCTATGGGGTTCGGCTGATTGATACGTGTCCAGTTTGACAGTTGACCATTGACCAGTCAACAATATGTTGGCTTGGCACAACTGTGTTGTAACTCACTTTCCGGTGCCATGGATGTCCGATCGGGGTGTTTGACCACTCACTTTGAAGCTAACTCAAGGATCTATAATTTTTCTTTAGAAGTTAGTTGAAGAATCATTCTTCTTCATGGTCAAAATAGTCCCGCAACATCTTTGTCTTCATGAAGTTGAGAAGAGCTTTGTATAACTCTTGGGAAGATCCATTCTTGGAGGCGAGTCTAGGGCGCATTTCTTGACGAGTTAGGCTCCGAACTATCTTGGAATAAGGCCACTCAGGAGGTGAGCGGGAGGAGGAGCATCGCCAGGCTCTAGGAGAGAGCTGTTCGGAAGGCGAGTTCGAGGAGCAACTCTAGGGGAGAGTTGAGCTCCGAATCGTTTGGAAAGAAGGCCACTCAAAAGGCGAGTGGGACGAGAACGTCACCAGGCTCTAGGAGAGAACCGTTTGGCAGGCGAGTTTGAAGAGAACTCTAGGGGGAAATTGAGCTCCGAACTCATTTGGAAGAAGGCCACTCGGGAGGCGAGTGGGAGGAGGAGCATCGCCAGGCTCTAGGAGAGAGTCGTTCAGGAGGCGAGTTTGAGGAGCAACTCTAGAGGTGAGTTGAGCTCCGAACTCGTTTAGATAAAGATTGCTCGGGAGGCGAGTTTGAGGAGCAACTCTAGGGGTGAGTTGAGCTCCGAACTTGTTTAGATGAAGATTGCTCGGGAGGCAAGCGGAGCAAAAAGCATCAACAGAGCCGTTCGGGAGGCAAGTTTGAGGAGCAACAATAAGGGTGAATTGAGCTCCGACCTCATTGGGAAGAAGGCCACTCGGAAGGCGAGTGAGACGAAGAGCATCACCAGGCTCTATGAGAGAGCCGTTCGGGAAACGAGTTTGAGGAGCAACTCTAGGGGAGTAGTTGAGCTCCGAACTCGTTGAGAAGAAGGCCGCTCCAGAGGAGATCGGAGCGAAGAGCATCACCAGGCTGTAGGAGAGAGCCATTCAGGAGACGAGTTTGAGGAGCAACTTTAGGGGATTATTTGAGCTCCGAACTCGTTGAGAAGGAGGCCGCTTTGGAGGCGAGCGGAGCGAAGAGCATCACCAGGCTCTAGGAGAGAGTCGTTTGGGAGACAACTTTAAGGAGCTACTCTATGGGTGAGTTGAGCTCTAGATTCAGTATGTTCGGGTAAAATTTTGGAGATAGTCCTAGAAAAGAGTTGGTCTTCGAACTTGCCTGTTGCAAAATTTAACCGGTTGTGGGAGTAGTGTGAATGGTCGTTTTGAGCCCCGAAACCGCGTACTTGCAAACTGTGAGGAAAATTTCGAACCATGATTGTAAACTTCGAACTAGTTTTTTCGGAGTTATCAATAAGTTGTAGGAGCAATTCCAAATTGTGAGCTGCTCCGCACTTGCTTATTTGCAAGTGGCTAAAGCAGCGTCGAACCAAGTGTTACACTCTAAACTTGTTGTTTGGGGGTTTCAACGAGTTGTATGAGCAATTCTGAATGGTAAGTTGCTCCGCACTTGCTTGTTTGCAAGCGACTAAAGCGGCATCGAACCAAGTGTTGGACTCCAAACTTATTTCTTCAGCTTAGCAAGTTGTGGGAGCAGCTCTGTGGGACAAGCTGGACTCCGAACTTACAGTTTAACGAGTCGTAGATGTGACTCAGAGAGATAGACATGAGGCAAATGCAATAATTTTCAATATAAAAAAGCTAAGTTTTATTGAAACAAACTAAGTCGTCACTTCATTGGGACGAGCCATTATTACATGCTTTTGGCCGTGTTACAAGTATCGACCTTATTGAAAACTAAAAACCTACTTCTACGAGAGGGGGTTAGGCACCCTTGTGGTACTTCATTCGATGCTCAATATTCCAAGTCTTTCTTCCTAGAAAAGGGGAATCTCATTGAGTTCATCAACTAGTTCGAGAATGACTTGACTGTTCCGTTGGGGGAGCTCTAATGCTTCAAGTGGGAGGACCAAGCCCCCCATTGTTGTGGTGTAACACCTCTAAGTAGTCTCTTGGCTTCCTTTGACTTCTCCTACACCCGCAGAGGTTGGGAACTTCATTTTCATGTGAAAGGCTAACGGTACGGTGTGGAGTACTGCTAGGCCTGGTCGACCCAGGATTGTATTGTAAGCGGCCTTCACATCGATGACCATGAAGTCCATTGCCTCTGTCTGGATTGTCGGGGTTTTTCCTGCGATCACATCAAGAGTGACTATTCCTCCGATTGGGACCGGAACCCCAGAGAACCCGTGGAGTGTGTATCCGGCAGGCTTGAGACGATCTCGAGAAAGTTTGAGGCCTTGAAGGCTTCCAGGAAGTGGATATTGATGGAACTGTCATTGTCCACTAGGATTCGGCACAGCTCGTGGTTGGCCATGTGGAGGATAATTATGAGTGCATCACAGTGGGGCGTTCGGACGCCTTCCAGGCCTTTGTCTGAGAATGTCACCGAGACCCCAGGGTTCTTGGCCAGGGGAAAGTTCTGGACCGAACTCACTTCTCGAATGAAGGCCTTTCGGGAGGAGTTTGATTCTTCCCCCATTGGACCTACATGGATAAGGTGGAGGGTGGCCCCAGGTTCAGAGACTTGGAACTCGACGAGCCTCTCGGTTCGCTTGTTGGCTCCTCGGGGTGGAGGTTCGGCCCCTTCCTTTCTGAAGAAATTAGCCAGGTATCTCCACTGTATGAGTTCTTCGATCTCCTCCTTGAGAGCCCGACAATCATCTGTGTCGTGGCTATGGTTCCTATGAAAGCGGCACCACTTATCCCTGTTCCTTTTCTTACCAGAGGTATTCATTCTAGGGGGACCACGGAGTAGCCCTTCCTTATCCACCTCTATAACAACTACTGATATACTAGCATTGAGGGGGTGAACTTCTCAAAACGAGGAATTGAGCGGCACTGACCATTGTCATCCTTCTGGCATTTCTGGGACCCTTGTTTTCTTGTATTCTTCAGTTTGTTCTCGAAAGATAACTCCTCTCGACTGGGGGAGTTGAGAGCTTCTTCCGCTCGGATGTACTTTTCACTTATAAGCAGGAGTTCCGAGTAGTTCCGAGGAGGCTTCTTGGCTAGGGATGCCTTGAGGTCGGCGTTATTGACGTTGTGCCTGAATATTGCAGAGGCCACTGATTGGTTGAGAGAGACAATAGACCGGGTTTCGGCGGTAAAGTACCGAACGTAATCTCTTAGGCGTTCACCTTTCTTTGGCTGAGGGCTAGCAAAGATGCACTTGTTTTCTCGGCTTGGGGATTGCTAACAAAGTGAGTGAGGAAGAGCTCCTTAAACTGTTCGAATGAGTAGATAAAGGCTGGAATAGACGGGAGTACCACTCTCGTGCTGGTTACCTCAACGTTGCTGGGAAGGCCTTGTAGAGGAGCGCATCTAAGGCTTGATGAATCATCATGAGAGTTTTAAAACTCTCGATATGATCGACCGGGTCTGACTCCCCATTGTAGAATTCAAAGTGGGGCGGCCTAAAGGTTTTGGGGACTGGAGCTTCCATGATGGCCTTGGAAAAGGGGGGTCCGCTTGGGCGGAACTTATTGGTGCGTTGTTCTTCTTCGGGATTGATCTTGTTGAGGCACCTCTCTATCTCGTGGAGACAGTGGTGGACCGAGTCATCCCTCCGGTCGGATCTAGTCGACCCTTGGGACTCTCCTTCATGAGTGGCGGTATGGCGAGGGCTAGGCACATGCTGATCCTGACTCGTGGCAATATTAAGAGCTCGCAGGATATCTTCTTTAAAGTTTTGAAACTCGGCCTGAGTGAATGGTGCCCCTCCAGCTCGACGGTCCCCAGGTGTGGCTCGGCTTATTAGAGTATGACTTCTCTGCCAACGACGTGGAGGGGACTCTCTTCGCCTCCTCGGGGAGGGGGTTCTTCTAGGCCTTGGCTTGCGGGGGGACCGGACTTTAGGAGCCCTTTGGCGCTCGGGTTGAGAGACTTCCTCAAGGGCTCGCCTTTCATTCTAGCGAGTTCGGAGGTCGACCCCCTGCTGACGGTTAACAATTACTTGACGAAGATCTTGCCTAAGAGGGCTTTGAGAAGTCACAGAGTCATTTGAAGGATTGTGGATTGAGATGTGGTCATGAAGAGGGTGTCGCTTTGGACGACTTCGACGATAGCCCCCCGGGGCAGCCCCCGAAACCCTAGAGGGGCCTGCTGAGGAGGAAGCTGCTGAGAAAGGGGATGTTCAGGCTATGGTTGATAAACTTCTTGGTCGGGTTGAGGAGGGAGATCTTGGAATGGTGGAGGAGGAGGAAGAGAAGTGGCTCTTCGGCTGGACGTCGTCGCCTTCCCTTTTCCTTTCAGAGGCATGGCTTAGAGACTACCTTCACCGACGATATGTGACTGGGTTGCTTTTTCTATTCCCACAGATGGCACCGATCTGTTGCTGCTAATTTTGGTGTGGGAGCAAACAGATGTATTTGTGGATTCTTTTGGAAACAAACATGACAAACCTGTTGACTTCTTGCCAGCATTGACTGTTTCTCGCTGCTGTCGCTAACCTGCAAAAAGATCGATACACCGAGATTGTTCCCGACGACGAACCCTCCGACGCTCAAGTCAGTAATCAGGAAGATTATGAAAGAGCAATTTGTGGAAAATATTGATTACCTTTTTTATGGGCGGGGGAGAGGGATATTTATAGTTTTCTTTAAAGACAGTTTAGAGATAATCATTTATCTCTATGTCACTGTGTTTTTGGATAAGATGTAGAGTTTAAATCGTTTCATGATAAGGGATTTAGTTACCGCCTTTTAAAGATAACCATGAATTTGAATTAATCTTTAAATGACCTGGGCTGGTTTGTAATGGGTCGTCACCCTTACCCAGTAGAACAGACCCGTTTTTGGGTTATTGGGTTTGGAAAAGACCCAGTTCCCATTTCGGACCCGTTTGTAAGTGAAAATTACTGTTTTACCCCTGGGAGCTTCAAGATTCGTGCCCAATTTGAACGGTCCCGATTTGGTTGTATTTTTAACCATATCAGTCCCATATCGGAAAAAATCATCAGAATTAGAAAGGTATATATAATAAATTCTTTCTTGGCATTGTAAAAAAGTAAGCCAAAAGGCTCTATCTCGCGCGCAGGGTGGGGGGGTTGGTGCAAATCTTGGACCATACTACATGTGGCTTATGTGATCCAACACGAATGTCGGACCAACTTGAACCCCACTCTGTGCGGGGATTCTTTTTGTAACCGTTTTGTTTTTTCTGATCTGTAATGGCCAAAATAAATGAAGAAACATTATGTCTGCTGCATTTATTCGCACATTTTAAACTGAGAAATGGTTTTGTCTGCCATTACTACCTGTGCATTCATTCACCTGTCTACTCCGTCCCCAATAAATTGAGACCCCTCTCTTCTCTTTCTTCACACCAGAAAAATTCTTCTCTTCACTCTATTCTGTTCTGTCCACTTCGTTTGTTCAAGTTCAGTGATAGAGTTCTCCGCTGCTTCAGTTCGGAGTGTGACATGGTGCTCTAGTCGACACTCCTCTGTCGTTGTATCATAAGAGATAGACACCTCTACAACCTTCAGCAACTGGACGAGCCGGTTATGTTTTAAGGATATAGTATGATACATAAGCCTCGACACAAATCGGTTTGGTTTTATATTCTTTTTACCTTCATTTTGTTTTTAATTTGTTCGATTTTTGTTTTTTTTTTTTTTTTTTTGATAATAAGATGACCGAAGCCATCGTTTCATTAATAGGATTAAGGAAACAAAGCATTACACAGTACTAATAATACAAATAAGCTGTCATAACAGCTAAACAAACTAAGCTAAGGCAACCATGCCATACATCAAAATAGAAATAACAGTAATAGAAAACAACAACAGTAAGAGGAACCATAAAGCCATCGAGCACCCTCCGCCCTTCAGTCCATCAACACTGGGCATCCCTCTGTGCTCTTCAGAGCTGTTCCTGCCTACTGTAGTGCTCCTCTATGCCTCCTCCCGTGCCCTGTTTACTCCTCCGCACTGTTCCTGATCCTCTTTACCTGCTCCTGAGCACCTGCCCAATCATGTATCAGAAGGAAAATTTTATGCATGGAGTAAGAAAAAGTGTAAACTTTTTTGCGGAAAATTAAATCATTTCTATCTAGCCATAGGTTCCAGATGGTTGCAGCTGAAGCAATGTCCCAAGCCTCTCTATTTTCTAGTTTGATGTGCAAGTGTCTAAAGTTTGCCCATATGTCTATGGTATTGTTAGGAACCCTTAAGCACCCAAAACCCCTACAAATAACTTCCCAAGTCAGCCGAGATTTTGAACATTGAAATAGAATGTGGTTGACGTCTTCTTCAGTCGAAGGACATGCTTCGCAAATCACGTCGATCTGAGTCAACCTCTTCTTGAGGTTTAATTTGGAGAGGATCGCATTGCTATGAACAACCTCTTCTTGGTTGTTCGATTTTTGTTCTTCTTCTCCTTCTCTGGTTTTGTGCCTCTCAATCGAAAGTTGGTTTTCTTGTAAATATTTTCTAACTGATAGGACCTAAACCATTCTTGAGTTTTCTTGTTATGACAGTAAAGATGCACTTCATATTTGAATAGGTAATCCACTTCAAGTGTGGTGGTGCATCTCTAGGTGATGTCGTGCAACACCACCTCCTTTGTCGACCGCATCCACCCCTATATCAAGACCGGGACTCACCCAACCCCTCTTTCCCCTGTATCGAATACTATCTCACCCTCGCCATGAACCTAAATCCTACTTAATCCCCGATCCCACCTTTTTCAAAAACTATGGTAGACATCTTTGAAATCACACGTAAGCATCTCAACAAGCTCAACTCCAAATTCATGTCTGGTGAACACTTCAGCTTTTTCATATTAGCTGGACACATATGGAAATGAATGTGTATTGCATGTGATCTCCTTGTGAACCACCGAATCAAAGTCTATTGTACCATAGATGACAAAACCGACTTCATGCCCCAATTCCCATGCACGAAGCTAGAATATTTTTGCCAGAGGGGCTACTAGTAAAAAAATATAAGGGGTTATTTATAAATTTTGGGAGTGGCTAAAAGAATAAATTTTAAAAATATAGGGGCGTTTGTGGAAAATTTGGGGGGGGGGGGGGGGGGGGGGGGTTGTTGCATTAGCACCCCATAAATATGTGGCTGGCTCCGTCCCCAAAGGATTTTCTTATGCGACCTTGACCGCCATCCTGATAGTGGATGTAGGTGAGATAACATGTGGTACTGCTTGGGAAAAAGTTTGCATGAAAAAGATTCACAGAGGATTAGGTATCATTGACCTGCGGGATATGAATCTGGCCCTCTTGGAAAAATGGTGGTGGAAAGTCTTCCACCCTAATGGAGAAGGATGGCAAGATTTCGTTCAATCATACCTGCATGGGAATGGGACGAGAAATCTAGGTTACAGGGTAGGCCCACCCGTCTCCTGGTTCTGGAGAGGTATCGCTAAGGCCTATCCATTTATTAGCTCTGTGACGTCATCTATTGGGAATGGCAGACTCACCAGATTCTGGTGGGATAAGTGGTGTGGAGAGCAGACACTTAGAGCCTTGTTCTCTGATTTGTATGACCATGCAAAACATCCGCACTGTACGGTGGCCACAGCCCGGATAAGAAACTCCTGGAAACCTGCCTTTAAACACCCCATTGACCCGGGCTCCCAGAATAAGCTAATGGAACTTCAGAACTATATCGCCAGCAACAGAATTATATGCTCACAGAGCCCCGATTGGAAATCTTAGGGACTGAAAAAGATGGGCACATTCACTGTTCGCTCCTGATGTGTCTAATTTTTATACAAATATTTGTACTCATTTAACCATTAAAATTGCTTGTATTCATTTATATTGTTTATAATTCATCTTATTTCTATAAGATTTCAATTAATTAATTATTTTTGAAGAAATAAGATTTTTGATGTAAAAAGTAATTATTTTTGATAAAAATCAACAAACAAAACAAAACTATTGATTTATTATTTTTAATGATTTGTTGAATTTTACATTTTACAAATTGACAATATGAGAAGCAAAATACAATTTTAATTATCAAGAGGGTGTAAAAAGAATAAACAAATTTAAATTGATTTTGATAAGGCTAAAATAAAAATTAGTTATTTTTAAGTTCATCTAATTAATTTAAATTTAAATATTTATTTTAAATTCTGATTTTTATTTGCAGAATATATCTTAATCATTTTCTACAACTCATCTACAACTCCTATAAAAGGGACACAATACCCGAAGCAGAAAGAGAACACAGAGAGCGGAAAAAGAAAACCAAGAGGAAGAGAGAGAATTCAGCATCCAAGCGGTGGGCATGCAGCTTAGAACAGGGAACAGCAATATCAAAACCCATTACTGTGTTGGGCACTGAACTCTAGGCAGAAAAGACAAATTAACAGAACACAAGACAGCAGAGAACCACACAGCGGATCGAAGCTGACTTTGTGTTCTGTGTTGCTGCGTTCTCTGAGACAGCAGCGATTTGACGCAATGCATTTTCCGATCAATCAGCATGCGACACAATAACCTGACAGCGATAGCAGGTCTTCAGTACGCGCTGTTCGAGAAAGATCTGACGTGGCGTTCTGTTGGTGCTAATTTCAAGACAGCGAAGAGAGAGACAGAGAACACTGTTTTACAATTCGGTTTGCAAAATTTTTATTTACAAAACAGTACTCTTATATCTTTTTTTTCTCTCCTAAAATTTAATTATGCAATCCATGAACAAATTTGTTAATTGCAATTTTATTATGAACTAAATTTATTTTTCTAGGGTTTAGATGTAATCTAGTTTTGAGAACACAAATTTTAATTCCGTATTATTTTTCTATTTTTCCATGGTTGTGTGTTTGATTTTTGTGCTTAATGCTTACAATCGTTTGGCCAATTTTTGTATGATTATTGGATCATGGAGAGACCGAGAGGTAATTTGTGATTTAGAACAATAAAAATTGAACACCATTGATTGAGCGAAATTAGAGATAATTTACTGCGATTGATGTGACCGTTAAGAAATTCAAAGAACTTAATGAGTCTTCGATTAATTAAATTTGCATAGAGATATGACAAACTGTTAGTTGGAGATATTTTTGGTGTTGTTCGAGAGAAAACATTGAATAATTTGGGGATTTTGATCTACAACTTGGAAAATAATATTTTTATTCTTATGGAATTATAAATTGTGTGGGATAAACTAGGTGAAATCAAAAGCCCTAGAACTCATTTTGCCATTAACAAATTACAAGAATTTCACAGCCCACTCCCTCTTCACTAATTTAGTTAGCTTTAATTAGATTAATTTAACTTAGTTGTTTTATCATTTATAAATTTCGATTATCCAAATAGTGATTCATCTAGTAATATCGGTACTCAATAAAATATCTAGTTCCTGTGGGTTCGACACTCTATTCACTTAACTATATTACTTGTTGCGATTTTGTACACTTGCAAATATTCACATCAAGTTTTTGAATACCCCCAAACTTAAGATTTTGCTTGTCCTCGAGCAAAAAGTAAAATCAATAATAAGGAATAATAGGCTCAACCCTTCACACTAAAAGGTCTTATCATGTAAGCATCAAAATTGCAATTAAATATATAAACAATAACAAATAAAATAAAATCAAGCACACTCACTTTCTCTAGTGCAATTATTTATTCATAATTCCCAACCCAATCGTATTTGTCATGCAATTAATATAATTATAGTATGTAACAACTCAATATGTGATTATCCCATCTCACTACTACAAACCGAGTAGAAAATTAGAGTTTTGTTTTTTTTTCTTCTTCTTCTTCTTCTATGTCACATTTCTAAGTTATCACTTGCCTTTTGACGCGAATGCAAAACATTTGTGATGAATTCACCCGGTTACTCAAACAGTCACAAACTTAAAGTGTTTTGCATACTCATATTCCAAGTTGCCGTTTGACATAAAAGTAAACATTTGTGATGAATACCCCTAGTTACTAAGCAAATCAAAACATTGGAGTAGATTGACTTTATTCAAAATTTTTTTTTCCGTTATTACTCTATTTACTTAAACTCTGTTTAGGACTATATCAAAGTGGATCATCACAAGAAAAAGCATCACATTTGTTTTTTTATGTATAATTGCATGACTCATACAATTTTGTACGGAATTGTGAAACTCAATAATCCTAAAGTAAATAGGTATGCTTACTCTTGCTTTATAAGCAATTGTCTATCCCAAAAAAATTATTTAAATGCTTATCACAATAAAGAACTCAAAAGTATAAAGGTAAGCCTAATTGAAATCCTTTTTGTTTGGTTTTTTTTTTAAATAAATAATAAATTTTTAAACCTTCCCCCTAACTTGAATATCACATTGTCCTCAATGGGAAAGGAAAAAGAAAAACAAAATGAATGGAAAAAGTTCAGAATTTCTTCCCTGATTCGTCTTTAAATTTCTGCACGCACGGCGTTCAGTATTTTGGCGATATCTGGAGCTATACATGTTCAAATGGGCTAAAAAAAAATTTCGCTGGAAAGCTAAAACGATAGGCTACAATCGCTCTTTGAATTGGTTTTCCAGATTCTGACTCCATACTACTCGAAAACAGCCATCAATGAAGGTGTACAAAACAGCTCTGCCCGGTGACTTCAAAATTAATGCAATCCTACAAGATAAAATCAAAAATTAAAATAAAATAAACTAAAAGAAAAATCAAATCTAAATGCAGTAAAATAAAACATGGGTTGCCTCCCAAGAAGCGCTAAGTTTTAAGTCTTCAGCCAGACATGGTGGTGAGATGGTTAAGTAACGCCAAGATCCAACAACATTAAAACATCCTTTCTAATTCTTCTCTTCATGTGTGGATCAGGTTCAAGCTCTAGTTTGAGGCGTTTCCTTCTAGATGATGCCGTCTTTGATTCCCCCACCTCTTTGAATTTTTGCTGAAAAAATAAATAAATAGAGGGTGCAGCATCTAAAAACATAACATGTTCAAAAATATTTTCTTTTTCAGTTTCAAAAGTTGCTTCATTTGTTGGACATACTTCGATAGGTGAGTTTTCAATTTTAGCCTTATGTTTCTCGCCCACAATTAAATCAATTTTACTTACTTGAAAAGATGACTGTTCTTCAGGAGAAAATTTTATGGAATTAAAAACATCATACGTTACTTGCTCATGCTGCGTTTGTTCCTCCATAATTTGTTCAATCTCAATTTGCTTTTCAACCACAGTTTGTTCGTCATTTTCTTCTTGTGGTTACTCAATTGTCCTCCCGCTGTTTAGTGTTATTCCTTTGACATCTTCCGTGGGGTTGACCACTGTGTTGCTTGGTAATATTCCTGCAATTCTTTTGTTTAAAATATTTGATATTTGACCCATTTGGTGTGAATGGAAGCCGTTTTATTTTGAATCGCCACATCTGTCTTCTGCATATACTGGTCTGTCTTTTGCATGTACTGATCTGTCTTTTGTATGTGGTATTCTGTCTTCTGCATGTGCTGATCTGTCTTTTGTATGTGTTGCATGAACATCTCTTCTAATGTCGGCTTCTTTTCTTGTTGTTGAAAGTTTTGTTGTGGTCTAATTCCTCCTTGATTATTGTTCCAAGAAAAGTTGGGGTGATTTCTCCATCCTGGATTGTATGTGTTTGCATAAGGATTATTTTGCATTGGAAAATTTGACACAAAATTTTCTTATTCGGCATTTGATGGAGCAAAAGGGTTCCCCACTTGGCAATCTGCACTAGAATGGTTTCCTGCACAAAGATCACAAATCATATTATATTAATTAGCATTAAAATTCATATTTTCTACTTGTTTAGATAAAATATCATTTTTTGCATTTAAAGTAGAAAAAGGATCAAGTTCAAAAACTCCAGCCACTTTTCTTGGCATTGCTCTCTCTGAAGACCACTGGTAATTATTTGATGTCATTTCCTCTAAAAGATCATAGGCTGCTTTGTAAGTTTTGCTCATAAGTGCACCACCAGCGGCTGTGTCAACCATAGATCGATGTGTAACTCCCAAACCATTATAGAATATTTGAATTTGCAACCATTTCGGTAGTTCATGATGATGACACTTTCTTAATAACTCTTTGTACCTTTCCCATGCATCATACAAAGACTCGGTCTCAAATTAAGTGAATGTGGCAATATCATTCCTTAGTTTTGCTGTCTTTGCCGGTGGAAAATACTTAGCTAGAAATTTTTGTGCAAGTCCCTCCCAAGTAGTAATACTACCGAGTGGTAGATAATGTAGCCAAGCATTCGCCTTATCTCTCAATGAAAAAGGAAAGAGTCTCAATCTGATTGCATCATCTGATACTCCGCTGTGTTTGAAAGTGTCACAAATTTCTAGAAAGTTTGAAATGTGAGCATAAGGATCTTCGTGCGGTAGTTCCCAAAATTGAACAGTCTGTTGAATCATTAGAATAATCTCTGGCTCAATTTCAAAATTGTTAGTTTCAATAACCGGTTTCTTTATGCTTGATTCATAAATCGAGGGCATAGCATAGTCTCTCAAAGGCCTGTTTTCATCGTTTGCCATGATAATTTTCTTATGTCCTGAAATGTAAGTATAAAAATAAAAATAGAAAAACTAAAAAAAAAAAAAATGAAAGTAAAAGTAAGTCAAAAGAAAATAAAGAGGTAAAATAATAATAATAAAATAAAAATAAAGACAAAAAATCCAAACTAGTAATAATCTATCAATTTTCAATATCGATAAAAGAATAACTAGTCCCCGGCAACGACACCAAAAACTTGAAGTGAATATTTGCAAGTGTACAAAATCGCAACAAGTAATATAGTTAAGTGAATAGAGTGTCGAACCCACAGGGACTAGATATTTTATTGAGTACCGATATTACTAGATGAATCACTATTTGGATCATCGAAATTTATAAATGATAAAACAACTAAGTTAAATTAATCTAATTAAAACTAACTAAATTAGTGAAGAGGGAGTGGGCTGTGAAATTCTTGTAATTTGTTGATGGCAAAATGAGTTCTAGGGCTTTTGATTTCACCTTGTTTATCCCACACAATTTATAATTCCATAAGAATAAAAATATTATTTTCCAAGTTGTAGATCAAAATCCCCAAATTGTTCAATGTTTTCTCTCGAACAACACCAAAAATATCTCCAACTAACAGTTTGTCATAACTCTATGCAAATTTAATTAATCGAAGACTCATTAAGTTCTTTGGATTTCTTAACGGTCACATCAGTCGCGATAAATTATCTCTAATTTCTCTCAATTAATGGTGTTCAATTTTTATTGTTCTAAATCACAAATTACCTCTCGGTCTCTCCATGATCCAATAATCATACAAAAATTGGCCAAACGATTGTAAGCATTAAGCACAAAAATCAAACACACAGCCATGAAAAAATAGAAAAATAATAAGGAATTAAAATTTGTGTTCTCAAAACTAGACTATATCTAAACCCTAGAAAAATAATTTTAGTTCATCATAAAATTGCAATTAACAAATTTGTTCATGGATTGCATAATTAAATTTTAGGAGAGAAAAAAAAAGATACATGAGTACTGTTTTGTAAATAAAAATTTTGCAAACCGAATTGTAAAACAGTGTTCTCTGTCTCTCTCTTCTCTGTCTTGAAATCAGCACCAACAGAAAGCCACGTTAGATCTTTCTCGAACAGCGCGTACTGAAGACCTGCTGTCGCTGTCAGGTTACTGTGTTGCCTGCTGATTGATCGGAAAACGCATTGCGTCAAATCGCTGCTGTCTCGGAGAACGCAGCAACACAGAACACAAAGTCAGCTTCGATCTGCTGTGTGGTTCTCTGCTGTCTTGTGTTCTGTTAATTTGTCTTTTCTGCCTAGAGTTCAGCGCCCAACATAGTAATGGATTTTGATATTGCTGTTCCCTGTTCTAAGCTGCACGCCCACCGCTTGGATGCTGAATTCTCTCTCTTCCTCTTGGTTTTCTTTTTCCGCTCTCTGTGTTCTCTTTCTGCTTCGGGTATTTTGTCCCTTTTATAGGAGTTGTAGACGAGTTGTAGAAAAGGATTAAGATATATTCTACAAATAAAAATCAGAATTTAAAATAAATATTTAAATTTAAATTAATTAGATGAACTTAAAAATAATAATTTTTATTTTAGCCCTATCAAAATCAATTTAAATTTGTTTATTCTTTTTACACCCTCTTGATAATTAAAATTGTATTTTGCTCCTCAGATTGTCAGCTCCCTTTACAACCGCTTGCACTTTAGGGGATGCAGCCCGAGATGGTCGGGCGTGGTTTGGAAGGCGAAAACCCTGCTGAAAGTTAAAGTGTTCCTCTGGCTGGTGTTAAATGATGCAGTATTGACTAGAGAGAACCTTTCTAAATGCCAACCGAATTAGGACTATACCTGTGGGTTCTGCAAGGCGGACCTGGAAACTAGAGAACACCTATTTCTAGAGTGCCCCAGGAGCATGGCAGTCCTTGTAGAGGTACTTTGCGCCTTGGGGACGAATGAGTATCCTGTTGGATCCTGTAGGCAAGGCAAGAAACACTAGAGGGGGGGAATAGTGTTTTATAAAAATTTTAAAAAAACAGAATTGAGAATTTCTTCTGTTCAGTTGACTTGAAGGGATAAACCAGTCGACTGAAGCGACAAAAGAAAAGTATTCTAAAGAAGTCTGAGAAGTCGACTTAGAGATGAGACAGTCGACTTGTCACACAAATTACTCAGAGTAGTACGAGTCTGACCAGTCGACTTATAGGAGTACACAGTCAACTGTCCAGACAATTTTCACAGTAAAAATATAAACTGAGAAAATTGAAATGCAAGTAGAGAGATACAACCACAGAGTGCACACGATGTATCCTGGTTCGGTCCTCCCGTCCTACATCCAGTCCCCAAGCAACCCACTTGAGATTTTCCACTATTCTTGAAAAAGATTACGAGAATACCCTATGGCGATTAGACAACAACCTTGTCCAACCCGTAGTCCTTTCTCTCAACCAGAGAAAGCAACCACTCTTTCACCAAGAGTGACAAACCTGACTCTACACCCTAGAGTCCTACTCTCCAACCGAGAGGAAAAAGAAAAAATAATAAAATTGTAACACCCCGCAAATTGGAAATTACAATTTTGCCCCTGGGTGTTACGCACGTATATTTTGTAATGTGTTTTACTACATATTTTGGATTCGTACTATTTATACATTTTCCGTATTGATTTCAGTCAACTAAAATATAATATTTCAATCCCTGGGATTTACGTGCTTTTTATGTGTTTTGATGCACGTGTTTCCACCACTACGTATAATATTTTCTATAGGTTTAAATTATTTATTTTTATGTATTTAAATCTATTTTATAAAACGAAAATTTATTTTCCCCTTGTTTTTGATTAAAATGCATTTTTCAATTTTTTCTGCATGTATGGTGCACGTGCAAATTTTTATTCTCATTTTGCTACTCTCATTTTACTATTTTTAGCATGCATTAGTTTTATTTAGCATTTCTTTTGATCCATGGACCTATAAACTAAAATGTAGCCTATTAGGAGAGGAGCCCACTAGATAATTAAATAAATTAATTAGTAATGAGCCCATGTAGCAAGCCCACTAGATAATTAAATGAATTAATTAGTTATGAGCCCATGTAGCAAGCCCACTATTAAAATCACATTTTTTGGTTAAACATGTACTAATACATGACAAGTTACACATATTAGTACACATTTTTGAGTTATAGAAATGTGTTCATATTTGTTTGTGCATGTATGCATGCACACACAAATGTATTTGGACCATTTTGTGGGCTAGGGGAGGGGATTAATGGAGTGGTTAAGTTCATGGAGAGTGGGGAGATGAGAGGTTGGGAGTTTTAGGAGTTAAAAATATGAAGAGGTGAGAATTAAAAAGAAAATTAAAATGAGAAGTTATTAGGTGGGAGATTTTGCAATATAGTCCCTAGCATTGTCCTATAAATAGCAACCCATTTCTCATTCTTTTTCACACCAAAAATAAAATAAACAAGAGAAAGAAAAGAGAAAGAAAAGAGTGTAAGAAAAAGAAAGAGAGTTATTGTGTTTGGAGGATCTCTTGCTTGGAGCATTTGCTAGGAGGAGAAGAGGACTAGGAGTTGCTAGGAGCAAGAAGAAGCCATTCATTTGTAGTTTTCAACCTTCAAACAAAAGGTGGGTTCTCATGCTTTCTAATTTAGAACTATGCATGCTAGTGACAAAATATGAGCATTTTGTTTTGATATGTAGTTAAGATTTCATGTTAGTGTTACATGCTATTGCTATGATTAAACAAATAATAGGAATTTTTGACTAAAGAGCTAATGCCATAGATCATGTTAGAATACTTGTAAAATGTTATGCATGTTAAAAGTGTGTGGTTGTAGGAGAAATTTGTTGAAAAATGTTGGGAATACATTCTTTTGCAAAAAAAATATTTTTGTGAAGAATCTTGTTATGAATAGATAAAATTCATGTTAGTTTAAAGCGATGTTGTGATTAAGTAGAAAAAGGTAGTCTACCATGCTAACTAAAGAAAGAGAATTACTTGATTGTTGTGAACCATGCTAATATGTTTGATTAGTTTTGTGTTTACGATAGTGTTAATATATGAGAATAACTTTGATGTGAAATTTACAAATAGGAATCATGCTATCATAATAGATGCGAAAGTAGTCTTATTGTGACAAATACCATGTTAATGAAAGAAGACAAATTCTTGTATAAACCATGTTGGTAAATTGTAAAATTTTATGCTTATAATATTATTGACCATATTAGTTTTTATAATAAAATAAAAATGAAATTTCGACATGTGTAAAAGAATAGGAACTATTGTGTGAAAGAGCAACTTTTATTTTCATTATAAAATATAATTTATGTCAAATTGAGATTTTAATCAAATAGACATGGATACTAGTTTTCATTTCTTTTGTAGGATTTAGTTCCTTAAGAAAAGTCTAAGTTTTGCAAAAGATGAGAAAAAAAGGAATTTCTTTAAATAAGTGAAAAATAGTATTTTTAAAATAATTGGAAATTTTATTAGTTACTATCTTTTTATTAGTTGCTATCTTTTTATTAGTTACTATCATGGAAAGGATTATTTCTAAAATTGTGAAAGAATTGATCTTTTAGAATGAACACATTTTATTGGAAAAGACACACTTTGTAGATAGTTGAACAAAAGAACATTTGTGTTTTTTTTAAACAGAGATTACACATAGACTTACTGGTTAGCGTAATAAACTTCGGTTTAGTTGAGAATAGTCACGGGTTCAAAACTCCCTGGTGACTTATATTTTATTTTTGGGGTTTTAAAATGATTTGGTAAATAGTTTCGAAAGTGGGTCAGTTTGGTAAAAACTTCCGTGGGAACTAGATCTGTAATTTTGATAGTGAGTAGGTCAATTTGGTAAAAGTTTCGAGAGTGGGTCAGTTGGGTAAAAAACTTTCAAAAGTGTTTCATTTTGGGTAAATTTTAGTATTCATAAAACATAAATGAAGAATTTATTCTTAAAGATTGTTTTTGTGTAATTGATAAGTTTTAACGAGGATTTGAGATAGAAAGAAAAATAAATGACTACAAAAGTATTAGTAAAGAGCATGACTTTTAATTTACAAAATAATGATTTAGGGTGAATTGAAATCTCTTTATTTCTAGAAATACAATATGGTTGAGTTATGTGACTTTTGAGATCATGAAAGATTTTGTTGTGAATGAGTAAATCATGTTTAGTGCTAAAGATGAGACATTGAATCGTGTTAAAATAAGACATCGTATGAATTTGAAATTGTGAATGAATTATTATTTATTATGAATAACTAGATCATGAATAGTGGCAAGACTATGAAATGATTACTTTGTGGATAAGTGTTAAGACAAGATTTGATTATTTTTGTGAAGTGAATTGAAAGATGAAATTATATAAGTTTAAGACATGATTACTAAAGGGTATGTGTACCCATGTTTCTTGTACATGAAAGATTATGATTAAGAATTAGTAAGACTTCGGTTACCGGTAATTTTGAAAGAAAGAATTGATATGATTTTGAGATAATGCCGTCGGGCGATCTCGTATTTTGTGAATAAATCCGGTATGAGGTAAAACTGATTCTAGGGTGATAACATATTCATGTCTTGAACTTAAGAATAATTAGGCACTTATGTGAAGATGTAATAAACTTGTGCAAACGTAAATGGGTGCTTCTATATAGTCGGCGGTGGATCTCCGTGGCTATAGACCCAGTTGGTGGACTGTGGTTGCCCCATAGGAGATGGACTGTATTTTATCCGGGACTTAGGGTAGTCGACGGATGTTTACCATACTCCAGAGAATATGTATATACCGGGGCTAGAAGGGCATTTACGGGATTATCATCACGATATAATAGCCAGGGAGGCTGGGATCTGTTATTATAGCCAGGGAGGCTAGCCAGGGAGGCTGAGATCCGTATCTGTGAAATAACTCTAAAACTTGTTTTATTACTGGGTAGTCTCATGGCGAGGGATCGAACCCTTCAATGTGGAGTACGTAGGCACTTGCCCTCAGACCTATGTAGTATGGGATGCATAGAATCTTAACAAGTGTGCATTAGTGTCATCCTAGTGTAGAATTGTGTGCATTAGGCATTAAGGCATGACATACACTTATATTTAGAATAATCACTGTTGACACTTTATATGTTCATTCAATCTTTTTGTGATTTGTTAAAGTATGAGATCGTTATACTATTCCCGGCATAGAGAGGATAGCCGTGTATAACATTTCGTCAGTTGTAAGTAACTGACGAGCCCACAGATTAACATGCAGGTAATGGACTATTCATGAAGCTATAAAGTGGATATGCTGGTGCTGTTTTATTTTAAAGATGTTGTAAATGTTTTATTGTAAATTTCATTCTTCCGCTGTGTAAAACCAAGTTGTAATTGAACTCTGATGTATTAGTGAAAAAGTTTTAAATTTTCCTTGTAAAATTGTACGAAGTGAAGTAAAGATCCTGTGAAATCCCGAGTTTGTCCTTATTTGAAATTCGGGGTGTTACAAAAATTGTTTACAATCAACCTATAGCCTTGTTGTGATTGTGATATTGTACGTGGCTAAATGGTTGACTTCTAAATTCAGTCCAAAACGAATTCAATGTTATGCTGGACTGAAGACACAGAACCAAGACTTAAGTGAGTTTTGAAAGCTTTTTTCTTGAATGCACAATACTTAGATTTTTCTCAAAAACATGCTTGGAACTTTTTTAAGGTGATTCTTAGGCTATATTTATAGACTAGAATCCCTGGCCGTTAAAAGCAGTTACTCATAACCGTTTAATCAACGGATAAATAACGGATAAAGGTTCTAAATTAGAAAAACAGCTTTTGAAATCAGAAAACTGTCGAAATTACTTGAACAGTTGATTGGGTTGCCTCTATGAGTCGACTGATCAGAGTTTGAATAAGATCAGGCAGTTTTGTTCAGACTCAGTCGATTGGTTCTAAAGAGCAGTTGACTGGTTATCAACAGTTGATCTAGTTCAAGCTGTTTCGACCTTTGGATTTGTAAACACACAGTTATAAAAAGTTATATGTGAGTGTATGTGTGTGTGACAAGGCTGTACATCATTCTAAGACTCAATTAAAGAAGGAATTACATTGTTTACAAGACACACAAATAGATAACATAGAAGCTTTGGTCTTGACTTGAGTCTTGAATCTTGAGTGAAGCTTTTAGCCTTTGTCTTTATTTGGAGCTGTGCTTGATCATTTGTTCAGCTTTAGAATATTGTGACTTGCTTGATCAATTAGCTTTGAGGCCTTTGTGTATCATATATGATGACTTTGGATACAACCTGTAATTATAGCATAGCACAGACACATTTTGCATTGTGTTGTAATCATCAAAATCAAGAATCAATATTCTCTCCCTTTTTGATGATGACAACACAATAGCTGAAATAAAAGAAGATAGAAAAATACAAGCATTCATATGCTCCCCCTATCAAAAATATATCATGCATATATTTTCACAAAACTAGAGGAATGCATGAATTATCACAAAAATTAACAATAAAGATTAATACTAGAGTTCTCTCCTCCTTTGTCATCAACAAAAAAAACAAAAAATGGGAAGAAAGAATATTTCACTTAAACAAAATAACACACAGACAAAATTAATTCATAACAGCTGAGTCTTTAAAACGAGTACAAAAGATGAATAGACATCTCAAAAACTGTGCGACGATTCGATTTGGAAGACAGAATGAGTCGCGACAGTCGACTGTTCTTAGTATGCAGTCGACTTAGTCGAGAGAAAAAGAAATCCATATATAATTATCACAACTGGTCAGTCGACTGGTTGAACAGCTCAGTCGACTGTCCAGAGAAGAAAAAAAATAATTAGCGAAGACAATATGTAGAAGTCGACTGAACAATATGTGTAAGTCGACTTACAAAAAGAAAATTCAACAAATATCAAGAAAATCACAAATCCTTAGTTCTCTTCTTAAAGTTATAAAGGTGTCTTCTTTAAGGGGTTTGGTAAAGATATCAGCTACTTGTTTATCAGTAGAGATAAAGTCTAAAGAAACGTCTCCTTTTAAAACATGATCACGTAGAAAATGATGTCGAATATCAATATGTTTCGTACGTGAATGTTGAACCGGATTTTTAGATAAGTTAATGGCACTGGTATTATCACACATTATTGAAGGTCTTTCAAAAAAAATACCATAATCTAATAGGGTTTGTTTCATCCACAAAATTTGGGCACAAGCCAAACTTGCAGCGATATATTCAGCTTCTGTAGTAGATAGGAATACCGAATTCTGCTTCTTACTGCACCAAGAGACTAGTGAATGTCCCAAAAAGTGACATGTCCCACTAGTCTCTTGCGGTCAGTTTTACTGCCGGCAAAATCAGCATCACTATACGACAAAAGTTGAAAATTATCGGTGCGTGGATAGAATAAACCATAATCAGATGTGCCTTTAATATATCTTAAAATTCGTTTCACAGCTTTCAAATGAGATTCTTTAGGACTTGACTGATATCTAGCACACAAACATACACTGAACATAATGTCTGGTCTACTAGCAGTTATATATAAGAGTGAACCTATCATACCTCGATAGAGTTTTTGATCTACATTCTTACCTAATATATTTTTGTCAAGGGTAGTGGTAGTAGCCATAGGTGTGGCCTTACTACTTGTGTTATCCATGTTAAAACGTTTGAGTAATTCCTTTGCATATTTTCCTTGATTAATGAATATGCCATTTTGTGACTGCTTAATTTGTAGTCCAAGAAAATAATTGAGTTCACCCATGTGACTCATCTCAAACTCGTTTTTCATGGTGTTAGCAAACTCTTGACATAGATTGCTATTAGTAGAACCAAAAATTATATCGTCAACATATATTTGTATGATTAAAATATCATTCTAAATTCTCCTAATAAATAAAGTAGTACCTACTTTACCTATTTCAAAACCTGTTTCTAAAAGAAAAGTCTTCAGTCGATCATACCAAGCACGAGGTACTTGTTTAAGACCGTATAAAGCCTTTTTCAATTTAAAAACATGGTTTGGAAATTGTTCATGTTCAAAACCTGGTGGTTGTTTAACATAAACATCCTCCTTAATAAACCCATTAAGGA
Source organism: Hemerocallis citrina (assembly GCA_017893485.1). NCBI lineage: Eukaryota > Viridiplantae > Streptophyta > Magnoliopsida > Asparagales > Asphodelaceae > Hemerocallis > Hemerocallis citrina. The sequence goes on along the minus strand of CM030367.1, from coordinate 156,481,205 downwards.
ATGCACTTTTAACATCCATTTGATAAAGTGTAAAATTCATAAAACAAGCAAAAGATAATAAAATACGAATTGATTCTAATCTAGCAACAGGAGCATATGTTTCATCAAAATCTATGCCTTCTTCTTGATTATATCCTTGAGCAACTAGTCTAGCTTTGTTCCTAACAACTTGTCCTGATTCATCTAACTTATTCTTGAATACCCATTTAGTACCTATAATAGTATGATCAGGAGGTCATGGAACTAAATCTCATACATCTTTCCTTATGAATTGGTTTAACTCATCTTGTATGGCATTTATCCAAAATTCATTCTCACATGCTTCTTGTATATTCTTCGGTTCAAAATCCGACAAGAAAGCTGTGTGAGATATCATATTGATATGTGATCTTGTCTGAATACCATGTGAGATGTCACCAATTATTAAGTCATGAGGATGATCTCTAACTTCAACAAAAGATTTTGGTAAAGTTTGAAAAATCACAACAGGATCAGTCGACTTGACAGGTTCCTCAGTCGACTGTTTTAAATCAGTCGACTTGACTTCCTTATCGGTCGACTTATCCGCGAGACTAGTTTGTTCTAAAGATATAATTACTTTATTTAAAGGTGATAAATTAGTTTCATTATCTTCAATTAAATTCGATGAAGGCAGAGATTCATCAAATGTAACATGCATGGATTCTTCAATAGTCATTGTTGACTTGTTGAATATTCTATATGCTTTACTCCTATTTGAGTATCCAACAAAGATACCCTCATTAGATCTAGGATCAAATTTATCTAAATTATCTTTAGTGTTAGAATAAAATACTTACAACCAAATGTCTTAAAGTAAGAGACCTTAGGAATTTTGTTAAAAAATAACTCATAACAAGTCTTCTTTAGCTTAGGCCTTATCAAAATTCTGTTTAAAACATAACAAGATGTAGCAACAGCTTCAGCCCAAAAATACTTAGGTAAATTGCTTTCAACAAGCATAGTACGTGCACATTCTTGCAAAGTCCTATTCTTCCTTTCAACCACTCCATTTTGTGGTGAAGCTCTAGGAAATGCAAATGAATGAGTTATACCATTCTTGTTGCAATATTCTGCAAACGCTTCATTTTCAAATTCTCCACCATGATCACTTCTAATAGTGACTATGGTTAGAGACTTTTGATTTTGAATTCGTTTACAAAAATTTGCAAATTCATCAAAAGCATCATTTTTGTGTTTTAAAAAGAAAGTCCACGTGAATCGTGAAAAATCATCTACTAAAACAAATACATATCTACTTTTATTTAAAGAAGCAATTCTAATAGGGCCAAATAAATCCATATGAATTAATTCGAGCGGTCTACTAGTAGAAATTACTTCTTTTGTCTTAAAAGTAGATTTAATTTTTTTACCTAGTTGACATGCATCACATAACTTATCCTTTTTAAAGGATAGTCTTGGCAGCCCTTTAACTAGGTTGTACATAGACAATTTAGAGAGATTTTTCATATTTACATGACCAAAACGTCTATGCCAAAGCCAAGAATCGTTATTAGAAGCTACTAAACAAAAATCATTTGAAAACTCATTTGCATTCAAACATAACTCATAAATGTTATTTTTCCTAAAACCTTGAAAAATAATGTTTTGCATAGTGGAATCATAAATTAAGCAAGCATCTTTTTCAAACACAATTTTATAACCTTTATCACACAGTTGACTAATACTTAATAGATTATGTTTAAGTCCACTAACTAATAAAACATTTTCTATAGAAGGGTTAGTGTCCTTACCGAGCATGCCGATTCCTATGACTTTTCCTTTATTGTTATCACCAAAAGTAACTGTTCCTCCATCAATGCTTTGTATGGTAGATAGGAGGTTGGCATGACCAGTCATATGCTTAGAACATCCGTTGTCAAGTATCCAACGATCTTTCTTTGGCACCTATAAAATATTCAATGTGAATATGGTACCCTTTTCATTGGGTCCAAAAGATATTAGTTTGTGGGAAACCAAACCCATGATGAGTTTGATTTTTCACCATAAGCAGGAATGAAATTAGCAGAATTACATACATTCAGCATATATGAGTTTATATAAGCAATTCTATCTTTCGAACTCAAGTTGACTGGAACCCATACATGTTTGCTCTGTCCAGTCGACTTTATAACACCTTTCAGTCGACTTCTACTATATGTCAGTCGACTGGATGGTAATATAGGTCGACTTATATAAGGTTTTGGTCTTATTGAATAAGACTCAGTACCTCTGGACAGGCGACTGGTTGATGGATACAGTCGACTTGACTGAACTTTAGATTTGCTTTTATCAATATAACTTACAAACTTAGGCTTTTAAAAGAACTCATACAATTTATGTCTAACACTAGAAATAGATATAGGTTTATTTATACTAGTGTTCTTAGAAGAATTGTCTTTTTCAAGAAATTTTTTAAAACCAAGTCCAAACTTTTGACTAGATTTTACTTGATTTTGAAGAACATCATTTAAATTTTCTTTTCCTTTATTAAACTTAGATACGTTCTTGGATATCTCTTCATAATTCTTTTTCAGAGATTCAAGATCCATATCTAAACTTGAAATACGAGAATTTATAGATTTTACTTCTCTATCAAGGTTAAGATTCTCTTGAGAAAGTGTTTGATTAACTTTCTCTAAGTTCTTAACTCTAATCTTTTCCTTTTTTTAGTTCTTGAAAAATTTTATTAAATGCATCAAGTAAATCATTTGAATCATACTCATTACTTACTTGATTTTGTGATGCCATGAAGCACACGTTTGCAACCTCGTTGGTCTCATCAATTTCTTCTTCTGAAGAAGAATCGCTGTCATCCCAAGTTGCTTGATATGCCTTTTTGTTTTTGGCGAACTTGTTCTTTGTGTACTTATCCTTCTTGAAGTTGGATGTCTTTCCCTTAGACTTTGTGTTCTCTAGTGGATAATCCTTCTTCATATGGCCTGCTTTGTTACACCTGAAACAAGTTGGAGGGTCATTAGAATCTTTAAATTTTGAATTAAACTTACCTTTCCTTAGGAATTTTTTGAATCTCCTTGTGAACATGGCAATCTCCTCCTCATCTTCTTCTTCATCTTCGGAGTCTGACATGGCTTTGAATGCTAATGTTTTCTTCTTTGACTGTTGTGGTTCGGCATCCTTCTTGCGTTCTTCAATTTGTACCTCATAAGCCATTAGATTTCCCATAAGATTCTCAAGAGAAAGTTGTGATAAATCATTGGCCTCTTCTATGGCAGTGGTCTTCTTTTCCCATTCAGGGGTAAGTGCACGGAGTACTTTTCTCACCATCTCTGCTTGAGTGTATATCTTCCCAAGTGCCACAAGAGAGTTTGTAATGTCTGTAAATCTAGTAATCATCTCGGACACACTCTCATTCTCCTTCATGCGGAACACTTCAAACCTGTGAACAAGAATAGATATTTTAGATTCTTTCACTTTGTTCGTTCCTTCATGAGTTACCTCGAGTGTGTGCCAGATTTGATGTGCGGTTGTTGCATTTGACACACAGTTGAACTCCTCCTTTGTGAGAGCACAGAATAATGCATTCATTGCTTTTGCATTGTTCATTGTTTGGTTCTTCATGTTGTCGTTCCATTGTGCATATGGAATAGTAGGAGCAGTGTACTCTATTTCGGTCATGTTCCATATTTCATAGTTGATGGATTGTAGGTAAATCTTCATTCTACACTTCCAATAATTGTAATTTATTCCATCGAAGAGAGGTGGCCTTTGTGTAGATTGGCCTTCATGGTACTATTTTGCATTTGAAGTATTTGACATTGCACTCAACCAGGCTCTGATACCAAGTGTTGGATCCTGTAGGCAAGGCAAGAAACACTAGAGGGGGGTGAAAAGTGTTTTATATAAATTTTAAAAAAACGGAATTGAGAATTTCTTCTGTTCAGTCGACTTGAAGGGATAAACCAGTCGACTGAAGCGACAAAGAAAAGTATTCTAAAGAAGTCTGAGAAGTCGACTTAGAGATGAGACAGTCGACTTGTCACACAAACTACTCAAGTAGTATGAGTCTGACCAGTCGACTTATAGGAGTACACAGTCGACTGTCCAGACAAGTTTCACAGTAAAAATATAAACTGAGAGAATTGAAATGCAAGTAGAGAGATACAACCGCAGAGTGCACACGATATATCCTGGTTCGGTCCTCCCGACCTACATCCAGTCCCCAAGCAACCCACTTGAGATTTTTCACTATTCTTGAAAAAGATTACGAGAATACCCTATGGCGTTTAGACAACAACCTTGTCCAACCCGTAGTCCTTTCTCTCAACCAGAGAAAGCAACCACTCTTCCACCAAGAGTGACAAACCTAACTCTACACCCTAGAGTCCTATTCTTCAACCGAGAGAAAAAAGAAAAAAACAATAAAATTGTTTACAATCAACCTATAGCCTTGTTGTGATTGTGATATTGTACGTGGCTAAATGGTTGACATCTAAATTCAGTCCAAAACGAATTCAATGTTATGCTGGACTGAAGACAGAGAACCAAGACTTAAGTGAGTTTTGAAAGCTTTTCTCTTGAATGCACAATACTTAGATTTTTCTCAAAAACATGCCTGGAACTTTTTAGAGGTGATTCTTAGGCTATATTTATAGACTAGAATCCCTGTCCGTTGAAAGCAGTTACTCATTACCGTTTAATCAACGGATAAATAACGGATAAAAGTTCTAAACTAGAAAAACAACTTTTGAAATTAGAAAACTGTCGAAATTACTTGAACAGTCGACTGGATTGCCTCTATGAGTCGACTTATCAGAGTTTGAATAAGATCAGGCAGTTTTGTTCAGACTCAGTCGACTGGTTCTAAAGAGCACTCGACTGGTACTCAACAGTTGATCTAGTTCAAGCTGTTTCGACCTTTGGATTTGTAAACACACAGTTATAAAAAGTTATATGTGAGTGTATGTGTGTGTGACAAGGCTGTACATCATTCTAAGACTCAATTAAAGAAGGAATTACATTGTTTACAAGACACACAAATAGATAACATAGAAGCTTTGGTCTTGACTTGAGTCTTGAATCTTGAGTGAAGCTTTTAGCCTTTGTCTTTATCTGGAGTTGTGCTTGATCATTTGTTCAGCTTTAGAATATTGTGACTTGCTTGATCAATTAGCTTTGAGGCCTTTGTGTATCATATATGATGACTTTGGATACAACCTGCAATTATAGCATAGCACAGACACATTTTGCATTGTGTTGTAATCATCAAAATCAAGAATCAACATATCCTTGTAAGTATGAGGACCTATGGGTAAGACCAAAATTTGCTAATGAGAGACGTACAATGAGAGAAGCTTAGTTTATTGCTATCGCCGCTACGACCTGAGGACTTTGGCTAGAAAGGAATAATTTTTACTTCCGTGAGACATGTAATAGTCATCTTATTTCATGTTAGGCAAATGTTGCCGCAGCAAGTCCTAGGGGGAGGATAACAAGCGTCTTCCGAGTGGAGGAGTACGACGACGAGGAAGTCGAGTTGGGGCCGACGCTAGACTGAGGGAGGTGCCTTGCTTGTCAGACATGTACTGGTGATTGATTGATCCCCACCACCCCAAGATTTTGTTGGGGGGCATTTGTTGTTTCTGTTGTACTTTTGTTGTGGAGAGTTAGATGCTTTGATGTACTTTGTAAAGTATATATGTACCTTCCTGTTGTCCCACTCCCTTATGATGGGGCGCATTTATGTTTTTTTTATGTATTATAGGCTTTGTACTTGGCTCAGTACTCTGAGTTTGTTTTATTAACTCCTTATTAATGAAACAGGGTTGCCATACTCCACCTTTTTCTTCAAAAAAAAACATGTGGTACTGCTTTGACTGCAGTGGGATGGATCTAGGCAGCAATAGTTAAGATGGGTGATGAGTATCTGAGGTTAAAATTGATGAGAAGAGCACACACTTTCCAATACCTCGAATATATTTATAACAAGTTGGACCAATTTGCCAATACATGATGCACATTTTGGTTGGGGAAGGCCCATCATTATGGGATTGACAGAAATGCCATGCGACTATACGAGGGGCAGGCGTTGATATTGCCAACCACGAAAGGAAATGAGGTTTTGTTTATTATCAATTGTGCTGCAAGATGAGCATATGAAGAGGTTTTAAGAAGTTGTTGTATGAGTTCTAGGGGTTTGATTCAAATTAAGGGTGGAAACTGGCTCGAACCCGACATGGGCCCGCTAGGTCCGACCCGATAATTAGCGGGCTTAGGGTAACAATTCTCATTTCGGGCCGGGCTCAAGCTCAATTTTTTAGGCCCGAGGAAAATTTGGGCCGGGCTCGGGCCCAAGTGCTTAGGCCAGATGGGCTCAAATCAATTTTTTATGTGCATGTGTATATTTTTGTATACATCATGCATATTTATGTATGATATTTTTTTTAATAGAATATTCATGTAAGTAAGTTGAAATAAGTGTTAAAGTTTATTGATAGAGAAATTATGCTTTGTATGTAAATATAAATGAAAATAGATAAATTAGATGTTAATTACTCTAAAGTTTATATTATTCCTATTTATTTATTTTTTTTATCGTTTACTATTCTTAATATAGCTGAATTTTGTGGAAAAGTTATATATTAGAACATGCATAAGTAGTTCGGGCTTGCCCCGAACATATTTTCGGGCCAGGCTACCTAATTATTTAAGCCTGAAGAAAAATCAGGTCGGGTTCGGGCCCGGGCCTATATGGGTCCGGCCCAAACTCGACCCGTTGCCAGCCCTAATTCACATGTTGAATTTGGTTTCTGCTCATTTTCAGAAGTTGTTGTATGGGCTACATGTATCTCCAACTATACCAATTATTTTTTTATTTTAGGGGGCATTTAGCTAGGGTCAGTTGCATTGTAGCTGGGTTTCTTTTTGCAATTGGGAGAGTTTAGCATTGGTATCGGGTCGGATCGGGTCGGGTCCTTCACTACCTGGATCCGGACCCGGTCCCCTACGGGTCCAAAAATTGGACCCGGACCCGGACCCGTGAGGACCGGCTCCGGTTCCGGGTCCGGGTCCTATTAAAATATTCCTACCCGTTCGGGTAGGAGCGAGAGTGTGAGCGGTGAGCAGAGGTGACGAGTGGAGGATTTAGAATAGAGGAGAGAAGAAAATTGCATGATTTTTGAGTTTGGAAGATGAAGATTTAGAATTGAGGAGGAATGAGGGATGGGATGAGGATAAAATATTTATTTTTATGTTGACTTTTTAAGTTTTTTTTAACAGGTTCGGGTCCGGGTCTGGGTCCGGGTCGGGTCTCTTTTGAGCGGACCCGGACCCGGATAGGCCAGGTCGGTTCCGGTCTAATGCTGGGTCCAGGTCGAATCCGGGTTTCGGGTATTTATACCAATGCTATGGGAGACCCAATTATAATGTTTGGTAGGCTAATAAGAAACTTGCAACTTAATTTTTTTTTATAGCAATTTCAAGTTGCAAAATTGGGATCAGTTGCAACCCACAACTTACAGTCATTTTGAGTGTAAGGGGAAATTGCAATTTAGAGCATAAAGATCCTTCTTACCAACATCCTATTACTCTTCTCTCTTTCTGAAAGAAAATTTTTTTGTTCCAAATCTTTCCTTAAAATCTTGCTTTTACCTGTACTTTTTAGAATCAAATGCAACTTCGTTGTTCTCAAGAACAAGGAAACCCTATATTTTTGCCATATCCAACCCTTCCAAAGCAAGCCCAAGTGTCATCAAATTGAAGAATAAAACAAAACAAAACAAAACAAAACAAAAATCTCAGGTATTAGAGCATCCCCAATGGAACTCCATCCTCATTGTAATACCCCGCAAAATAGCATATAGCTATTTTTGCATAGTAATTCGTGCACAATCAATAATTGCACACGGTTACATGTTTATATGATAATCATCAGTTTTAACTAAGAAATTTCAGATATATGAGCTGTTCTAAACCCGATAAGATAGACTCGGGATATCTTCTCGACTGAACTGTAGATTTGTCTCGATTGTTTTGGCCAAGCAATTTTCGGGAGAAAATAATAATAAATATATTTTTATTGATTTTAAATTATGTGTTGGTTATTCTAAACTAAGCTAGTGCTTGAATTGAATATGGATTGTATTTGTGCACAAGGGTTACTATTTTTGACCTAAGGTTACTCGACCTAACCTAGGGTTAGGAACCCTAGTATCATGTGATCATGGCTTGGATCTTGATGAAGATCCAATGGTGGAAACAATTCACCGTGTGTGTTGACTTCATGAAGAAATGAGAAGTTTCCAAGAAACTTCTAGGTTGTTATGTTGTCTTCATCTCATCCCTCCATCTTCCCTCAACCCCACTCCACCCCATCCCCACCCTCCAATGTTGGCCAGCCCATTCTCCAAAAACCCTAACTCTCCATCTCCTATAAAACACCCCACTTCATTCTCTTCTCATCCTTCTTCTCCTTGTTTTGTTTTACCGCAAAAAAAATAAAAGAGAGTAGAGAATGAGAAGGAAAGAAGGTGAAGTCTTTTGTTGAAGAAGAAAAAGTGTAGTAGAGAGTTGGCCAAAGCTTCTACAAGAGCAAGGAGCAAGGAAAGGGAAGCAAGCAAAAATTGCAAGGAGGAGTCTTCTTGCAACAAGTGGGTGATTCTCTTAAAATTTAGTTTCTTTTTGTGTATGTGATTTTAGCATGTAGTAGGAGTTAAGAAATCTTGATTACCATGTGTGATTATTTACATGCTAAGAAAAACAATTTGTATGTCTAAAACCATAGTTTCAAATTTCATAATTTTCTGAGGTCGTTTGATACCTCAAAGAATTTGTAGATGGCAACTGGTCTGGAGGTTGTAAGCTGAAGCTGTCTGTTTTATATTGAAGTTCATTTACTCATAACTACTTGTGTATATATGAAATTTCTATGAAATTTTTGCAGTAGCTTTTGGTATTAGTCTATTTGATGATTCTAAAATTTTAGAATTTTTAGATGACATTTGATGAGGTTTCAAAAATAAATAGTGTGAAGTGAAAAAGACCCTGTTGAAGAGCAGCTGAAATTTTATGCTATGTTTGAGGAGTCACAACTCTTTATGTAGGATGAATCTAGGTGCAAAATTTGGACACAAAGAAATGTTATATGTGTGGATTGAGAATCCAAAGTTTCATGATTTTTGGACTTAGGGTTGATTTGTTATGGAATTTAAAAGTAGACCAGGTTCAGCCTAATTCGGATTGACTAGTCTGTGAAGATGTGTAGTTCTGGAATTTTGTGTTAAGAATTTGGAGGATTGATCAACTAGAGAATTATAGTGGAAAGTCGTAGCTTTCCAAAACATCTGTAATTATAAAATTCCAATTTGTAGGTCAAAAGTTATGATTTTCCAAAGACTGAGGCAGATCTAGTCCTAGTCAAGGTAGTGTTTGCTAGAAGAACCAATTCTTCCCTGTTTGTGCACCTGATGGAATCTTGTGCTTTTAAGGGATTTATTGGTAGAATTTGGGGATGTGTTCAACTAGAAATTTGTAGTAGACACTCGCACCTTTCCATAGAATCCGGAATTGAGTAATTCCGATGAGTGAGCAAATTCTATGCTATAAGAGAAGTACAGCAAGTGCATGAAGAGATGTACAGCTGAGAGTATATGGGATTTTTATAGTATCGAGATGACTGAATTTGAGGAAATGGTTAACTAGAGATTGGTAGTATATAGTCTTAGCTTTCCAGAATGAGTGATATCAAGTAATTCCGAATTATATCTTGGAAGATATGGATGTTGCAAGTTCGGCAACTTGTTGCCTTGATCGACTTCAAGCGTAGTTAACTTGGGGGGCTTGAGTTCCATGTTGAATTTGAGGGTAGTGTCAACTAGGGGATTGCAGTAGAGTCTCCTACCCTCCTAGAAGACTCGATTTTATTGGATTCTGATGAGTGTAGTTTGGGTCGCAGCTATTATTATGTCTTGAACTGTTCATGATTGGAAGACAGTATGGGACCTCACTGCATACCGCAGTATGATGATTGCAACCCATTAAGTTTTAAGATGTTTAGCACTTCATTTGGGACTTAGAAAAGTTTTCTGTGCCTAGTACTCATGGTGGATATGAGTGAGTTGAGAGGATAGCTATATGGCCGATTGGTGACTAGTGTCTTGATGCCTGAGTCTGTCAATGGTTAACTATTGGGGTTTGTATATGTTACCTTCATTCACAATTTGTATACATCTTTTGGGGCGCCGATGGACTACTCGCTGAGAATCATGGACCGGGGTTGTGGTCGATGACCTGTGAAGGTATTAGGAATCGGTGAATATTGATTCACCGTGATTATTTATTTATTTAACAAGACCAGTCAGGATCAGCATCGGTTGATACGACACCGTGTATGATTTGAGTAATAACATGTTTTCAGTAAACTGCATTGTTTAAGTTTCCTTTACTGTTCACTTGAAGACCGAATTGGTGTTAGGGGTGATTCCCTATAATCCGACTCGTTCTAAGAGTTAGCACTAGGCGGTGATAACCAGGGTTGTCTCTTCCTGTCATTAGGGACACGTACTGCTGTGTGAATCCTGCACTGTTAATTCATGAAGTGTCATGGTAAGAACGGGAGCTTCCTGTCGGATAGGGGGTTTTTAGACCTTCGAGGCCGTCATATTCTTATGTCGTGTGGACACGAAGGAACCATGGGGCTGTTGTCCCATAAATCTTCGGTACCATAGATATGCAATTGTATATCTGTAAGTTCGTCACAGGCATTTTTGGTATGATTTGATTTTGGGCACTAGTGGTAACAAGACACCACTGTATTTGTATTTAGCAGTAATAACTGCAGGATTACTAGACACGATTGTATCTAACAGGAACAGGTTAAGTACAATAGTGGAATGTTTGCTTGGTGAGGGTTCAAATCCCTGAAATTGGAGGAATGGCTTGACCTAGAACACATATAATATGGGATGCATGCATATTCAGAGTCTTGCTAACATTAGATTAAGTGCATCCGTATCTGTGCTCTGTATTATGCATTAAACTGCAGGTCATGGCTTACACAAACACTAGGAGATTAGGATGTACGTTTCACCTTTCATTTCAAGATGATTTGTGGGTGTGCAAGTTAGAGATCGATATTTTCTTATCAGCTTTGCGTCAATAGAATTACTGATGTGCCCACTCATTTAGGTTCTGGATACCGGATCGCGAGTGCAGGAGAACCCAAGACGAGTAGGGCATCCAAGTGGAGTGGTAGTGTACATACCTACCGTTTGAGCAGATACAAAATGATTAGAGTCGCGCAGCGGAAGACTCAAGCCGAGTGACAAAGGAAGCAAATCGAACACTCAGCGGAGCTCGGTAGTAACCATTCGATTACCAATCCGGATGACATCTGTTAGCTTCACAGGAAGAGTCTGGATATTTTTGTAAACAGTTGTAATGGGTTTATGTAATTTATATTCCTTATTCAAGAACAAGATAGTATTGTAACTAATGGTGTAATAACTCTGATGGCAATAAAAGTTTTTAAATTTCCATGTTATTTACTGTGTTGAGATGTCTTTGAAGAAAAAGATTATGGTTGTGTCACGGATGTCCGGTAACGGGGATCTGGGGCGTTACACTAATCCCTATTTTGGGGTTCATTTTGGCATATTCTTTGGAATATGCCAATTTGGTTTGGGGTTTCAAATGCGCTCCAATGGTACCCTTTTTTTTGTTTCAAATATTTTGTTTGTAAATTTTTTTGCACAAAATAATTTTTTTGAATGCAGAAATATATCAAAAGTAATTATATAATTATTTAGAAATAGATAATATACTAACTAAGAAATATATAATACAATTATTGATGACCTTGTTAAAAAATATGTAGGAAAAAGAGTACCATCTTATTCAAATTACAAAAATATGCATCAATTAAACACCTGATGAACTAGCAGCGTATCATTCCCACAAATGAGCAATTAATCCATTCCGAAGTTCAAAATGAGCTTCAGTGTCCTTAATTTTCTTGTATCTAGCTAGAAACTGACTAAATTGGGTTGCATCATCGGCAACCATCGATATCTCAGGGTCAGTTGTATGACTAAATTCCGTAACTGACTCATTTATATCTCGCTCGTCCTCGATGATCATGTTGTTCATTATTATACACAAAGTCATTATATCACGTAAAACATGTTTACTCCAAAAACGAGTTGGTCCTTTAATGATTGACCAACGTGATTGAAGAACTCCAAATGCACATTCAACATCTTTCCTACATGATTCTTACTGCATAGTAAAATACTGCTTAGCAGGCCCCTAGGGATCATGAATGGTCTGAACAAGTGTAGACGATTTAGGATATATGTCATTGGCTAAATAATAACTTGTGTCATACTCCTTTCCCATATGATATATTTAGGAATAACCAGTTCAACCTGGGCAACACGCTAAAGTTTCTTCACCGATTAGACCTACTGGAAGAAAGATAGAGAATGCGGAGAAGAAAGAAAATATTGACAGTAAACGGATCAATGAGAAAATTAGAAAACAAAATCGAAAGATACAAGAGTTGGTTGAACAAAATCAACAGTTAATGAAACTGGACGTTGTAAGATTGAACATATGCATCGTGAACGTGAAGATAACTAAATTATGTTGGCAAATTTGGAATCCATAACTGATCCGGATGATCGTGAATGGTTGCGAAGTAGAAAGAAAAAAATTCGAGCGAGAATGGCTCGTGAATCCCAACAACAAGGACCCACAAATACAACTGGATATTTTCAGGGTCTCTTACGTGATTCAGATCCCACTCACACCATCTATTCAGGGGAGTTCAGTGGTTCGACCGATTTTCCGTGAGAAAATAATGATCACCCCAATTAATAGAATTATTTGTATTCAGTGAAGTTCAGTAGTATATTTTGTATTTTTCAATTATTATTTATGAATTCATATTTTGCTTTAGTATAATTGTTGATTCATATTGTTAATTTCTACACTTAATGTTTTCAATTGCTATTGATAATAGGACGCTCGTCCGAAAAAAGATCGATGAGAAATGCGGATTTTCTTTTTCTCATTTCATAATATTTCAGGCTGACAAGAAAAAACACACCAATGCATTATTATTTTCGGCGGGGTTAACCTAACTAGAATAAGTGAATTACATAAGTTTCCAATTCTAATTTTTCTCAATAATTAGTTTTATCTTTTCTCTCACCTTCAGAAGAAGGAAGCATAAATATCCCCCATATCATTAGAATTTTTTGAAATGTAACTATCTCGGAATAATGTGTATTTTTTGTTGGCACATTCGATAGAAAAGAAGGAATAATGTGTATTTTTCGTTGGGGATTCCCCGGAAAAAAATCGTCGCATCTTCCTTCGCTTCTTTATGAAAGATATCAAATCAATCAGGATGGAGATTAAAGAAGGTCTTTTTCCTCGTCATATTCTTTATATGGAAATCAGAGGCCAAGGAACCATTCCTTTGACTCGTACTGATGAGAATTTGACTCCACGAGAAATTGAACAAAAAGCTGCCGAATTGGCCTATTTCTTACGCGTACCAATTGAAGTCTTTTGAAATGAACCAGACTTGTTTTGCCCTCAAACTCATCCTCGCGGAAAGAGGATTCCTTTGAGATGCGGGTCTTGCTAGAGGTTTGCGTTTTCCGAAACAGAAAAGGAGGAAACTGCTTTCTCTCAACCAGGGGATGAGAGCAATTCTGATTCCTCTTCGGAGGAGTGGGATGGGGATTTTGCTGAGCAAAGTGCTTTCGCCGTCGATGTTATTCCCGATCTCTACGCATTTCACCGCTCCACCAGAAATTCCCTCTGTCGTTCGACCGATTTTCCGGGAGAAAATAATGATCACCCCAATTAATAGAATTATTTGTATTCGGTGAAGTTCAGTAGTATATTTTGTAATTTTCAATTATTATTTATGAATTCATATTTTACTTTAGTATAATTGTTCATTCATATTGTTAATTTCTACACTTAAAACGAATCAGAAGTTATCCAATATTGGTCTCATATTAAAGATCTCGTTCAAAAATTAACAATGGTATAATTATTGTCTATAAATAAAAAAACTTAAAAGAAGTTTAAAGAAACAAATCAAACAAACAATTAAATAACCTTATTCATATAATACATCTTACAAATGAGGGGAGGGATTTTTTGAAAAAAAAAATCCACAAAATGCGGATTAAGAATGGAACCGCATAAATGCGGTTCCAACTCAGTTCGACATTTCTTTTGCCGATTGGGCCCCACCTTTTGAGAGAGGAGGGGGGGGGGGGTCGATTGGCGTTGCTCTTAGATGATAGGGGTGTGTGTCCTTATTCATTGATGTGTTAAGAAGTAATTTGATCATTAGCATTTTTTCTTTAAATCTTTATAGATAGATGTGGAGCAAGTAATTAATCTTTTGCTTTAGTATGATTTACAACCATATGCAATATCAATATCAATATTTATATGATGGTAACAAAGAAGTTGTGACTTAGTTGCAATGCAATCCTGTTACAACACAACTATTTTGCAACACAACTAAGTTATAACCGCAATAGCAAATGTACGGTTGCCAAATGCCCCCTTATTCATTGGTTTTATTAAGGGTGGCACTCGGGTCGACCGGACAAGGTCGGGTCGGACCTGCACGGGTCGAACCCAAATCAGGGTAGGTTTGGGTCGGGTTGAGGGCTTAACCGGGCCGGGTTCGAATTCGGTAATGTCGACCCAGTCGACCCGCGAACCCGAACGGGTCGAACCCATTACGGATCGATCCGGGCCCGGTTGAGCTATTTGGTTTTTTAAATCTTTTTTTAATATATATATATATATATATATATATATATATATATATATATAATAAGAGTCAAAGAGTGAAAGTGTGAAAGAAAATTGTATATATTATTGATTTCAACTCCTACGATTTTTTTTTTTTTTAAATTACATACAATTTGCTAGCTAGATGTTGTTGGTCTTCAATTTGCTATTGTTGTTGTTGTTCTTCGGGTGAGTTGCTTCCACTTGTTGACACACGAGCATCTCCAACGATTGTGGCTTCAAGCGATTCCTGTAATCTGTTAGAACCGTGCCACTTGTAGAAAATGTACTTTCTAAAGCAATTGTAGAGACAAAAAGAGTTAATAGATCTTTAGCCATATGTTTAAGAATATTATAAACTTGTTCATGCTCTTTCCACCATTGTAGCACATCAATCTTAGCATTAAAACTCTCGCTATCTTGTTGATTATACCAATTTAATTCATTTGGTTGATTAGTCCTAGTTTTTTTTATTGAATTTGAGCAAGTAAATTAAAAGTTGTATCGTCTAATTTACTTTTACCCTTACCTCTAAAAGTAGAAGTAGAAGAAGTAACTATACTAGTTGTACTGCTAGATGCAAAAGTTATATCATAATAATCATACAAGTTATTCAATGTCAATTCAAAGCTAGCTAAAAATTCATTGCAATCAATTTCAGATTCATCTCCAAGTAAAGTAAAATACATTTCAATCAAACTCCTCGTACCTGCTAATTTGATACGAGAATCCATAACTGTAGCAATACAATACAATATAGGAGGAGGACTAAAATACTTCAAAATTTTAGTGTATGCGGGTTTAACAATATGACCAATGTAAATGTCATCAATCATTTCTTGATAAGTTTGCATCATACTAATTAGTGAAATAAAAATATTACTAGAAGTAGAATCATAAGATTTTAAAATTTTCGAAGTTATGGTTTTAAAAGGTTCTAAAAATCGTAACAAAGATTCGGCATAATACCATAATTGCTCATTCATTTTAAAAAAATTCATATTTTTTGCAAGACAAAATAATTTATATAAGCTTTATATTGAGTAACAACATTTAGTAAATCAAAAGTAGAGTTCCATCGGTGTTTAACATTCTTAGGAAATTTTCTAAAATGTAGTACACCCTTAAGTTTACACCATTATTTAAATTGTTGTAGCATAAAGCCACTTAAACCAATAAAATATACACAATTTCTAATGTTATGCACAAATAGTTCGACTATTTTTAATGCATCTTGAACACATAAATTTAAATTATGACATGCACATCTAACGTGAAAATTTTCTAAATATGGAGGAGCTAATTGTGTTTTTAATGTACTAATCGAAACATTATTGTTAGATGCATTAACAAAACTAATACAAATTTTTTTATCATGAATATGAAAGATATCATAAACTTCTAAAGTACGATGTGCAATTACTAAACCACTATGGAGATACGGCAAAGCTGCAAGTGATATGGTCATCTTTTGAATCATCCAATCACTATCGATTCAATGACAAGTTATGCCCATCATTGAAATATCATTACAATCTTTCCAACAATCGGAAGTTAACGATACTCTACAAGTTAAACTATATAAAAGTGTAATTAAACCATCTCTTATTTTGTTGGAAAGTTTAAAATAATCGGATTGGAGTGTATTTCTAGGAATTTTTCAAAATGTTGATTTAGTGCATTTTGGTTAAATTTCTCTACGTTCCTACTCTCGAAATAGGAAAAAGGTAAATCCTCTTTAATAACTAGACGGGTCATTTCCCGTCGAATATTTTCGGGATCATATGGGTGACTATCTACATGTCCGGTCATAGGGTAATTTTTTTGTTGGCCAGGTTGGTTTTCTAATAGATCATTGTGTACATTTTGTATGTGTCGTTTAATTGTAACCGTTTTTTCACCCTTCCTCCATTTGTAACTCTTTAAACAAGTTTTACAAAACAAGTTTGACAAACCTTATGTCCTATACCCAGTTTATCCTCTTCAGGGATATAGTGATAATATTTGTGCCAATCACTAGTTTTTTCTCTAGTTTTTCTATTACTAGTGGGTTCGTTTTGTTGTATTTGTGTGTCAACATAATGCATTTCTTCATCTATTTCAGGTGTAGGGATATCGTGAGTTCCTACCATATGATTCGGTGTAAATTCAGTTTCTATTTGATTATTGGAGGCCGACGTGAAGAACCATTGGAATCTTATCTACTTTGGCTACAACCGCTATCTCGTGGTTTAGACATGGTAATAATGTATGTGAAAAAAAATGATTTATAGTGTTTTACTAGTGTATGTGAAATAATACAAAACAATTTAGGAGGTACATGTTAAAAAAGAAAATCTAAAAAACAATATGAGGGTTGAGAGAGAGAAAAGCAAAAAACCAACAAACAAATATGATACAAAAAATTAGAACTACAACAAAAATCAAGACAACAGGAGGACTGTGAAATTTTGATACCGTACTCCGCTGGTAATCATATATAGAAATGAGAGAAAAAATAATAGTAGAAGTAGATATAGTCGATTGAGAAATGTATTAGACGTAGTCACGTAGTCCGGTAGTCGTAGAAAGAAAGAGAGAGGGAGAGTTTCTTTGTTGGAGGAATTGAAGTAGACGCAGTAGAGAATTGAATTAACACAATTCGATACGATCGAAATTTTTCACTTCTTTGTTGAAAAAACTTGATTGAATTGAGTAGTAGTAGCAGTATAGAGAATAAGAGAGTAAGGCGTGGAAAATTTTAGATTGAATTAATGAGGTATTTATATGAAAAAACCAAAAAAAAAGCAGCTGGACAGAACGGTCGACCCACGGGTTTCAACCGTTGGACCCGCGCGGGTCGACCTTTCGACTTGTTTGGGTCCAACAGATCGAAACCCGCGGGTTGGTGTGCGGATTTGACTTGGTCAACGGGTTTGCGGGCCGGATTTTGCGGGTCGAAATCCACATTTTTCCCAACACTGGTCGACCCGGTAAGGGATTCGGGTTCGACCCGAACCCGAACAGGATCAAGGAGGATCGGGTCGAGATGAGCGGGTCGTGGGTTGGTCCGACCCGGTTGCCACCCGTTCTAGTTCTTTTACACATGAAAATAATTTTCCCAAAAAGATAAAAAAAAATTGTTACGTTCTTCGATACGCGGGGATCACGAGAGGACACGAATCATCAAACAATCATCAAGTGGCTATCCCCCCACGAAAACTCACAAACCTTTAACATCGGAGTCGGGTCAGGCTGATATGTGGAGTCTACCCGCAACCCGTATCCACCGCCTCCAGTTCTCCATAATTATAATCAGCCCCAGATCGTCAATCTCGAAAAAGAAGAAGAAGAAGAAGAAGAAGAAAAAAGTTCCTTTAATCCCCAAAATTCTTCCAAAAAGGTCAGTAATCTTCGAAACCCTAATTTGTTTAGTTTCCCCCAAATTCTTAAGGTATTGATTTCGAATCGACGCTTGTTTCCCCCATCAAAATGTATACGATCCTGTTGTATTTAGTCTATTTGATTTATTTTCTCCTTTATATTGCTCTTTCGAAACCCTAGAAATAAGATCTCTGAATTGATCTAAGAACTCGCTATATCGAAATCGTAAATTTTCCATAATAATAATGTTTACCAATCTGAATATTTTACTGTAGAGAAATTTTGCGATGGTCGATATATATTCTTTAATTTTTTTTTGGGGAAGCATATTTTTACCGTAATAATTAAAATTTGAAGATAAGTTTGCCTAACACTTGTTGTGAAAGTCAGTTCTTTATAACACAAACATTGTGAAATTCCTTCAACCCATGTTGTCACCTGGTGGTCAAGATGAACTAGAAAATTAATAATTGAAACGAAATATTTACGATTTTTGTTGCTGTAGTCAGTACTTTTTGTTATTTGAAGGCTCGAACCAAAGTTTTTAAGCTAAGGTGCGTCGGGCACTAAAAGGCATTGTCTCAGTGAACCTATAGTTTTTCGAAGTTGTATGATGAGTATTAAACTAGTAGTGAGATTCAGAGATTGGGGAAAAGTCTGTAGGATTCTTTCGACACTCATTTAGTAGGGGGCATTCGTTGATGGGTTGGATTTTGAAATGAATTTCAATTTATAGAAAAGGGGATTTGGTTAACTTTTTTGTACATTAAGTATGAGTTGTAAATAATTTATTTATAGACGACTGCCTTTGCGGCACCTCTAGTATCATGCATACATGTTTTTATCAACCCCGCCTTGCCTTTAGCTTTTAAACTCAGTTTAAGCTATATGACAATTATTTTTTGGTTGGTCAGCCTATTGTGTGAATATTGGGATTCAGTATCCCGAGTCTTTTTATATCTTATGGAACCAGTTTTTTATGTGAGTTGTGTCTCCTAATTTGTGAACAGTTGGGGTTTTGGACTGTTTTAAAGATAACTTGATCCCTTTTTTACTTGATTTAGAAATCTTCACTTACTATTTTTTTAATTCAAAGTAACGAGAATTGCTACTAGGCTTTTCTTTGCCAAGACTGGGTCTGTTTATTGTTTGGAAAGTCCGGATTTTTAATTTTAATGTTAGGTTTGTTAAGTCCCGAGTTCTGGTTTAATCATCATTGCAATTAGAATGTTGTGATTTACTTAGAATAAAAATTCATTTTTATGCTTGTAGGACCCAATTGATTTTGTTTGTTACATTTTTTATTACTTCAGTAGTAAATATGAGAGTTTGGTTCCGTTATGCAGTTATCGTTATTACCTTGTATTTTATGAGTCTGGTTTAAATGTAGGCATGCATTGAAACAGTACTTTTCATTTTGGTAAAAAAGCTACTGGAAATTATTGATTTTTCAATTTTATTTTCATTTTGGTATCTAAATATTGTTGGGATCTGTTATAGAAGGAATATGATTAAGAGCTACTAGTAATCTGCACGTGCGATGCACGTTCTAATCAATTTTATTTTATAGAGTAAATAATAAGACGTAATCTGGCCTCGAACTTGAGACCTCTCTTTACTCATACATACTTTTTACAAATTACCCCTAGTGTCACAAACTTTTATTTTATATGAGTGACACTTATTTAAATAATTGTGTGATAAATAAATTTAAACTTTGAGGGTATTATGGTAACTAACACCAGTTGAGTAAATCAATGGTTAATATAACTCCCTTTTAAAAATGAATGGTTGAGAACTTGAGATTAGATGGTTGATTGTCTACAAATTATAGGATGTCTACAAATGATAACCACAACTCTCCCATTATAGTAGCATAGAGATGTACTCGTTACCAGCATAATAAGTAATTGAATTGTGTAGTCAGTAGTAAGTGTCGTGTTGTGAAATGTTCTAATTTAGCACGCTATTTCATTCTGTATTGACTATCATTTATTTGGTGATGTTTTGATCGAGATTCAGTCCAAATATTAAATCATCAGTTAAAATAATAGTAGGGGATGTTGCTATGTGAAGATTTTTATTTTTTACTGTGCAGGTTTGAAGGAGTTATCAAAATCTAGGCACTGATGGCAGAACACTTGGCCTCCATATTTGGGACAGAGAAGGACCGTGTGAATTGCCCATTCTACTTCAAGATTGGTGCCTGCCGCCATGGGGACCGCTGTTCTCGGCTTCACAATCGCCCCACAATCTCACCCACGCTCCTCCTCTCCAACATGTACCAACGCCCTGATAGCATCACTCCAGGCTTGGACCCACAGGGCCAGAGCATTGACCCTGCCAAGATCCAAGAACACTTCGAGGATTTCTACGAAGATATCTTTGAAGAACTCAGCAAGTTCGGAGAGCTCGAGACCCTCAACATATGTGACAATCTCGCTGATCATATGGTTGGAAATGTTTACGCGCAATTCAAAGAAGAGGACCAGGCAGCAGCTGCTCTACGTGCTTTACAGGGGAGGTTCTATTCGGGCCGCCCCATCATTGCTGATTTCTCTCCTGTTACTGATTTTCGAGAGGCAACTTGTCGGCAGTTTGAAGAGGAGATCTGTAACCGTGGAGGATACTGCAATTTTATGCACGTGAAGCAAATTGGATGGGAGCTAAGGAAAAAGCTATTTGGAAGGTCACAGAGGTTCCATGGGCGGCGAAGCCGAAGCAGGAGCAGGAGTCCACGCCATCGGAGGGATTACAAAGACAATGGTAGGTATCATGGCAGTGGACAAAGGAGTGGTGAAAGGCATGGGAGGTATGGGAGTGACAGTGGGAGGCATGGAAGTGATGGTGGGAGGCGGCGTCAGGGAAGCCCTAGGAGGGCGAGGAGTCCAGTAAGGGAGGGAAGTGAGGAGCGGAGGGCAAGGATAGAGCAGTGGAATAGGGAAAGAGAGGAAAAGGGTGAATAATTCAGGTTTGTCTTCTAGCCTTCTTTACTTTGCCTCCTATAAAACAAAGAACTAGTAAGTTCTCGTTGTGTGGTCTTCTTTAGATGGCTGAAGTAGTGGACTATGGATTTGGCATCTTTTGAGTGTTGGAAGGGGTATTTGAATCTGTGAACTATAATATTATATCAGTAGGTTTGTATGCATTGCGAAGAGATTACTGCTCATGGTGATTTTATATTATTTGTTTGTGTTGCATTTTCTTTAAAGCATTTGTTTTTGTTCATCATTATATTAATAGGCTTGTTTGAGAATTAAGATTGAAATTGCTTGTTCTTGTTTCTGATCTTAGAGTACCAAATTAGGAGACACGACATGTATAGAGGGACACAGCCAATTTGTAAAAATAGGGCATGTATATCATATGTATATGCGTAAATATATCTGTATGTGTCACAATTCTGAACTATGCAAAACAAATTAATCAAAATATTCGAAGGAGTTCCTATATTGATAGTAAACTTCAGTTACAGTTTATACTTTTAATGACAATAATGCATACACCACCCTTTAGATTAAAGGCTTTATGACCATCTACAACAAATGCTGAAAACATGGAAACACAGTCTGTGACTTACCACTTTAGGTTGGCCATAAAGTTTAGAAATATATGAGAGAGTTCATACAGTTGCAACCGAAAGGAGATTTTGAGTCCAAATTATTTTTCTGTTGACGTGTGTTGACGTGTTGCAGAGTCATAGTTAAATAAAGCATTGATATGTGCATGCCCACCTATTCAAGTACCATGCATTGCATAATTAATCGAACTTGTTGAATAATACAAGCTATGTTTAATGGACAACATAATTTTAAAATATATCTGACAGTTTGATTATAATGTTTTATCGTCTATTTCAATTCTGATTCTGAAACTACTGTTTGCATGAAGTTTTTTACATTAGGAACTTAGGTACACTTTTGTTGGCTGCCGCTCTTCTTGCATCTTTTTCAGACAGTAAACTGTTCCCTCTCTAATTGACACCATAAATCTGTAACAATCCGTAAGCTTCCTTGTTTCCCTTTCATTTTGTTTTAAGTATCATTCTTTTTTCCCACCCTCCCAGTTTTCAGTTTTGTGATTAGTAAACATGTGTGCTCTTGTTTGGTAGGTTAGGTGTCTGCTAAAGTTGGCTTGGGCTTTAGAAGGCCACAGGGAAATCTTTGTGGCACCTCAGGGAAAATTGTAGTCCTATTTCTGTTTCGTGCAGGGGGGAGAGTAGTCAAATTTATCTTTATGCAGGGGAAACTACTAGTCAAGTTTATCTATATGCAGGGCAAACTATTAGTTGAAATTATCTTTTTGCAGGGAAATTGTATTTCAATTTCTCCATTTTTGCAGGGGAAAGCTATAGTCAAATTTATCTTGTGCAGGGGGAAACTGTTACCCAATTTCTCTTTGTGCAGGGGATTTTCATATATTAACCTTTTTTCTTATAATTATTATAAAAAGTTAAACTTACCTTTTTTATCCAAAATTTGAAATGACCATATACAATTTAGTCTAATCCAGTTTTCTCCCAACTTCGTCAGCACTGTATGTGAGAGCAATTTATGTAAAAATTTATCTTTTCTAAATTAAAAATTCAATCTTAAAGTTTTAAATGTGTTAATCAGATGCACTTTGTTTTTCTTTCCTTTTACTTTCTTGTTAGATAGGTGCTTTCTTGTTAGATAGGTTTAGGAGTTCATTAGTTTTATCTGATTTTATCCCTTTATTTATTTGGTTTTTGTTGATGAATAATTATGAACAGTTTGTTTTCTTCTGAGTTTTCTGTGTTTATTTATCCTTATTGGTCGACCCAATAACCAAAGATACTAGAATCTTGCATGTACCCGTCTGCCCCTCATTGTTCACAAATGTTTTGTTTCCTCTGCTATTGTGATTCTCCAAACCCGGCGTACATCTTGAATTCTTTTTGGATAGCCCTTTTACTTTGGGTTGGCCAGTCAAGTTCCCAAAATGAAACTTCTGGATATTGTGACATGCAGCCTATTCAACTTGATAAATTCAAGCTCTTGGAACTTATTGTTCTCTTTTTGACAGATCTATACATATTCAGATGTCTTAAAACATCTTGACATTCAAAATACCTTCATTGTTAAATTGTTAAAGATGTATTTGGTTTTGAATCATTTTGCTTTGCATTTAAAGTTCTGGCAAGCTTAAATAACAGTTTTGATTGGTCCTTTTTGACCAGTCAATCTGTTTATGACTATTTTCTATAATAATGGTTTTGCATGAAGATCTTGCATTAGGGCTAAAATACGTTCTTATCATGGCTGCTGTTTTTGCATCCTTTTAGCTATCACCCCAATAAATTCATTTTATCACAACAGATAAACCGGTAGCAAAATTATTTTAAAGGTAAGCGGCCTTGTTTTCACATATCCTTGTTTTTTTTTTTCTTTCTTTCAGTTAGCTCTTTTTGTTGTTTTCCACCCTTCACTTTTGATATATTTTAACTAGTAAATCCTGTTTTTCTTGTTCATAGGTTAGGTCTCTGATAAAGTGGACTCGGGCTTTAGAAGTTGTACCTCAGAGAAAATTGTAGTCCCATTCTTGCTTGTCATGCAGAGGCGAAATATAGTCAATTTTATTTTGTACCGGGTAAACTAGTCTCAGTTTTTATATGTAGTTTTCTTAATGCAGCGGAGGATTGAAGCCCAATATTTCCTTATGCAGGAGAAAGTTGGGTTACATTTCTTTCTGTTTCTGTGTAGGGTAAACTATATTTATGCCCGGAAATTTTTCATCTTGTCGTAAATGAAATTGAAATGATCCTTGTTATGACTTTTAAGTTGTGTCCCAGCTATTTGTTGCGTTATATTATTTACAAGCGAGTTTTAAATGAAAAAAAAAAAAAAAAATCTCTACTCTAGGTAAAGATCGTCTACCCTTCTGTTCTTGAATTGCTTGTTTGATCCAGGAAATTTATGCTATGATACGATTGTGTATTCAGAATCCCCTTCCAATTTGGGAAAAAATGGAAATTGTTCTAGGCACTTTTTTAGGACCTTATAATAGAATTTAAGTATAATTTATTGTGTTAATTGGTTGTGGGCATTATGGTTTTGCTGCCCTTCAGTTGCAGCTGGCTGATTCATGCTGATCCTGGATTGAACTGTATGATGTTGATGAATAAAATTAATATGCTACTTGTATGATACTGTTTTAAGTTTGTGGAGGTTAATGAAACAGAGTTCAAATATATGCAATTTGAAAGTATAGTGACTTTGCAACTCGATAATGATATGCAGTGCATATATACGGGGCAATCTGAAAGTTACGTAGCTCTGCAATTTGATGATGGCCTTTTGGTTTGATCTTGTATTACATTGCTTTTGATATTTCTTCGTTGGTTATGTTTTATTGGTGTGAGCTTGTACAAGAGTAAAGCTTTGGATGCAAAAAAAAAATAAAAATAAAGGGGAAATTCTTTTCCCCGTCGTCTCAATTGCTAGGTTCAAAATGAATGAAGGTGACCCAGACAAAATCCCCAACATAACTGAGGAAAGAAAAGAAAAGAAAGCAAAGACGTGGAACAACAATTGACAGAAAAAGAATAAAAATGAAAAAAAATGAAGTAGGCAACACAAGAAGTTAACAGCAAGTTTTGCTACAACTTATCGACAAACATCTCATCATCGGCCGGCAGTGCTCCTCCCACATCGAAAAATGCACCACCTGTGGGAGAAATGACTTGGGTTGTGAAGACACCAGCATAATAAGGGTTGAGAGGGGTTGTGAAGACACCAGCATAATAAGGGTTGAAGTCTCAACCGAAACAAGATTACTCCATCACGGCATCACATAACACTTTGAACAGTAATCATAATCAGAATATACTGCCCGAAAAATTATAAAAGTAAAGCAACACCAACAACCATAGCCACGGCAACAACAGAATCCTTGGTTAACCCTATTTAGTCCGCAATTATGCTAATTCCAACCACCATGCTCACACAAACACTGATCCTCAGGCGGAGCCTGGGGCCTTCATTCGCCTCCCCAAATCTCAGCTTCAACCTTTCGCTTGCGGACCACAACAAAATTGCATAAATTATCTACTTTAGTATAGAGTGAACAGAAAATGAGCGATTGCGTCAACATAGATTATTTCCATGAATCCAAATATGCCACACAGTTGCCACAATTATCATTTCCCAAGTCATCTATTCATACCATCATAGCACATGTTTCAAATAAATAAATAAATAAATAAATAAAAATAAAAAATGGTCACCAGCTTTTTTAACGAGTTGTTAACCAAACATCCCGAAAATGACATACATCCCATCTGAATAATAAACCAAAATACACCATCCGAATAATAAGCCAAAAATACAAGGGGGTAAACTCCCTAGACAGACAACCTTCCAAATCAAAAATCTACAACGACAACAGCTAATACGAAGATAGGTGCAGATACAGATACAACATCATCAACAAAAGTCCCAATCACCCAATCTATTTCACCGAAGACTCGCTAGTGACTCCCTCCAAAGAAGTCCCTCTAAGCTCCGAGTGGCAACCACTCCGTCTCATCCATGCAAAATCTCTTCATAGCTCATGCATCAACCAGAGGAAAAAAACTATGCATCATGACAGAAAATCTGCTAATGTGATTATCAAAAACATGCTTGATTGCGATCTAGCCAAAAGATCTATATGGTAGTGGCAACCGAAATATCCCACACAATCCTATTCTCTCTCTTAATTGCTCTAGCTCTCCTCTTATCCCACAGGTCGTTTGTAGAAACGAGGCATTTGAAGACACCAAAACCCAAACATACTACCTCATAAGCTAGTCTGGCCCTAAGACACAATAATAAGATGTGGGTAGTATCTTCCTCTACTAGACTGCATCTAGGGCAACTAACGTCAACTAACATATTGTGATATCTAAGATTAACTTTAGAGAGAACAAAGTTATTAGCCACCAACCAACGGAAAGTCTTCACTTTTGTCAGAGCCTGTATATTCCAAATGATGTGAGCCTCACCACTTCACAGCCCTCCATCAATGAGCCATTTGTACATAGATCTGACTGAATTCATTAATAGTATTTTTCAATGCTTGCATTTGATCTTGACTTTCCTCTGACTGGTTATTCCCACACCATTAATAACACAATTTTTCCTTTCAAAACCTAGTGTCTTTCCCATTTCCGCCCTTGCATTTCGTGTTAGCATGGAACATATTTGTTGGCAGTTTTCTTCACAAAACCAAGTTTACCTTCCCCTCTTTTAGCCCCACATCGGTGGTTGACAATGTCATATGAGTGGATATAATACAAACCACTCTTTATCCCATTGTAGTCTAGTGTGGTGTGAAGAGAACCCTTGGGCCACACGCGCGCGCCGCCGCCGCCCGGCCCGATTCGGTTCGGCGCGCGTAGTGGGCACGGGTATGCGCGCCCGCATCTGCGGACACGAATGCCGATCCGAAATTGCTCTTCGGGTTCGGGTTGAGATCCAAAAATTCTTTTGCTGTTTATTTTTTTTCTTTTGACTAATTCCACTTAAACGTTGGATTAGTTTCTCAGATCCGATTTTTCTGGCCTCCTTCTCTCCCAACGTTCACATGTCTTGTTCCTTTATATTCTAAACTCCCTTCCATTTTGCTACTACTGAAAAATATTGCATCGGATCCACACAAATAATTCTTCTTCCTTGCTGCTTTCGCAATCCGCAAGCAAAACAACACAATTCCATTCGCTGTTTCCGCTCCTTTCCTTTTTTCACCGTCGTTCTGGGCAAGGCTAAGTTCGGGTCATCTCTCGACGTTGTGTGCGACAGCGAGACGCCGGTGATACCGGGGGTTTTACCACTAGGAGCATCTGCGGAGCGTCTGCACATAAGACCGCGGATCAACTCTTAGGGCAGTGCGTATCGCGCGACTTCCCCATAGGCCGGTAAATTCGTTTTTTGTTTATTTTGTTCCAACAGATTAAAAAGATTAGAGACAATTTTGTACAACAATATTATCCTCCTTTGCAACCACTTTCCATAGATAGGAGGTCTTACCATACACGCTTCGCCCTCCATACCAGCATGGAACATATTGCCCTCCTTCACAACATCTTTTCATAAATAAGAGGCCTTACCAAACACGCTTCGCCCTCCATACCGAAACCTTTTTCGTCTGTGATACAATGCGAACGACTTTTTTCACCACATGTTTCATTTTTTTCCCCACATTTTCACCACCACTTGTTAAGTAGTGCTTTGTTCATGTCCCTCAAATTCACCACTACTAACCCCCCAAACTCCTTCTTACACACTCTTCCACAGTTGACTATGTGTAATCCTTTGATGTCCTCACTCACCTCTTTCAAAAGGAATCGTTTCCTGCATTTGTGATAACCCAAATGGGAAGCTCAAACATCGACATCAAGTATGCTGGAAAGCTGCTCAACATCGAATTAATTAATGTGATTCTATTGCCTAGAAATTTCTCTTTCCAATGCACTAGTCTTTTTTCGACTTTCTCCACCAGAGGTAATCAATCCTGACGCCTCATGTGACCTGGTCTGATAGCAGTTTCTAGATACTTTAAAGGAAACTCGTCTCTAACGCAGCCCAAGGAGGTCATAATGTTTCAACCGTCGCCGAAATCTCCTTCTTAAGGCTAATAATGCAACTCTTGTTAAAATTGATGGATAACCCAGACCAACCTTCAAAGCATCTCAATAAGACCCTTCAAATCCAGTCTTTGATTCACGGACAAGGCACATAAGAGTTCAGTACCATTTTGTTCAAAAGGTAGTGGAGGAAGGAAGTGTGGATATAGACAAGATTCATACCGATAAGAACCTAGCATATGTTATGACCAAGCCGATCAACACTGACAAGTTTGAATGGTATAAATTCTTGTTTGGTCTAGCAGTAACATAAGCAGCATGGCAATGACAAGAAAGAAAGGATTGTGTGGAGACATGATTAATCCTCAATCAATTCTCCAAGTGGGAGAATGTTGGCAGTAGTGGGATGGGCCCCACTATACCAAACACTGGACCCCACACACCAACCATTTGACCCAAAAAATAGGTGGGCACCAAATTCGGCGCCGAATTCGGTGCCGCAACTTTGACGAAAGGAAAAACAAACAAAATAAAGGATGGTGACAATGGTGACATTTCTTCTTTCCCACTCCCTATAAATTGGGAGCTTTAGGGAAGATTGAAGCAGCAGAATTGAGGAAGCGAAAGAGGGATTAAGAGAAAACATAGTATTACAAGAGTTTTTCTCAAGAGATATAATATTGCATCTCTTTAGATGTAGTTTGTCTGCTATGTATTTTTCTCAAATTTGTGAGAAATAGTTATTTCTCTTACTATAAGAGAGAGTAAAATTATTCTCTCCTTATATTTAGAGAGAATGTACTGTAATCATGGCCGCCCCTGAGTTCTCGGGGCCCGAGGCGAAAGGCCTAAATAATTATTTTTGGGGGCCCCAAATAATAATATTTTTTACGCACAAAATACGTGTCTATATTTATAAGGAAAATACAAATTTGGGACCCCTAAAATTGCAAAAAAATCGGGGGCCTGAGACGGCCGTCTTATCTGCCTCAGGGTGGGGGCCGGCCCTGACTGTAATCCCTACTTTCAGTAGTGAAATCCTACTACACTTGCTTGTGATTTTTACCGTCTTCTTTGAAGATTTTTCACGTAAAATATATGTGTCTATTTTATTTTTATTATCTCAATTTTAATTTAGTTGTGAGATAGCTTATGCCCATAACTTTCCTAGCACGTAATTTTTCAGCAACCAGTTACCGTAACTTTATGATCTCTATTTATACACCTTGTAGGTGAATACCATCTCCTATAGATGATGGACGATCTCTCCTTTGTAGAATCTGTTAGAAAATGGGTGTTTTATACACCATTTACGAACCGATTTTTGAGCAATTTTTTGAGTAAGATCCTCAATAAATTATTGAGAGATCTTGATTGATTTGTGTTCTCCTTCGTGAGTAGATCAAAATTATATATTGGTTTGCTAAAAACGGTTAATGGGTGAATGAGAAATTGTCTCTCAAAGTGAGACGTTTTCATTCTTGAAATGGGTTAAGGGAACATAGTCCTACATCGAAAAAATCAAAGGAAATAGAAGAGGATATATAGTAACCTCCTTCTAAGCATTTTAAGATAGCTAGAAGAGAGGCTCTCTCGCGCGCGCGCAGGGGGGTGCAAATCTCGGACCGGATTACATGCGACTTGTGTGCGCCCGCACAACCTGCAGACACGAATACCGGACCGACTTGAACCCACCCCATGCAGAGCCACTTTTTGCTACATTTTTTATTTTTCTTTTTGTAACGGCTGAAATAAATGCAGAAACGAATCTGTCTACCGTTTCAATGCAGAGTTGAATGTTTTGTCTGCCGTTACACTGAAGTCATTCAAAGGCAAAGATTGATGTCTGCCGTTACAGTGTCGGCATTCAATTGAGTGTCTGCTGTTACAATGAAGGCATTAAAAGCCTTGTCTGCCGTTACAGTTTTAACCCTGACTCTATAAGAGGCCTCCCCTCTCATTTCTTCCATGCAACAGAAAAATTTCTTTCTTCCTCCTCTGAGTCCTGTTCGTTTTTTCCCTTCTGCTATTTTGGTAAGTCGGTGATAGGATTCAGACGCTACTGCTCAGTTCAAGATGCTACGTGGTGCCTACGTGATCACTTCGGTCGTTGCATCCTGGAAGACAGACGCCTTCGTTCATTCTAGCAACCGGAAGAGGCAAACTTAAAACAGATCTTTGATTTTCTTGATTTCCGGTTTTGGGGCACGTTTTTTTTTCTTTAATCTGGAAAACTTACACTCGTGTTGTATAATTTTCAGAATCAAAATGACTAATGCATCAGACAATGTTGTTGTGTCTGAAATGGTCCATGTGCCGGTTGCTGATACGACGCAGCGAACCGAATGTTGCTGTGGCACGTGTGCCAATGCCCACCGTTGTACCTGTCTCAGTCTCCTATGGGGAGACACTTGAGAAGTTTAACGGGCAGAACTTCAAAAGGTGGCAACAGAAGATGATGTTCTATCTGACCACACTGAATCTTGCAAGATTCTTGAACGAAGATGCTTCAAATCTTAAGAAAGATGAGCAAGATAACCAAGTTATTGCCGCTGTGGAAGCTTGAAAAAATGCTGATTACTTGTGTAGGAATTACATAATGAACGGATTAGCCGATTCTTTGTATAATGTATATATTGACAAAAGAACAGCTGAAGAACTTTGGGAATCACTAGACCATAAGTATAAAACCGAGGATGCCGGCGCCAAGTAATTTATTATAGGTCGCTTCCTAGACTATAAAATGGTAGATTCTAAAACAGTGATCAGTCAAGTTCAAGAACTACAACTGATCTTGCATGAGATTCATGCTAAAGGTATGAACTTACGTGAAAGCTTCCAAGTGGCATGTATAATTGAAAAATTACTACAAGGTTAGAAAGACTTTAAGAATTACCTAAAGCATAAGCGAAAAGAAATGGGCATTGAAGATCTCACTGTCAGGCTTCGTATTGAAGAAGACAATAGAGGATCTGAAAAGTTTGGACTCATTAGTTATGCAGCTAAGGCAAATGTAATGAAACATAAACAACGTTCCAACAAGCACAACAACAAGGGTCCGAAGTTGGGACCCAAGGGAGGAATCTCCAAGAAGCCGAAGTTTCAAGGCAAGTGCTTCAATTGTGACAAAATGGGTCACAAGTCTACTGAATGCAGACTTCCCAAGAAGAACAGGAACAGAGAAGCAAACTTGATTCAAGGGATTTCTCAAGATGTTTTCGATATCAACCTCTCAGCTGTGATCTCAGAGGTGAATATGTTAGGTTCAAACCCGAAGGAATGGTGGATTGACACTGGAGCTACTCGACATGTGTGCTCTAACAGAAGTATGTTCTCCACTTTCGAACCATTAGAGAGTGGGGAGAAAATGTTTATGGAAAACTCGGCTACTTCAGAAATAAAGGGCCAAGGCAAGGTGATCTTGAAGATGACTTCTGGAAAGGAACTAACTCTAAACAATGTTGCATATGTTCCTGAAATCCGTAAGAACTTGGTATCTGGTTTGTTGCTTAATAACCACAGTTTTCGTTTAGTGTTCAAGTCGAACAAATTTGTTTTGTCAAAAAGTGGAATGTATATTGGTAAAGGATATATAAGTGGTGGAATATTTAAACTCAATGTAATGACCATGGTCAAGAATATCAATAAAGCTAGCTCTTCTACTTATATGCTTGAGTCTTCCAATTTATGGCATGGTAGACTAGGACATGTTAATTATGATACTTTGCAAAGACTAATTAACTTGAATCACATACCAACATTCCAAATTGATTCCAAACTCAAGTGTGAAACTTGTGTTGAGGCAAAACTAACAAGATCATCGTTTAAAAGTGTTGAAAAAAACACCGAACCACTTGATCTAATTCACACTGATATTTGTGATTTGAAAATGATATAAACAAGATGTGGTAATAAATATTTTATTACCTTCATTGATTATAGCACAAAATACTGCTATGTATATTTGCTTAAAAGCAAGGATGTAGCTATAGAGAAATTTGTTCTCTATAAAAATGAGGTTGAAAACCAACTCAATAAGAAAATTAAGGCGCTAAGAAGCGACTGAGGTGGAGAGTATGAATCGCCATTTGCTGACCCATGTGCTAAGCATGGGATTATACATGAAACGACATCGCCTTATTCTCCTCAGTCCAACAATGTTGCTGAGAGAAAGAATCGTACATTGAAAGAAATGATGAATGCAATGTTAATAAATTCTGGTTTACCACCAAACTTATGGGGAGAAGCTATTCTTTTAGCTAACTACCTTTTGAATAAGGTGCCCACAAAGAAAGAAGAGAAAACTCCATATGAATTATGGAAATGAAGAAAGTCATCCTACAATTACTTGTATATGTGGGGATGTCTTGCCAAGGTGGCAGTACCTCCACCTAAGAAAGTGAAAATAGGACAAAAAACGGTTGATTGTATTTTCATTGGCTATGCACTTAACAGTAGTGCCTATCGGTTCTTGGTGTACAAATCCGATATCACTGAGATATCAAAGAATACGATAATGAAATCTAGAAATGCATCGTTCTTTGAAGATATATTTCCATGTAATTCAAAGGAGGAACCAAGTTCCTCCAAATGAACACCCGAGACTATCGGTGAAGATAGTGAAGACCAAGATGAAGAAGTTGAGGAGGAACCTCGATGCAGTAAAAGACCAAGAATGGAAAAATCTTTTGGTCCGGATTTCTTGACTTTTATACTTGAAGGAGAGCCCCAAACCTTCAAGGAAGCGGTGAACTCTAGTGATGGTCCTCAATGGAAAGAAGTCATCAAGAGTGAAATTGATTCTATCTTGCAAAATCATACTTGGGAACTAGTGGATCTTCCACCGGGTAGTAAACCTTTAGGTTCCAAGTGGATCTTCAAGAGAAAAATAAAACCTGATGGATCAATTGATAAATACAATGCAAGACTTGTAATTAAAGGTTACAAACAAAAGGAAGGTCTTGATTACTTTGATACATATTCTCCTGTGACGAGAATAAATTCCATCAGGATGGTACTTGCATTAGCAGCTCTGCGCAATCTTGAAGTACATCAAATGGATGTAAAAATAGCTTTTCTTAATGGAGATTTAGATGAAGAAATCTACATGGAACAACCTGAGGGTTTTTCGGCTCCAGGACATGAAAAGAAAGTGTGTAAACTGGTGAAGTCATTATATGGCTTGAAACAAGCTCCAAAGCAGTGGCATGAGAAATTTGATAATGTCATGATGACTAATGGTTTCAAGATTATTGAATGTCACAAATGTGTATATGTCAATGACACAGAAAATGGATATATCATTATATGTTTATATGTAGATGACATGCTTATTATTGGAAGCAATGATCAGATGATTAAATCTGTTAAAAACATGTTGAACTCAAGGTTTGACATGAAAGACATGGGACTAGCTGATATTATATTGAGAATTAAAATCACAAGAACATCAGACGAGCTTATTTTAAGCCAGTCACATTATATTGACAATATTATTTTAAGCGAGCATTGGCAAGCAATTACAAGAGTACTGAAGTACTTGCGTTTTACTCGTAACTACGAGCTGCACTATATGAGATACCCGGCTGTACTTGAAGGATATAGTGATGTGAACTGGATATCGAGTGATAATTCAAAATCTACTAGTGGCTATGTGTTTACACTAGGTGGTGCAGCAGTTTCTTGGAAATCCTCGAAACAAACAGTGATCGCTAAATCCACGATGGAATCTGAATTTATCGCACTGGAGAAATGTGGGAAAAAGACTGAATGGTTACGCCACTTCCTTGAGGATATTTCAAGGTGGACGAAGCATGTGCCACCAATCTGCATACATTCAGATAGTCAATCTGCAATTTGTAGAGCACAGAGCAATATGTATAATGGTAAATCTAGACATATTCGTCGAAGACATAATACCATTAGATAACTACTCTCTACTGGGGTTATCTCTGTGGACTATGTAAAGTTAAAGGATAACATTGCGGATTCGCTAACCAAAGGCTTAAACAGAGAGTTAGTTGATAAATCGAGGGGAATGGGACTAAAGCCCATGAAAGAATAAGTCGATACAATGGACACCCAACCTAGCTGACTGGAGATCCCAAGATCTAGGTTCAAAGGAACAACTAAATTGTAAAGACCAAGTTGGATCACTGTAGGAATTTTTCTATGTCCATTCCCATGATGAAACAGTAATGCCCGTAAGGTAACAGGTTAAGCTAGGCTTTTAATGATTCTTATGCGTCGGATATCCGAGCAGTGTAATGTGGGTTATCCTTAGGTAAGAAATCACCTATGTAAGAGGGAAGAAGGGTCGCTTCCAAGGGAATAATATAGGGCAATATTCCTGTTAAACTCTTGTAGAACCAGACATATGTTCATGGCCAAAACGAACATAACAGTGAGAACTGAAAATGTGTTAGGAAGATTTCTGTGTGAGATATGTCATCGTTTACACAAATGACAGAACAGTTCAAGGACATCGCGTCCACTGTTTAGTTAGTAAAGTAAACATATTTTCATAAGGGAATGTTCAAAGGGTAACTCCTACCTATCCTATGCAGGAATCAACCATTGAATTCTATCACCAAGTCCGTCGTGTCAGTCTGTCGTATCTGTGGTCGTCAATTTTTATTCATGTGGGGATTGTTAGAAAATGGGTGTTTTATACACCATTTACGAACTGATTTTTGAGCAATTTTTTTAGTAAGATCCTCAATGAATTATTGAGAGATCTTCATTGATTTGTGTTCTCCTTCGTGAGTAGATCAAAATCATATATTGGTTTGCTAAAAACGATTAAGGAGTGAATGAGAAATTGTCTCTCAAAGTGAGACGTTTTCATTCTTGAAATGGGTTAAGAGAACATAGTCCCACATCGGAAAAATCAAAGGAAATAGAAGAGGATATATAGTAACCTCCTTCTAATCATTGTAAGATAGCTAGAAGAGAGGCTCTCTCTCGC
Organism: Hemerocallis citrina; assembly: GCA_017893485.1. Lineage (NCBI taxonomy): Eukaryota > Viridiplantae > Streptophyta > Magnoliopsida > Asparagales > Asphodelaceae > Hemerocallis > Hemerocallis citrina. Next base: position 156,446,484 of record CM030367.1, on the reverse strand, counting down.
GCGCGCAGGGGGGGTGCAAATTTATGACCGGATTACATGCAACTTGTGTGCGCCCGCACGACCTGCAGACACGAATGCCGGACCGACTTGACCCCACCTCGTGCAGAGCCACTTTTTGCTACAGTTTTGATTTTTCTTAACGGCTGAAACTATTTACCGTTTCAAGGCATTCAAAGGCAATGATTGATGTCTGCCGTTACAGTGTCGGCATTCAATTGAGTGTCTGTCGTTACAATGAAGGCATTAAAAGCCTTGTCTGCCGTTACGATTTTAACCCTAGCTCTATAAATAGTGGCCTTCCCTCTCATTTCTTCCGTGCAACAGAAAAACTTCTTTCTTCCTCCTCTGAGTCCTGTTCGTTTCTTCCCTCCTGCTGTTTTGGTAAGTCGATGATAGGATTCAGATGCTGCTGCTCAGTTCGAGAGTGCTACGTGGTGCCTACGTGATCACTCCGGTCGTTGCATCCTGAAGACAGACGACTTCGTTCATTCCAGCAACTAGAAGAGGCAAAATCTGTTTTAAGGACACTGTGTGATACACAGGCCTCGACTTCTCAACTTATAATATGAAATTAGTTCTTGTAAATTGTTACTTATTTATTTATTTATTTTTCTTTTCGTTTTTCTTTTTCCCTACTGTTTTTTTTTTCCTGTTTTGTGCCTCTCAATCATTTGTATTATTGTAAAACAAACTTTATAAAAGAATTTTTGTAACAGAATCTTCTATATGCCGAGAGTTTAGTTTTAGTTTTTTTGTTTTTTTGTTTTTTGTTTTTGTTTTTTTTGGTGGATATAAGCCATCTTTAACAGCAAATAATGTAGTTTTTGAGTCTGCTGATTGGTTTATTATGATTTGAGTCATGATATGTTGTACTCGAATTTATTTCCCTCTCATAGAATTGTGGCGAGTTTCTTGCTGGAAACTTTTGTAAGGATGAATTATCTCTTGAAAGGATGAAGCTTGTCTAGATCTTAGTGAAAGGAGACCAGCTACCTTCATTAAAATAGAGTTGATGGTTCAGATCGATATAATTTTAAATCTAGAGTTATTTGCATATATAGAATCTTTTTAGAAAGTATTTGCATGTATAGGACACCCCAAACTATTTACAATAATAGGACAGGTAGGAATAATTTTCTAAAAAAAGATCCTATATTTGAAAATATTTACACAACATTAAAACTAAAAATTTGCATAACTAACTATCCTATTTAAAAACTGGATATTTCATAAAAAATAAAGAAATTAAGATAAAAAAATCTTACAAAACTTAAAATAAGATACGTTGATAGTAGACTAATAGAAAGATATAACTGATAAGGATATATTAATATATTTAGTACAAACAAGTAAGGTAACCCAAAACTTATATAAAGAAATACAAAAGGAAATAGCATACCAGATATCAGATTATATAAACGAAGAAGCAATTGGTATTACCAACACCTACTAGCATATAGAATATTAAGGCAAGCATGATTAATAGTCCAAAAGTAGAAACATCAATAAGCAATTTAAATTCAAACATAAAAACAGAAATTTATATGCTAAACATTCAAGAGTTGGAAAAATATTACAATGACCCAAAATTTATAGAGAAAATTTAAAATTTGTAAATAACTATAAGAGAAAATTTAAAATTTGTAAATAAGAACATTAAAGAATTAAGTAGATATATAACCGAAGACACAAAAAGAAATTAGGCTTGGCGGAAGAGGTTATGAAGGAATTAGAAGCCATAACAAAGTTTAATATAAATATTTTGGAAATAGAAGATTTAATGGCAAATCTCAATTCAGGGGAAGTAGAGGAGGCCTTAAAAATCTAGATATAACAAATGAAGAAATAAAAATGGATCAATAAAAAAAAAGATTATACCAAAACCTACAAAAAATCGAACTAATATGTACGATTATTTAAGACAACCACCTAATAAAAGAACGTATAACCTACCATGGAAATGACAAAATAAATAAAGAAATAAGTTAAGGAAAGAAAAAGAAAAAGAAACACCAAAATATGAACCCACAGAACACTATGAAAAAAGAATAGCAGGAAATGGCGAATGGTTATATCTGGATTGTGTAAAAGATATAGATAGAACAATAGAAGAATGTGTAAAAGCATCCAAAATAGTTGGATTTAGACAAAATCTCTCAAAAAATACATTTGAGAAATTTATAGAAGCAAACTTTTATAAGAGTAGTAGTGAAATTGTGGAATGAACTAACAGAAGAATAAAAAAGTAATATAAGGAATCCAAAATCAATTGATGATAAAGGAACAAAAAAAAATTCAGCACAAAAAATCCTAAGATTAAAAGAAATAATCACAAATTACGAGAAAATAATAAGAACAACATTTAGTGTCTACGGAAAAACAGAATGACCTAATAATATAAAAAGAACCAAACAATATGAAAACTAAGCAATTTAGAAATTTGTGAGTTATTTTAACTATACATGCGAATTCAGAGAATATTTTCAAGATAGTTATTACACAAAAGAATAGAATGGTCCAATCATTGACTCATTTTTCTTAAAATTACCAGATTCATGGAGTATAAACATATATAGTGCATATGTAAATGAGAAAGTAAAACTAGAAATAGATACTTTAGGGTATAGGACACAATTTGTAAAATATTATAGAGATAAAGTATGTCAAGAAGCTAAATCAAATATTAAATATTATAAAACATATAAACAAAGAATTTGTTGTGATGAAGGAAGACCAAATCATTGGGATGTAATAATAACTATAATTATATAAAGAGACGTAAACAAAAATTCCAAAAATATAAACCAAAATATAGAAAAACTTTTAAGAGATATAAAAAACTATATAAAAGATACTTCAGAAGAATAAATAAAAACAAACAATATCCGAAAAAACCCAAAGAAAAGTAATTGTTATATATGTGGAGAAGCAGGATATATATATCACCAAATTGCCCTAAGAGAACGAAAAATAAAAATGTAAAATACGTAGAAGAAATTGAAGAAATGAATAATATAAACTATGAACTCATAGAATATGAGGAAGACTAATAAGAAATTAGTGAAGATAAGAAAATAATGGTAATAGAAGAAGATAGTGGAAGTAGTGAAGATGAAACAGAAAAATGTGAAATAAATATGATGACAGAAATAACAGAAATAGGAGAACAATCAGAAAGAGAAGAAAATAATGAAAAAGTAAGGAAAATAATGAGTTTTAACATACAGAAATACGATAAAATAAGAGCAACCAAATTGGACATAAACCCCAAAGAATATTTAAACTTCCAATATTTGAAAGAAAAAAGAATATCATCATAATAGTCAGAAATAATGAAAAACCTATAGACATTGAACAAGCCCAAGGAGAAACCATAATCCCCTTAATAACAGAAAGAATAATAAGAAAAGAAAGAAAAAGAATAAGTAAGAAAACCAGAAAAACATTAAGACACATATATTTAGAGCATCTGTAGTCGTTTAGACTCAAAATTCCTATATTTGAGTTTTAGAAATAGGAATTTTGAGTTGGGCTTGTAGTTGTTGAAACCGAAAATTTGAGTCCAACGGTGTATGATCTTTTTGCTTTTGAATCTCGGCCGTTGATTTAAAAAAATAATAATTTTGAGTCAAACACTATTTTAAAAAAAAAATTGTACGCATAGGAATACATAATAATTCCTATAGGTCCATTCAATTTCATCCCTTGATCAAATAATCAAACCAATCTAAAAATAACTTTATATGCATAAATAATCCTATAGGCTATATTCCATAGAAAAAGAAAGAAAAAATGGGGGGGAAACATAGATGCAACAAGGTGTTGCGTCCGTTCTGTTTTTTGGTTTTTTTTAAAATTTCGTCGGCCGCAAAATCATTTTGCGTCCGATTCCTCTTCAGCTTTTTTTTTATTTAATCAGATGCAAAATGATCTTGCGTCCGAAACATTTTTTTGAAAAAAAAATGATCGGATCTTGCGTTCGACCTTTTTTTTTATAATTTTTATTCCTCGTGCGCAAGATCATCTTGTGTCCGAGAATTTTTTTTTGGAACAGACACAAGATGATCTTCCGATTCCTATATTTAGAAAATTTCTATATCGTCTCTCAGATATAGAAGGCTACTGTTCCTTTTTTTTTCCAAAATTTGGAAATATAGGGAATGACTGCAGTGGATCGTTCCCTATAGTTTCCAAATTTTGGAAATATTGGAAACGACTACAAATGCTCTTAGGGGCGGTGCAAATAATAATAATAGCTTATTTTAAGAAATGAATAAATACACCCCTAAAAATATACCTAATGGATGATAGAATAATTTTAAGTACACAAGATGCCTTAATAGGAATAGTACAAGGAAACCTAATGTATTAAAAAATAAAATTTACAATAAAACCTAATTTTTCTATAAGTATGACAGAAGAAAATAAGGATAAAAGTTTAGTCATGTACCACAGATTATCAGGAATAGAAATGATAGAGAAAAGTAAAGGTATGAGTATACAAATAAGAAATATTTTTGCTTTTCACTAGTAAGCATGAAGTAAAAAATACAAATACAGATAATTTTAAGATTGAACCACTAATCAGAGAAATTATAAGATACAAACCAGCTAAAGAAAACCCTGAAATGACTATACCAAATTATATATAATTTGACTTTAATAAAACAAAAGATATTGCAAAAGGAAAAACACCACAAATAATGTTCGGAAAGATTTCACTATCAATAAGAAAAAAACAACAAGCATTGGAATTAATACTAATAATAATTACATTAGATAATCAAAATAATAATCAATTTAAAATAGAAATAGAATATTATAACAGTGGAAAATGGGATAAACAAGTAGTCATTGTAGATACACGAGCTACTAACTCACATATTAAACAAACAAATATAAAAACAACATAATTAATACCATTAGAGAATCCATATTACTACTTAGCATATTATAATAATAGACATCCAATTGTCCATATAATAATACTGCCACTGAGGATAAATGATAGAAATGAAATGTTATTACATTTACATTTAGATCCAGAGCACAGTGTTAATGAAACTAGATTTTCCTGTGGGCACGTGCCTACGGCACGTCTTCAGAACGGTACAACATATGAAAAGCCTTGTAAACATTAAATCAACAATTATGTAGCTCAAGTTTGAATAGTATGACAATAATTAGTTATAAATAAAAATCCATGTTTCCATATATATATATATATATATATATATATATATAGAGAGAGAGAGAGAGAGAGAGAGAGAGAGAGAGAGAGAGAGAGAGAGAATTAAATAAATAAAGGAGTTGTTTTGGGAGGGATTTGAATTTGAGTTTTAGAGGAAAACTTTTGGGGGGAAAATGTGTTCTGTGAGGTTAGATATGGGCCTTTGATTTTTAGGGGATTGAAAGAGAGCCACTTGATAGCTTTATTTGTGTTTTATTATGTAGATATTATTAGGAACTGACTTTCTTACATCAGTACAACCTTACTCAATACAAGAAAAAAAAATTACAATAACAGTAAACAATGAAAATATAGAAATAAATAGAATATTGTGTAAATGAATTCATTAAGAACAAAAAAAAATACATTATACATACTAATAGAATTTGTCTATGAAGGATACATATCAAGAAACTGTCATAGTCTAATAGACACTAGAGCAGACACTAGCTTATGCCGTGAAAATATAATACCAAGATGAAAACAAGATGGATATAATAAAAAGGCGATTGCTGGATTAACTGGACAAACCGTCATACTTGATAGGTATCAAAAAAATGTCACGATACAAATAAGAAATTACGTACTAAAAATACCAATAATATATTTGTTTAATGATATGAAAAATGATGTAAAATTAGGAAATGACTTTTTCCAACAATACTATCTTATAACTATATCACACAAATCTGTTATATTTACAATACATTGTCAACACCAAGCAATAGCAATTTGAATAACACAGCCTTATTCTAGAACAGACCTACCACATATCAGAGTTTTTTCAACCTAGCATGGTGAATACCAATATTTACCAAATAAAACTAGAATACAACAAGTACAAGTAACAATTACATAAGAAATTTTACAAAAAACAACTTGAAGATCTATGTGGAGAAGACCCTTTAGCAAAATGGCAATTAAGTACACTCACATCTCACATAGAACTAATAGATCAGAACAAAATAATAAATTTTAAACCCATTAGACACACTCCAACAAATTTATAAGAATTTAAAATACATAAAAAGGAACTAATGGAAAACCGTTACATAAGAAAAACACAATGTCCACAGTCATCACCAGCATTCATAGTAAGAAAACATTCAGAAGAAAAGAAAGGAAAATCTCGAATGGTAGCATATTATAAGAAATTAAATAAAAATACTAAAATATTTGGATATCCACTACCAGATATACAGTTACTACTAAACACAGTAAGAACAAGATAATATATTCTAAATTTGATTGCAAATCAAGATTTTACCACGTAAAACTATCAGAAGAGTCGAAACAGTTAACAATATTTAGTACACCACAAGGATTTTATGAATGGAACGTATTACCATTTGGATATAAAAATAGTCCAGAATTATTTCAATAATATATGGATAAAATATTTTTGAAGTACAATAATTTTATACTAGTATATGTATATGATATTCTAATAGGATCCGAAAACGAAAAACAACATAAAGAGCATTTGCTAAAATTCATAGAAATAGTAAAAAAAATACATGTATTATACTATCAAAAAAGAAAATGAAATTGTTCAAAACTGTGATAGAATTTTTAGGAACAAAATTATCAAATGAAGGAATAGAAGTACAACCACATATAGCAGAAAAAATAAAGATATTTCCTAATGTCCTAAATGGAAAAAGATAAGTACAAGCCATAATTGGACTTTTACATTAAACAAGAGGATACATACCGAATTTATCAGCAAAAATAAATTGGTTACAACAAAAACTAAAAAAGTTTAAGAAATGGGAATAGACCCGAGAGGATTAAGAAAAAACTTAAAATATTAAAACAACAAACTTCAGAATTAAATAAGCTAAGATTATTTGTTAAAAAATATTCATGGATAATAGAAACAGATGCATATAAAGATAATTGGGGAACAGAATTAAAATTCATTGAAATAGGCGAAAAAGATGAAAGACTAGCCAGATATACTAGTGGATCATTCACACATACCCAACAAAATTACCACATAAATGAAAAAGAACTATTAGCAATCCTAAAAGCTATAAAAAAGTTTGAATTATTCATAATACATACAAAATTCACAGTAAGGACAGATAATACACTAGCAAAGAGTTGGATTAACAAAATAATAGACCCAATTATAGCAAATAAAAAATTGCTAAGATGGCAAATGGAATTAGCAAATTATGATTTTACAATAGAAAACATTAAAGAAAATGATAACATTTTAGCTGATTTTCTATCAAGAAATTAACTATTTCATTCGTTACAAAATGGAAACTAGAGTCCAGCAAATAGAACATGATATAATTTTTCTCAAGGGAACCATGGAGCAAATAAAATTAGCATTTAATCAATTACAGCTATAAATATGCGGACTCCAAAGTCTGTTCTACCAGCATGTAAGTCAGCATGTAACTACAAAAAATATGGTGGACAATACTAGCGAAAAAATGTGTGAGATGGACGAACCTACTCATTCCTTAAAAAACATGCAATTACATCCTTAAATAAGCAGACTACATACAAGGAGACACTTCTTACTGAGAAATCTCCTACCAAAAAGCAAATATTATTCATTGCATCTATCCATCAAGGGAATCTGAAGAACTTATTCACTTACCAAGAGAAATTTATAAAGCAACCAAAAGCTATTTTGGCCTTACAAAGACCTCGAAAATATATGTGAGAATGTATTCAACAGTTCCAAAGAGGTTGTATATTGTTTGATCTAGAGACAATTGTTAGGTTGTATATTGTTTGATCGTTTGATGATAGATTGATGTTAGATTTGTACATGTATGTGTTCTAATTTTTATTTATCATGTTTACACACCTATAATGCTAGTTACACAACTTATTGACTATAGAATCGATACTCGACATGTTCAAATTAATTTTATTCCCAAGAAAAATACCCTAAAAACTGTACACGCTTGCTGACCTGAACTTGATTGCTGTTTTCGAAGCAGTAGATGACCTTAACTTAAAATATTTTCTGAATATGAAATGTAGCCCCAAATGTCTAGTTGTCCATAGCATCTAGAATTTTCGAATTCCGAGTTTTGTAGCAAGAGTTATGCCTGTTTTACTGTAGCTGTGTTTTTACATTTCAGATTTTCAGATTTTCGAACCTTTCATGATTAAATAGTAAAAAGGTTGATCAAATGATAGAATTTTGCTATGAGAATTTCCAGATTGATGTTTGACATGTTTAGGAGTCTAAATTATATTTTTACTGATTTTAATGTTGAGTTGTTGCATTAATGAAATAAGTAATAACCCGGGGTTTAAGGGATTGACTGGAGTAGTTGATGACATAGTGACTGTACGCTGAAGTGTGGGCCTTGTTTCCCAAAATATTGTGTGTTGGCAAAAGTTATTGTTATCGGTTTATTGTTGGACTACTGACACAGTATCCCCAATTGACCGTGTATTGTTTTTATTGAGCCAACCAGTGTGCAGCAATGCTGCAAATACCGTTATTGTGCCGTGTACATGATCTATGGAATCTTCCACTTAAGTCTAAAACGAAATTGATTGTATGCATCGAACATGTGGTACGGCACACATGGGACACAGTAGTACATGCATTAGTTAGGTGTTAAAATGATTAATAGACATAAGGATTTACACATCACCGACATTACATATTGATCATCATTGTTCCTATTGATATTGAATATTGGCTAGATATTACCGTTATTGATTATTGATTACCGTTACCGAATATTGTACCATTGTTTATAGCCAATTGTATCGATTATCATGGTTTTGTCCCATTTTATTGATTCTTATTGATCCGTTGATTCATTGTTATACCATTATTTCATTGTTCCCTGCTTTCTCTACTTGCTGTCCATGACTTGCTCTAAGGACAATTATTTTTCTCTTTTTAGATGAAATATTTACAGGTAATGAAGAAGAATTGCCTGCTGGAGTTGGAGAACAAACATTTTGAAGATTTCTATTTTTAATTTACTTATCGCTTTAAATGACTTAATGTATTAAGACTTATATTTATTTTTGGACTGGATTATTATTGGTTGGGCCTATGTCCCGGATTTTAGTATTGTTTCCAGATGTTGGATTATTATTATTGTATTTGGATATTATATTGTTTTATTCCAAGTATTTTTGTTCATGAGATCATCATTATTGCCTGCGAAATTGTTCTGTATTGTTTATGTTGTTGGGTTGATCGATTAAACAGCTTATGGGTGACGTTAGTCATTCGCTGGAATTTTGTCATGAACTCGTATTCCGTATTTTTGGGAAGCGGGGCGTGACAAGTGGGGGCTTGGTTCCTGGTTTTGTAGAGTTATGTCCGGTTGAGTACATCAACTTTAGGGGGGACTGTGATTTAATTAATAATAATAAACATAAGGATACACACTAGTTGGAGTTGTAATGAAATAAGAGCAAACATGGATAGGGGGCCTCATATGATCTGCGATGTGAGATAATCCCCGAAATTATCGAGGCTTGAGTGAAATAGTCTCCGAAATTACATGCGGTGTGGGATTGATATCCGGAATTATCGGCATCGAGGCGACGCTCACGGGATATTCGTGTGATGAGGTACCAATTGGCTTGCGGTGTGGGTTTTAATTTCCAGAATTACCGGGGTGTGAGGGAGTGTACCCAAAATCACTTGCGGTGGGAATTTGATTCTCAAGAATTATCAGGCATGGCACTAGATACTCACAGAATAATCTAAATCTTAAAGTAATCACCGTAGTAGGTTAGTTGCATAACGATGGATTGAACCCTACAAAGGATAGAACGATAAGGGTTTGCACCTGACCTATGTAGTATGGGATGCATAGAATCCAACAATTATGTATTAGAAATCATCGTATGCATTTGTGTTTCTTGACTTGTTTTATACATGGTTGCTTTCTGTTTTCATCTCATACACTTGACACTTAGCCTAGCTTTACTTGTTGTTTTACGCTTCATTTATCGTTTATGTTCCATTTATTATAGCTGTGTTAATATACTTCACTTGTTGTTCTATGTTCTATTTATTATTGTTTATGCATCATTTCTTATTGTTTTATTAGTATGCATCAAGTTTGTGATTGTGAGATTTAGAAGTATCACTATTACTATAGTTGACGTCAGTAACATTTAACTGATGTGCCCACTTTTGAATAGACATTTGCAGGGTTTTCAATTATGGATAGCATCGATGCAAATAAAGCATGGAGTATAAATACAAATTGAGATTTTATGTGTTGTAAAGATTTGTAATTAATGTAAATAATTCTGCTGTGTTTTGTAAGAAGAGAAGATGTAATAAAAAGTTTAAATTTTCCCTATATTGATAATGTATTTATGATTGCGATTGAAGTTGATTCTGAAAATTGTATCAGTTATTTTTAATTTTATTTATTGAAAATTCAGGGTGCTACAGAGTTGGTATCAGAGCCGAACTTCAATTAGTAATATTAAACATGGTATAAGGAATGAACCTAGGTGGACATTAGAAGTGTGAGTACTTGGGGGGACATTAGAAGTGAGAGTACCTAGGTGAACATTAGATGTGTGATTTAGTTGTTTCTATCATGAATGCTTATAGTGAAATTTGAATTATTTGTATGTCTAAATTCGAATAAAATTTCTTTATCGTAAGTGTGTTGATTGTTTTCGCATAAATAGAGATGAATGATTTGTTTTATCTTGCTGTTATAATTACTTTTTAATTATTTTATTATTATTATTGACGTTAAATTGGGATAATCTTATTCGTTATTGACTTATTTGTTTTAGTACAAATCTAATTATAATTGTTTAATGTTAAAGTATGTTTTGCTAGTTCTAGTCTATTTGTTCTATAAGTTTTGTGTTTTATAGAAACAAATTTTATTATTGAAATTTCAAATGTGGTGAATCTAGATTTTTATTTTTCTATTGGTGTTTGCAGTTTATAGTTTTGAATAACGTAATGTTTGATTTTCGTTTGTCACTTTTGTGTGACGGATACTACAATAATTACATTATAATTAACAATTTTTACTTAAATTTTGTTTTCTTTTGGTTATTGCTTTTATTATATTATGTTTTTGTATATAGCTATTTAGATCAGTTTATCATAGCTTTTTAAAGTTGCACCTGACGATATTTGTTTTAATATTATTTTTTGAAAGTTAATGAGGTGTATACATGTACAACTATATAGTAACACAATCAAAATTTTATAATGATTTTACTATATTGAACGGTTTTACCTTTAAGATTTAAGTTGGATTTGTTTAAAGTTTATTTGTTTTTCTATTGTTATCGATTTCATATTTTTATTTTAATATTATTAATACCAGGTTTTATTAGTTTCATATTTTATTTATTTAGTTGTGATTAATTTCATATTTCTGTAAGTTTCAAATTTGCGTGAATTTAAATTTTTGTGTTGTTAGTGTTGGGACAAGAATTTCATAAAACAGAAATGCTAACAATAATTGTGAAGTGTTACAAGTACAGGAAATAAAATAAGAAAACAAACCATTCAATACAGAGCCGAGATTTGAATATCTCTGTCCTTAAAGCAATTTTTGCCCCGTAGTGTGACGGTGTTTGACGAAATACCTCCCAGGATATAACTGTATTACCTTTTCCCTGAAGAGCAGCACCCTAACTTCAGAGATCTGATCGAACTTGAGCTGTGTTATATTCTCAGTATTGACTCAGAGAGAAAGAAGAAGAAGGAGGAGGAGATTCGGATTACATAACTGTATTTTCTGGCAGACAGAGTTTCCTGGTCTTATAGGAGAAGTGGAGCAACTGATGGGAGGCTCCATTACTCTGTAACAGCAGAGTAATGGTCCACTATTCTGTAACAGCAGAGTAGTGGTTCAAAGTTATAACTGATGAGCCATTACTCTTTTGTTACAGAGTAATGGTACCAGTTACTAAAGTTGAAAAGCCTGAACAGTATACTGGAGGAAAAATTTCTGACTGGGGCAAAAAAAAAATATAGGCAAGAGCCGAGCCAAGCCAAGCCGAGGGTCAAACCGCGCGCGCGCGTGTGTGTTTGTTATTTTGGCTAAGTCATCTCTCCACTATACGTTAGTGGTAACCCCCGGGCTACGCCCTTTAGTCCAAATTTTTAGTATATATACTAAAAAAAATTTACCCATTTCCGATATGGGACTATCCATTTTCTCCAAGTATCCAAGTTAGTACATAGCGAGTACTCAACTTTGGACCAACATTTCTCATTCATACGGAATTCGTTTTTGGCACATGAGTACATCACGAAATAGTACTCGACGAGAGGAACATGATCCAATCAATTTCCGGCGCCGCTGGTGGCCGGAGCCCACCGGAATTCGGCATGGAAAATCTGCAAAAACGTTTTCCAACAGTTAGTTTTAGATTTTTAACAAGTTTAGAATTTGTATGATTTTAGATTTCTTAAAAAATATTATTATTGTTGGTTTCAGATTTGAATGATTTCTGATTTTTAGAATGAGAAACGTTTGGATTTGACGGGTTATTCTTGAAAATTTTAGATTGACTAACCCCTATAATCGAATTAGATTAAATTCAGTTTTAATTGATTAGTTACAAATTTCTTGAATTTATTAAGTTTCAAGATGACAAATTTCAGATTTGAGTATATAAATATTTCAGTTATGGTATGATGTGATTTCAGATTTATAATTTCAAAATTGGTACAATATAATTCCATATTTTTGAAACATATAAATATAAATTTGAAAGGGTGAAAATTTAGATTTTTGAGTGAATATAATTTCTTATTTGAAAGCATATAATTTTAGTTTTAAGGAGTACAAATTTTATATTTTAAGTTGGTTTGCTTCAAATTTAAATGTTAATAAATGTTTATAGATTCACTTAAGTAATATTTGTTCTTGAACTATTCTAAAATTCAAGGCTTTAATTTAACTAAAAATTAAGTTTCACATATAATTTCTTTCTTTACAATATTTTGCTGTATACTATTCCAGTTTATATTTTCAGATAACTTTAACTAGTTTACTTGGTTTTACCTTATTTATGTTTTTATGCAATATTAGATTCATTTACGTAGGAATTGGATTCCAAATTTTCTCACTTACTTTTGTTTCCACGTTCTATTTAATGATTTGACCCTTTTGTAATATTTAATGAACTCCTTTTAAGTCTTCTTATATATATATATATATATATATATATATATATATATATATATATACACACACACACACACACACACTTTTAAGGTATTGCTTATAATATTAATATTGATTTAATATACTTATTTTTCTTTTGTTTTCCTTCACGTACGTTTATTATTGATTTTGCTTAGCTAAATTTGTTTGTGTTTCGACGTGTCTTTGATTTACTATCTTCCCAAATCCATTTTTTTATCACCTTTAAGTTTGTATTCTTTGTGTTACTTTTATTATTATTTACTTTTGCCATTAGTTATGTTCTTAACTTTTCTCTTATGGCTTCTTATTTTGTATGGTTGGCTTAATTATCTTTCTTACTATAATGATCTTTTACGATGTTATTTGAATAAGTAATCATTTTTTTTTATGTTCATATATCTATTTTGCATTTTATGGTTTTATACAAATGTTTTGACCTTTGGAGTGCTTAATATATTGTTCTACTAACTAAACTTATTGTTATTTGTTACTTTAGACAGTTTTCTTTTACTCGTATTCTTGTCTAAGTTTTATGTTACGTATGTTTGTCTAATTTCATTAATTCTTAAATTCATAGTGCATTGTGTTTATTGTAACGCCCCGAATCCCAAATATACTGAATTCGAGATGTTCTACAGGATCTTTTCACTTTCTTTAGTACAATTTTACAAGGAAATTTAAACTTTTCACTTTACAACAGAGTTTACATCATTATTACACTTTTCATTTGCACAGCAGAAGTAAAATTTACAACAATTAAATAAATGTACAACAACATGGTATAATCTTTAAGCATCCATTCCTCTTTAATCTTTAACATGCCATTTACCTGCATATAAGACTGTGGGTACGCCAGTTTATTCAACCGACGATCATTATACACGGCCATTCTTTCTATGCCGGAAATAGTATAACTTAATTTTCCTTATTTAGCAAACACAAACTTGTCACATTTCAAACTAAAGGGACTACCCTATTGATGTCGTGTTGTGATTGTGCACTTAGTCCTTAATGCATTTATTTATATTACATGACACAAATGCGCACTTGTTCGGATTCTATGCATCCCATACTACATAGGTCCGAGGGCAAGCCCTTATTCGTTCTTCATCTTTGTAGGGTTCAATCCCTCGTTATGACTTAATCTACTACTGTAACTACGATAGTGTCTTAGATGTCCTATGATCTATGAGCCCATGTCTGTGCTAGCACTATGGTTACGGCTGAGAGCATTAAATGCTCGAGCATTAAATGCTCTCGGCCTTCAGTCTAATTGTTTTCAAACAAAACAACTAAAACAATGTTGCATAAGGGATTCGAACCAGTCACCCCCGAGAACACAACCGCATGCAGTGACCGCCTGAGCTACATGCTCAGGTTGTCACAGTACGAATTAAAAACTTTTTGAATCATTTTGCCACTGTTGTTAAAAATACTCGATGTTCAATTAATCTTTGTTTCATATTGCCTTTGTAGAAGTTACTGAAAAATTCCAGATTAACTTCCCCTCACATGATTTTCATATCAGCATGTATAAAATAATTTTTGTACTAATAAAAATATATTTTTCACCCAATTCAATGAATTTTTCATTATAACTACTATATTTTTCATTTTCGCCATTGAATAACAATAGGTCTTCAAATCTTTTTATCCACAATTTCTTATACTAATTCCCTGATATTAACCTTTTATTCAACATACAATTCTATACATTTTTTTGAATTTATCCAACCCCACAATAACTCAAAAATATCTCTTCAAAACAAAAATTAGCACTAACAAAGTACTAACTTTTACATACAATTAGTGATGGTAATAAATGTATTTTCTTTAAACCAATATATGCTTCTAGCTAGTCAAATCATGTACATCACAAAATATATAACCACTTATCAATTAACATGCTCACACGTCAAACATTCAAGAAAGTTACTCTTTCAAAAAGCGTGCTCTTTCTTAATCAATTTCATGCTTCCAATTTTCAATTAAACTAGCATCCTTATTAGTATTTTCAAGCATCAATACTAGCATCATTCTTAAGGAATTTAACCACTATCATTCATTTATTCTAATAAGCATGGAGAATTTTACCCACAACTTAATTTAACAATAGAACCACATGCAAATTGTTCATTAACATACCAATCAATTTATGAACTAACTTTCCATTAAAATGTATTCTTACTAATATTTTCCATGCATCATTTCTAATTAGAAATAAAGAAAATCAAACCCACCTTGTATGGAGAGAAAACAACACAATAGCAACAATTCCTTGCAACAAGATGCACCTCCTCCTAGACGCTCGCATACACCTCCAAGCCCAAGCACAAAAATCGAAAGCTTCCCCTTGAACTAGCCGGCCTTCTTCTCCGCGGGAAAATGCAAGCAATCCCACACAATTCTCTCAATCTTTTTAACTCACAACTATTACTAAATTAGACTATAGGTTTGGAAAGATATAATTGCATATGAATATTAGCCATGGGAGGGGGGTATTTATACTAGAAATCATGTGAAATGGAGGGCTAGGATTTACTAGTTGGTTGCAGGAAGGAGGGCCAAGATTAGAGTAGGAGTTATAAAAACTACCCCACACCCACATAACCACCTCCATGATCACCATGACCATTTTTAAATCTCCCTCCAAAAGATGCAAACCGGCCACCATAGAGAAGGTGTGCAATGCACGTGTACGTGTAGTGCACGTGCATGCAACTAGGCCTAAAAATTGTACATTTTAATTTTGTACAAAAATAAAATAGTTTTTAAGTTGTCATCTACATGACAAGTTAAATAAAAATAGGTTAATCCATGGGCTTTATTTTGGGCCAAAAATAGTTATTTAAAATAAAATAAATAATTTACATTTTGGGCTTTTAAGAAAAAGGCCTTTCAATTAAATTAAAATAAGGCTTTCTATCCATTAAAGAAAGGTTTTTGTACCAAATAACTTGAGAACACATATTTAAATATTTAAACACATCATAATAAAATAATTATAAGATTTAATTCAACCAAAATATTGCACGTGCACACTACGTGCAAAATAAATAATTTTTCATTAATTGAAAAATCAGGGTATTACATTTATAGTGTATTCGAGTTTTAAGGAAGTTTTTGATTCATTTGTGTGCTATAAAGTATTATTGACTAATTTTTATTAGTGATGATAATTATGCTGTAGAAAAATATGTGCATTAATTGATTATCTAGTTGCTTTGAACAAGTTATTGCATAGTTTATATTTTTTTTAATACATTTTATTTATCTTCTTGGATTAGTTTTATGCTTTATGGGTTTTTTCTTATACTTGTTTCTCTGTAAGTTTTCATATATACCTTAATGTTCTTATTATACGTTATTTTCTTTAGTTAGCAACCAGATGTAATTAGAAAATAGAAGATAGAGTGATTTTCTTGAACTATTTGTATATGCGGTTTTTCTTTGGCTAGTAGTAGTTTTGAGGATAGAACTACTCTAAGAGGGGAGTGATGTAACGCCCCAGAATTTTAAATATTATAATTTTAATTAATAAATAATTTTTAAATCAATTTATTTAATTATTTTTGATTTTTGAAAAATTGACATTTTCACACGTGCAAATATTTTTGAGGTGCAAATTTTCAATTTTAAATTTCTGAATAAATTCTCCTATTTATAATTGAGTATGTTCAAAATTTTGGGATTTTTCTGGATAAAGAAACTATTTTTGTAAATGCCTTGAAAGAAAATGTTTTTTGTGCAAAATGTCATTTGGAGGTAAGATTAGAATTCATTTTTTTTTAATGTTTTGGTAGGCCGATCTGGCAGTGGAGAGATTGGGGGGAGAGATTTATCCCTTTAATTTGATTTTACTTGATTTTATTGAGTAAATATAGGATTATGTAATTTTGGGATTGTTGGGGACTTTATTGCAAAATTGTGATTAAAACCCTAATTTCCTAGAACCAGGCTATATAACAGAGATCATGAACAGAGGATTTATGACTAACCATATATTTTCTCTATTTTTGTGATTTATTAAGCATTTTTCTGAATTTTATTATTTTTGCACGTGCAAATATATTTCTTGGGAAATAAAAAGTCAGAAAATTTATTTGAAAAATATAATCTTTGTTAGTAGAGAATAATTCTAAATTCTGGACTTTTATGAATAATTTATAGCATGTTTGCATATATTTCAAAGTGAAGGACTTATATGTAAAATTGCAATTCAGAGGAAAATTTTTTGAAAATTTAAATTTCGGGGCTGCAAATGAGGGCCGGCTAGATTAGAGGAGTTTGGGGATTAGATTTTTACTCTAACTTAGAGGAGTTTGGGGATTAGATTTTTACTCTAACTGAATTGATTTGATTTAACTATTTGATTTGGAAAGATGTATACATGTAAAGATTTATTATTCTTAAGGGACTTTTTGTAAAATCTTCATAAAAATCCTAGAATAGAGTCCCGGCCTATAATTGCTGCTGCTACAGCCCCCATCATTTTAGAGAATAAGAATTTTCTTCCTTATTATTTCTTGGAATTTTGGAGGCTTGGATCTTTCGATTTTTCGCGAGGAGGAGGGGAGCTTTTCTTTCTTATTATTATTATTCTTCAATTGGTCTTCTTTGAGGTGGGTGATGCTTCTTGTCTCTTGTTTTGCTATATATTTGTAGAATATGATGATTGATTAAGAAAGATGCATTCTAGAAGCTGTTTGGTAATACATAATTAATACAACCCTACTAGTGAATGAATCTCAATGAATGTGTGGCTACCTAATAACTTTCATGAATAAAAACCCCTAATTGACGAGTGATCCTTCATGCATTGATTGTTTAAGAATATTAGAGATTTAGTAGTGCTCTAGAAACTTGCTTTCGTTGCATTATACTTGTACAATCACATATGTGTTGATGGATGTGTATATGACGAATGAATATGGTATTGAAATTTTTCATGGAACTAGAACTCCATTGATGTTGTAATTATCATGTTCAAAAGAAAATAATTTTTTTTATTGATGTTAGACACAAAGGAACTCATCCTGATTTATAAACTTGTTGTATGATGATGGATTGTGTATTAAATATTGGGTTTTAAGATTATAACCTAGAGATTATCATGAACCTACAAATACAAATTTTGAGTTGATAAAAAATTTTAATTTGGGATTTATAAAATCGATTTGATGATCTTAGATTAAAATTATCGAAAATGGATATTTGCAGAGATAATTAGAACTTATTGTATTGCTCTTAGATTCATGCTTGATTGATTTTAAAGTTGAGATTTTTTCATGGTTATTCGTTGTTTTTTTTAATTATTAAAAACTCAAGTTTCCCTTCTTTTGTCTAACTCTTATTTCCCCCTGTCCGCTTCTTACCTTGACACTTCCCCTCCTGTTGGTAAGCTTAGGCCACTTCGGGTTTGTGACAAGTGCCTATCTCCTGGGCATCTCAAGCGTGAGTGTGCGTATATAATTAAATGCTTTTTCTGCGAAAAATTTGGTCACGCGCGCAATCGCTGCTTTTCCCTTCAAGATCTTCTTGGTCTCCCCAGAGGCCGGCCTTTACCAGCTAAACTTCTCTCCTTCCTTAACTACCCTCTTTTGAAGTACAAGCTGCATACTGGCTTGGCTTCGAAACTCAATATTGCTTCTGGAAAGGACTTCGCTGCAGTAGCTCCTTCCTCTGCTTCGAGCATATCGAGCTCGTCCACTGTTCCCTGTGATTCATTGACGATGCTGCATCGTCCTAATATTTCTAATCTATTTAAAGATTGCAAGGTTTCTTCTAAGCGGATGTCCTTCCCTCGATTGGGACCTTCTATAGATCATCCCCGCTCTCCTTCGGTGGCTACTGCGTGTAGATTGAGTTTAGATTTTAATTCTGTTTTGTTTAAATCTTATTCTGATCGGCGCTCCGAGGTTTGCAGGGCGTGGGAGTATGTTGGGCCTCGCAACACTTTGATCCCCGTCCCTCCGAATGTTGATCATGTCCACTTGGAGGTTTCTGCCCTACTTTATAAATTCTCCTGTTCTATGAGTATTTCTCCCCCCATACTGCCTGCACCCTCTTGTCATTTCCCGGGTAGCATCTTTTCTTGCTATCAATATTTAGGGGAGCTTTTTTCAATCGATCATCTCCGCAAGGAGGTATATCGATTCCTGCTCTCTTTCCCCCTCAAATCTTCTCCGAGCCTGGCTGACTTCCCATTCCCTGTTTCTTCCTATCATTCTAACTCCTTCCCTTTAGCGTCCTCGGTGGATCCTACTGCTCCCGTTATCCCTTCTAGCTCCTTTATAGACGAAGTGGTAGTGTCAGCCCCTCATCCGTTTTTTTCCCCCTGTGGTGGAGGCAGCTCCTCCCTCCGTCAAGAGGAAGTTCCATAAGCATGTCGGTGATATTAGGCCGATTCGTGTGAGTGCGCGTATCCTCGCCAGAAATGCTAAAGCTACATAAGCTCGGTATTTGGTTCTCATTTGAGTTTATTGCGTCGGCTGTTTGGTTCTTTCCTTTTGTGCCGTTTGCCTCCCAGAAGTCTGCTGGTGGTTTTTGTTAGCTCCGAGGGAGGGTGTCCTGCGTTTGGATGGCCGCTCGTCTTCATTTCTTCTCCTTCTTGTGGGCTGAGATTGGGCGTCTGAGCATTTTTTCGCGCGTTTGTTTTTCCGGGCTGTAGGCTTGGTCCCCCTGATCAGCGTTTACTCTATTGTTGTATTGTACCGCCCTATTTGGCGTGTTATTCAGCCTAGTTAGGTTTTAATTTTGCACACTCCGCTTATTATTGTTTTACATCTTGTAAAGCCCTTGATTATTTATTTGTATATTAACTGTTATTTTTTATTAATATATTTTTTTGATGGCTGGAGCCTTTTGGCTCTATCCGATATATCAAAAAAAAAAAAAAAAAAAAACTCAAGTTTAATATTAGGGTTTGAATAATTGTTGTATAACTGAATTGGTGTTGTTGGATTTCGGGTTCACTGTTTATGAGGTAAACAGTAACCGAGTTACTGTGTTAGGGTTTGGGAGTTATAGGGTTTCGGGTTTGTACAGGATCTAGGGTCTGTACAGTGCCTTTGATACATAAATATTTTAACGCCTTATTAGTCAGAAGAGGCAGTTGGGGAGTTGTCTAACCCATGGCGATTTGGGCGCTGGGTGTGCTGGATTCGAGCCCGGGTGCAGCCTGTTTTGTTTTCTTTGTGTTTTTTTTGTTTAAAGCCTTCTTTTGTTTCTTTTGAGTTTGTTTTAGTTTTAAAGCTTTTATTTTATACTTTTGAGTTTTTATTAGTTTTAAAGTTTTTAAAATAAAAAGAAAAAAATGTGTTGGGTGGAAAATTAATTTCATAAATTTTAAGGTTATAGATTATTGATTCTAAGACTTCAATTTTTGAGAATTTAGTTTCAGATTGGTTCAAATTTCTTAAATTCCGGTTTTGTTTATACATCTTAGAATGTGTACATCGAAGATTTTTATTAGCTGTTATTTTAGATTTTTGTTAATTTAATGATTCATATTTCAGGTGTCTCAAATTTGTATGATAGATCGGGTATGTAAATATTTCAAATATGGTAGGATATTGTTCAAACTTCGAGGGATATAATTTCAGTTTTGGAATTTCATAATTTCCTATTTTGAGTATAATTTCATATTTTGGGGAACATATAATTTTAGATTTTCGAGTATAATTAAATTTTAGACTTAGGTTGATTAATTTTAGTTTTTAAGTGTTTTAATTTCATATTCAAATACATGGATTTCAAAATACGAAAAGAGGTATCATATGAATTGAAATATAGCCATTTTAGAATAGTTTAAACTGGTTGTAAACGAATTCAAGGAATTAAAAGAAAGCTTGTGTTTAATTTTTGAGTTATGAGACTATAGAGGTTAGGTGGGACCCTAGCGTGCCGGCAAATTTGAGAATTTGAGGAGTTGGCCTGTGGGGCCTTGGTTCCTGGTTTTGTAGTGTTAAGTCTGGTTGGGTACATCAACTATAGGGGGCTGTGATTTAATTAATAATAATAAACATAAGGACACACACTAGTTCGAGTTGTGATGAAATAAGAGCAAACATAGGTATGGGGGCCTCATATGATCTGCGGTGTGAGATAATCTCCTGAATTATCGAGGTGTGAGTGAAATAGTCTCCAAAGTTACTTGCGATATGGGATTGATCTCCGGAATTATCGGGATCGAGGCGACGCTCATAGGATATTCGTGTGATGAGGTACCATTTGGCTTGCGGTGTGGGTTTCAATTTTCCGGAATTATCGGGGTGTGAAGGAGTGTACCCAAAATCACTTGTGGTGGGGAGTTGATTCTCAAGAATTATCGGGCATGATACTAGATACTCACAAAATAATATAAATCTTAAAGTAATCACCGTAGTAGATGTAACACCCCGCAAAAATAAAATGATTTATTTTGCATTATTAAATGATATTAAATTGATAAAGTTGATTATTTTGACTATTTTCTTGAAATTGCAATTTTGTACGTGCAACACACGTGCAAAGTTAGGAATTTTGAATTCTTGAAATTTTATGGCTAATGATTGACTTTCCTCATTTATTTATGATATTTTAATTTTTCAGATTTATTTATATTTATTTGACTATTTTATGAATTTCTCAATTTTACATGTGCAAAACATGCGCAAATAATTTTTGGGTGAAAATCTCCACTTTTAGATTTCTGAATAAATTCTCTTATTTATAATTAAGTATAAACTAAATTTTAGAATTTTTCTGAATAAAGAAACTATTTTTGTAAATATTTCGAAAGAAAGGGGCTTTTATGTAAAAAGCTGTTTTGATCTCAAACAAATAATGAAAATTCGTTTTCATTGTTTTTTGGGCCTGCCATTAGGGCTGCAATCGAGCCGAGCCGAGACGAATACCTTCAGGCTTGAGCTCGGCTCGTTTACGAAACGAGCTCAATTTTGAGCTCGAGCTCGGCTCGAGCTCGGTTCGAGCCGAGCTTTGACCATATTCGAGCCGAATAGCTCGCGAACTTAGCCTAAAAAAAAAAAAAATCAAGCTCGAGCTCGGATTTGAGCTCGAGCTCGGTTCGAGCCGAGCTTTGATCGATCTCGAGCCGAATAGCTCGCAAATAGCTCAATTCGTTTGCAACCCTACTTGCCATGGTCATCATTGAAAATAAAATCTATTTAAGTTTTATTTAGAGTTAATTTGGTAAAGATTTAAACAAATATGGTGTTTTTGCAAATATGGAATTTAAGTTGATCTTGTGCAAATGTTTTCTTGGAAAGTAAAAGTCAGAAATTTTTTATTAGAAAATCTAATATTTATTTGTAGATATTATTTCTGAATTTTCTTGATTTTTACGAATATTTTATGACATATTTGTAAATATTATAAAAAGATGGACTTTTGTGCAAAATTACCACTTTGAGTACAAATCCGATTTTTTTTAAATTTCTGGGAAATGCTTGATGGTTGGATAACTTAGTAGTAAAAAAATTTGGTTTTATTTTAATTTATTTAACTTATTTAACTACTTTATTAAAGAAAGATTTATATATGTAAAGTAATAATTTGTTAGGGATGTTTCCATAAACTTGTAAAACCCTAAAAACTCCAGATTTCGGCCTATATTATGACCACTATAGCCGTCCCTCTCCTCTACAAAAATAAAATATATTTTTACTATTAATTTCTTGGAGTTTTAAAGCGATGTCTTGGATTTTGCAAAAGAAAGGCTTTTTCTCATTCTTTATTAGTTCGGTTGATTTCTTCAATAAGGTGAGTGACATATGTTTGTTTTCTTTCATTCTATGCATGTTGTATGTGATGATTTGTATATTAGAAAACATGTTAGGGATTAGATGAAGATATAATGAATTGTTGATAAGTGGATAAATAAAAATCGAATTTTTTCATGAAAACTATGACTTTGATGATTAAACTTTATATAGATGATTTGAGATTGTTAAAGAACCTAATAGAAATCATGAGTAGGTTAATTCCCTTCACATACTTGCTGTTTTGATTGATTGTATTGAGATTATTTGAAGAGATGCACCAAATTTGGGTAGAGATGATTTCTTAAATGTTAAGTATGCATACACACAACTCTTTTGGGTTTTGATGAGTAAAGAACTTGATGAATGATTGTTATAATTGCATGTATTCATAGGTAAACTATTGTAAGTAGGGGCATGTGTGTTGAATCAATTACAAAATGGGTTTTGAAGTTGAAAGGATCAGGTTTTGAAGGAAAGGGGGGTTTTGATTGTTTTCAGGTCTCACTATACATAGACCGAAACTTGAAATTATGATTTTGTGATGATTTCGATGGGATTTGATTCGTTTTAACACTGAGACTAAACCTAGACATTATACTACTATATTTTGATTGTTTTAAGGCTTTAACTAATACTAGGATATACCTATATACTTATTGCTGACTTTGAAATACTTTTGTGAAAAATTGCTCTTTTATGGATTTGATGAGAGTTTGAATTGTTTTATAAACTTCTATATATTATACAAGTTATATCCAACTATCTAAGTGAATCAATGTATCAGTAAAACATGCACAACTTTCAAAACTGTAGTCTGTAGGGATAGACAGTCGACTGGTTTTTCTCGATAGTCGACTGTCACAGTCCTAGCTAATGAGTTTTTATTGAGTTTTCAGATTTTCGCAGGACAATCGACTGGTTACTCTCGACAGTCGACCGTCACTGTCACTGCTAATGGGTTTTCTTGAGTTTTCAGATTTTCGCAGGACAGTCGACTGACCATGTTCAATAGTCGACTGTCATTGCTCTGGCTGATGGATTTCTTGAGTTTTCTGATATTTCTTTTAACGATTATTTCTTCGATATTATGGATTTTTAATCTACTGTTTTAAATGTTGTTTTGCTACGGGTTACAGTATTTTACAAAGGGCTGTATTTTGTTCAAACATGTATTTCAATAACTTCATATAGTAAAATATATGTGTTTTCTTTGAAGTAATTGATGTTTTGTGATTTCAAAAATATGATTTCCAGTTATTTAATGGATTTAATATGTTATTTCAATTCTAGAATTTTACGAGTATATTAAATAAATTTGGGTTTTGACCGATTATAGAAGTTTTATTGATATAAACATTTTAATGATGATATTATGAGTTTTATTGAAGGATTTGGTATTGATGGTTGAGTTGTGAATCTTTAGGAGTTGAATGGGAGTCCTGTGAACCAGCAGATGAGATTTTGTTGATTTAGACCATTTGGTTCTTGGGGTTGTTGTTGTGAAATTAAGTCCGGCAGGATACACTAACTTTAGAGATGAGGAATTTGTGTTTTAATAATAATCAACTTAAGAACAGGAACTAGTGGGGATGTGATGGAACTTGGAAAACATAAGTATATGCTCTTGGTTTTGGTCCAACGGAAGCGTTCCAGGACTTGTGTGTTGTTCTGTCTTGAGAGGACATTTGTATGTTCGCATGTCGAGGGTCTGCAGGCCTATTCACGGAGCATGTAGGGTGCATTCGCGTGTCGAGGGTCGGCGGACCTATTCACGGGATGTACCTAGTGTATCTGCATGTCGAGGGCCTCGCAAGCCGATTCGTGGGGTACACGGCAGGATAATGATTCTCTGGTTTTTTAGCTATTCTTACATGATGCTTGCGCGTCGAGGGCTGTGATGCCTATTCACGGAATATTCTGGATCTTGTTTCCATCACCGCAGTAGGATTAGTTGCATAACGAGGGATTTAACCCTATAAAGTGGAGAATGATAAAAACTTGCACCAGACCTATATATTGTGGGATGCATAGAATCCGACAAGTATGCATTAGAGAGTCAGCATATAGCATTGGTATTTTCTTGACTTGGTTTTACGCATGTTGTTTTCTGTTTTCCGACACTTGACACTTAGTCTAGTTTCACTTGATATTTTCATGTTTGATTTATTTTTATTCCATATTCCATTGTTATTATTGTTGATATATGTTGTTTATGACTTTATCCTTTATGCTTTATTTATGTTGCTTTTATTTTTATGTTACTCACATTGTTATGGCTGACCCTGTAGTTTTGGGAGTTAGGGTTATCTCTAGCCTCATGTTTTACAGGTAGGTGTCATTAGCTTGGGATTGGATGCATGGGGTAGAATGATAATAGAGCTTATGTAAATTGTAAAAGAATGTGTTGTAAAAGAAAGAAAATGTAATTCAGGGTGTTTTATTTTCCGTTGTGCTTTGTAAACAATTGATGTAATAAAAAGTTTTAAATTTTCCTGTATTTGGTTGCTATGTTTATGATTACATTGAAGTTGATTCTGAAATTGTGCCACATATTTCGGAGATATTATATTGATAATTCGGGGCGCTACAGTAGAGTTGCATAACGAGGGATTGAACCCTACAAAGGGGAGAACGAGAAGGGGTTGCACCGGACCTATGTAGTTTGGGATGCATAGAATCCGACAAGTATGCATTAGAAATTATCGTATGCATTTGTATTTCTTGACTTGTTTTATTCATGTTTGCTTTCTGTTTTTATCTCATACACTTGACACTTAGCCTAGCTTCACTTGTTGTTTCACGCTTCATTTATCGTTGTTTTATGTTCCATTTATTATTGCTGTGTTAATATGCTTCACTTGTTGTTCTATGTTCTGTCTATTATTGTTTATGCATCATTTGTTAATGTTTTATTAGCATGCATCAAGTTTGTGTGAAATTTCGAAGTATCGCTATTACTATAGTTGACGTTAGTTACATTTAATTGACGTGCCCACTTTTCAATAGGCTTTTGCAGGTTTTCAATTATGGATAACATTGCTTCAAATAAAGCTTGGAGTATAAATACAAATTGAAGATTTTATGTGTTGTAAAGATTTGTAATTAATGTAAATAATTCCGCTGTGTTTTGTAATAAGAGAAGATGTAATAAAAAGTTTTAAATTTTCCTTGTATTGATACTCTGTTTATGATTGTGATTGAAGTTGATTCTGGAAATTATGCCACTTGTAAATCACCCGGGGGGGAGGGGGAGGTGAGTGAATAGGGTGATTGTGCGGAATTAAAAAATTAAATAAAATAAAGTGCAGAGTAAATAAAAGAGTTACGAAGAGCAAACACAAATAACACAAATGACGCAGTGATGTAACGTGGTTCGACCCCCAGGTCTACGTTCACACCTCCTACTTATAGCAATTCTCCGCCACAAGCGTTCCACTGTACTCAAAACCCTTGTACAGTGATTCTCGGATTCAGGCCGAGAGACCTATTACACCCACAGGACTTCTAACACAAATTCCGTCAATCTCATCGAAGTGGAAGAAAAGAAAAACTCAAGATGCTAAATGATCCTGACTGAAGAATACAAAAATTATCACACACACTCGGATTGATTGTTGAAAGATTAGTTTAGAAGATTTTTCTTAGGAGTAATTGGTGAAGAATACTCAGTGGGTTCGGCCAATTAAATATATTGGGAAGTGTATCGATCAAAATTAGAAACGATACATTCCGAAAATATGAACAGCGCAAAGTGCGGTCGACCACAATCTTGGTGCAGTCGATCATTCAGCTCTCTGACGTAAAGTAGAGAGATTAAAGTGCGGTCGACCACAATCTTGGTGCAGTCGATCATTCATCTCTCTGACGTAAAGTAGAGAGATGAAAGGTCGACTGCTTCGTACGCATCTGAGAGTTGCAGTCGACTGCGATGCGGTCGACCGTCATGAGGTGCGGTCGACCGGTATCGCGCTGTTCATACCGAATCCACTTTATATTTTTACCAAACGAACTAATCAATCAATCAATCAATTTTACACAGATTTAAATCTCACAAATATGGAATGATAGCGCTGGTCTTGATAGCTTTCTTGGACATTAATCAATCAACTCTTCTTTTTGAATATCTTCTTCTTTTGCTTAATTTCTCATTCTTTCCTTATTACTTTCCTTCTTTGAATATTTTTGAATCTCTCTTGAATCTCTTATGGATATTATTTGATCCTGAAAATCTGGATAACTCAATTCAAACTTATTAGTACTTATAGACATGTTTTGTGCACACCAAACTAGGAGTCAACAAGAGTCAATCATCTCCCCCTTTTGGTGTGAATAAAACATGTCTTTGAATATTGAAAGTAAAACTTTTTAGACAATTTGGCATAAGAATACTCCCCCTGAATTGAGTACTTCCTGTAACACAGATTTTCATAGGTAAGGAGAGATTTGTAAATACTCCCCCTTAATCATTATTTCATGGAGAATAAAAGCTATTGAGTTATGTTTACTTTCATGCATTCATAATATTCATAATATTCATAATATTCTCCCACTTTTTGGAACGCACCAATAGGGGACAAAAGACACAGAAATTACACCTCACGAAAACTATTTGTAAATGAAAAGAAACTTTCGTTAAGCATAATAAGAGAAATAAAGTTTGGAGAGATACGAATTTGTAAAAAAAATGAAGGAAAAACTACTTACATGATATCGTTGATAGCAAGACTCTTTGATATACAGGGAGAGCTCTTCATGATATTATAGATTTGAGAATTTCCCAATACAGATGCGAAGCAGGGATAAGAAGAACGAATTTCAAGATATTGAAGTTACAGGAAAAATTAGTAGAGTTTAAAAAATTCAACTTGTAACCAGAAACAGAACCGGTCGACCGCAAAACCAACCAAGCAAAAATTTTCCAGAAAGCAAACCGGTCGACCGCCCAGTTGACCGCAACTACTGAAGGCTAAAAAGATTTTGAAAGCAGAGTGTTTCTAAGTGTACATACATGTTGAAGAGACCAGGAGAGCAATCGATCGACCGCACGGTCGGCCGAAATGCTGAAACTGATAAACAAGATAAGCATGAAGGTATTCTTTCATAGCACATTATAGCAGGTTACATAATTTTGAAAGATCATACATTATTTGAAAATACAAGACAATATCTACTCTTTATCATCCCCGCCATCAACTTCGTTGTCATCATCATCTTCATCATCTTCCTCATCATTCGGAGGAGGGAGAATTTTCCAATCTTCTTTTCCTTGCAAGTACTCAATTGTGTTAACAGAGTAATCATATTCATGCATGAGCAGTAAACTGCTCATGGGTCACAAATGACGATGAAGAGGGAGTGGTGTTCTTGCGACGTGAGGAGGAAGAGTCTTGCGGTGCTTATTCAGCTGGACGTGCTTGTTGTAGGGCTTGACGACGACGAGCCCGCTAATTGAATGGTACATCAATACCCATTTGTTGAGGGAGGATAGGCATAGGGATTTTGCTGAGCAAGAAGTTCTCGACATCAATACGGGAATCAATGGCAAGGTTGTATATGAGAGAGTTGAAGGGGTGACCACGATTTGTAGTAGTTGCATAATTCATCGTACGAATGATGAATGTAGCAAGATTGAACTTGTATTCTCCGAGAATAAGAAAAGTAGTGAATGACTGATCGACCCAGATTTCTGTTTTGTCATTCTTTTTGGGCTAAATATCCACATTAACAATTTTATTTAAAACCCTAGCGGAATCAGTAAAATTTGTGGGGGTGTAGCACGCCGAATTTCTAATATAATATCTTAGAAAATACGTGACACAATTCCCAGCATCAACTTCAATGTAATATTAAACCCAACCAAACACCAATAAAAAATTTTAACTTTCATTACAATATTCGTTTACATAGCACAGCGGAATACAATACACCTTAAATCACAAATTCTCTTTTCTTTACAACACTTTATTTTATAAATTACATAAGTCACTACATCAATTGAACTTAAGCATCCAAATCCGAGCCTTAAGAAATCACCTGTAAAATACGAGGCTAGAGATAACCCTAACCCCCAAAACTAAAGGGGTCAGCCATAAATGTGTGAGTGACATAAAACAAACAAGCAACATAAATAAACTTGGAACATGGATTCATAAACAACACATACTAGAGACAAGAATAAATGAAATAAGAAATAACACGGAAACATGAAAACATCAAGTGAAACTAGACTGAGTGTCAAGTGTAGAAAACAGGAAAACCACATGCATGAAACCAAGTCAAGAAACACAAGTCTATATGCGGACTCTCTAATGCGTACTTGTCGGAGTCTATGCATCCCACTCTACATAGGTCCGGTGCAAGCCCTTAACATCTCCACTTTGTAGGGTTTAATCTCCCGCTATGCAAATAATCCTAACACGATGACTACTACGAGATAAAGATAAATTGTGAGTATTAGCCCATGCCCCGATAATTCCGGAGGTCAATCTCTATCCACAGATAATTTCGGAGACTGTTTCACTCACACCTGGGAATCTTCGAGAATACCCCACACCGCAAGCAATGGCACCTCATCACACGAATGCCACATGTGCGTCGCCTCGACCCCGATAATTCCGGAGATCAATCCCACACCACAGGTAATTCTGAAGACTATTTCACTCACACCTAGATAATTCCGGGGATTATCTCACACCGCGAGCCATACTGAGGTCCATAACCCATATTCTCGTTCATCATATCACCACTAGTGCCTGTCCTCATCATTTTGGTTGTTTAATTACTTAACGAATCTCCTAGAGTTAATGTACCCTACCGGACTTAACTCAACAACTGATCAACTAAAATGCCTCAACAGGCCCAAACATAAATATCTCAACTGCCGGTATACTAGGGTCATACATACCCTCTAGAGACTCACACTCAAATATCCAAACCAACCTTCCAACATAAATTGCTCAGTTAAACTACTTGAAAACGTATGTTCAATAGAGGATAAAGTATAGAATAGTAAGTTATAGATTAGAACATCTAGAGAATAAATCATTTGAAAGAACATTCATAAATATAAGGATACATCAGTATCAGTCGACTAATAACAAGCGTAAGTCGACTGTCCAGAAAGAGAATTTTATGGTTTTAAAGAAATAATCTAAGTGTTATAGGTCGACTTATAAAAACCATCGGTCGACTGTCCCGAATGAAAACCCAATAATCTTTAAGAAAATAATTCTAAGTATAGCAGTCGACTGTAAAGGGTATAGGTCGACTGTCCAGAGAGAAAAGTTATAATAACTTCGAGAAAATAATTCTAAGTGGTACCAGTCGACTATAAAAGTCTTCAGTCGACTGTCTCGAACGAAATTTCAAGAAAAACTAGTGAACATAGCAGTCGGGTCGTGTCGGTCGACTGAGCAGTCATACCAGTCGATTGTCGACCTACAGACTGCATACTTTTGGTTGTGCATATTTCAACCGATACGTAGTTTTACTTTATGAAAACGATTTCTACAAAAAAAAGTTTCTTATATAATCAAATACAACTTGTAGGACATATAATAGTCCATAAAAACCAAATCAAACTACTTGAATTTATAAAAAAAAAAATAGCGATTTGTTAATCTCCTTCAAATAAAACATAAATTGTGCATATAATCAAAATAGAGTTTCTTACCAATCCTCAACAACGACACATGGAACACATCATGCACTTGTGCCAACTCCTCTGGAAGCTCCAACCTATATGCTGTCTTACCAATCCGCTCCACTATCCTGTATGGCTCAATATACCTTGGCGCCAACTTGCCTCCCTTACCAAACCTGATCGCTCCTTTGGTTGGAGACACCTTGAGAAAAACTACATCCCCAACTTCAAACTCCAAATCCCTTCGTTGAGTATCAGCATAACTTTTCTGCCGACTCTGAGCCTCAACCAACCTCTTGCGAATCAGCTCAATCTGCTCTGTCGTCTGTTGCACGATCTTAGGACCAAACATCTGCCTCTTGCCAACCTCGTACCAACAAATAGGTGTCCTGCACCTCTGCCCATACAAAGCCTCATACGGTGCCATCCCGATACTCGCATGGTAACTGTTGTTATAAGCAAACTCAACCAATGCCAACTATCTCTCCCATCTACCACTGCAATCCATAACACAAGCCCTCGGCATATCTTCCAACACTCGATTCACCCTCTCAGTCTGACCATCGGTCTGTGGATGAAAAGCGGTACTGAAATTAGTTTTGTTGCCCAAAGCTGCTTGTGGGCTCTTCCAAAACCTTGAAGTGAACATCGTATCCCTGTCGGAAACAATCGACACAGGAACTCCATGAAGCCTCACAATCTCACCAATGTACAACTCAGCCAATTTCTCCAACGACCAAGTAATCTTCATTGCTAGAAAGTGGGCCGACTTAGTCAAACGGTCCACAATAACCCAAATCGAGTCATTGCCCTTCGAACTCCTCGGCAATCCCCTGATGAAATCCATACTGATATTCTCCCATTTCCACTCCGGAATAGGCAACGACTGTAACAAACCTCCAGGTCTCTGATTTTCTGCTTTGATCTGCTGACAAGTCAGGCACCTTCCCACGAAATCTACCACATCCCTCTTCATACCAGACCACCAAAAGTTCTGTTTAATGTCCTTGTACATCTTGGTGCCTCCAGGATGTACTGACAACAAGGTACCGTGTGCTTCCTGCAAGATACTCTCTCTCAAATCTGCATTATCCGGAACACACAACCTCTTACCCATCCAAAGAAATCCATCTTGGACACGAAACTCTGATAGCTTGCCTTCTGAAACCTGTTGTTATATCTTCCGAATCTCTGAATCTGATCTTTGACCTTCCATAATCCTCTCTCTCTCAAGGAAGGCTGCAGCCTCAACTGAGCCAAAGACGCCCCTAAACCCTGCAGCACCACCTCGATACCTACCTGATCAATCTCTACTGCCAACTCACTTCGAGTAGTGATCAAACTTGATAAACTACTCTTCCTGCTAAGTCCATCGGCTACCACATTCGCCTTGCCTGGATGATGCTTGATCTCAGGACGAATGTCTTCCAATACTTCCAACCACCTTCTCTGCCGAAGATTTAGATCCTTCTGTTGATAAATGTACTTCGGGCTCTTGTGGTCAGTGAACATATTGACCTTCTCACCATAAACATAATGCCTCCACTTCTTCAAGGCAAAGATAATAGCTGCTAGCTCTAAATCGTGCGTCGGATAATTCTTCTCATGCGGACGCAATTGCCTCGAACCATAAGCAATAACCTTGCCTTCTTGCATCAAGACACAACCCAAACCTCTGAGAGACGCATCACTGAAGATGTCATAATCCTTCCCAACTTGTGGCAAAGCTAAGATAGGTGCAATAGTCAACCTCTCCTTTAACTCAAGGAAACCCGCCTCACACTTATCAGTCCATGAAAATGCCACATTCTTCTGGGTCAAACTTGTCAAAGGAACTGCAATCTCAGAATAACCCTGAATGAATCTCCTGTAGTAACTAGCCAAACCCAAGAAACTCCTGACTTCCTTCACAGACATTGGCCTGGGCCAATCCTTTACTGCTTCAACCTTTTGAGGATCAGTGACCACTCCCTCCTTAAAAAGGATATGACCAAGGAAAGCTACCTCAAACTTCCAAAACTCACACTTCGACAACTTGGCATACAAGCTATGCTCATGTAATTTCTGTAATACCGCTGTCAAGTGCGTAGAATGCTTCTCCTCCGACTTCGAATATACCAAGATATCATCGATGAAAACCACTACGAAGGAGTCAATAAATGGCCTCAAAACCCGGTTCATCATATCCATGAACACTGCTGGCACATTCGTCAACCCGAATGGCATCACCAAAAACTCATAAAGCCCATGACGAGTCTTGAAAGCTGTTACTCATATCTTCCTCCTTGACTCGAACCTGATGATACCCTGATCTCAAATCAATCTTCGAAAACACAGCTTCTTCCCAAAGCCTGTCGAACAAATCATCACCCTATTCAATTCTCGGTAGTCAATGCACATCCTCATTGACCCATTCTTCTTCTTGACTAACAGCATTGGCGCACCCCACGGTGAGGAACTCGGCCTAACAAGCCTCTTGCTCAACAACTCCTCAATCTGCTTCTTCACTTCGTCTTGCTCTACAGGTGCCATCCTGTACGGAGCCTTAGAAATCGGAGCACTCCCCAGCTGAACATTGACGCAAAACTCTACATCTCTCTGCGGCGGTAATCCTGGAAAATCTTCCAAGAACACCTTAGGAAAATCTTTGACAATCGGAATGCCTTTGACTTCATCTGGATTTGCCATCTTGGATACCATTGCAGCCACCTTCGGAATCTTCTTCTTCCCTTGGAAAGTCACTGCGGGACCACCTGGTGCTTTCACTAACACCTCTTCCTGCTTGCATTCAATTGTGGCATCATATATTGCTATCCAATCAATGCCCACGATAACATCCACTCCTAAGACTTGCAGCTCGATTAGATCAATGCCGAATAATCTCTTGCCAATCTCGATATCACAGCCCTCGTAATATCGTTCAGCAATCAATTCTTCACTTGACGGCGTCGCCACCGAAAAAATCTTGCCTGGAAACAACTTAGGCTCCACACCTAAGACCTTTGCAAAGTTGGGCAACACAAAAGTATGCGAAGAACCAGTATCAAATAAAACTTTTGCCTTTATTCCATTAATCAAAATAATTCCTGTTACATGAAGAAAGATACTCAATCTCCAATTATTCTCAAAATAAAAGTTTTACTTATTACATTGATTAAAAATAAAATCAAAACTCTTGCATACATTGGATCACATCTTCCGAGTTACCCGCATCCTCCTCGGTTAATGCAAACACTCGCCTTTGCCTCTGGAATTTACGTCCACCTGGACCATCCTTCCTCAACTGTGGACAATGAGACTTAGAATGTCCTTTCTGCCCACACTGGAAACAAGTCTGCTTTGCCAACTTAGGACACGCTAACCTATAATGACCTGCCTCCTTGCAGTAGTAACAAGTCACTTCCTGAGTTGTAGGTGCCTTCTGCACTAAACCACTGAACTTGACTTGCTTCACTGGGAATCCCTTCCCACTCTGACCTGATGCTGGCCTATTGTTCTTGTTCTAGGTCTCTTGCTTCTTCTGGAACTGGTCCATGTCTTCCTCTGTCATAGCTGCTCTCCTGACCAGCTTGTCGAACCTCCTTATGCCCAACGGAATCATTCTTGACCTCAAGTTTGGCCTCAAGCCCTGCTCAAACTTTTTGGCCTTCTTCGCCTCATCAACTATCAGCTCCGGTGCATATCTCGACAGCTGAGTGAACTTGGTCTCATACTCTTGCACAGTCATGCTGCCCTGCTGTAGATTTAAGAATTCTGTCGCCTTCTTCTCCTGAATATCCAGGGAAAAGAAACGATCCCTGAATTCTTCCAGAAAAGCCTCCCAAGTCATTTGCTAGTTCCCCAAAGTCCTCTTTACCATTTGCCACCAAACACCAGCGTCCTTTTCCAATTTCATAGTGGCCAACTTCACCTTATTGGCTGCCGGAGTTTCCGAGTCCTCAAAGATTGTCTCCATCCGTCTAATCCAATCATCAACTTCGTTTGGATTAGACTGCCCCTCAAACACTAGCGGCCTCATCCTCTTGATGGACTCAATCTGCTTGATGGGATCGGCATTAACCAATCCTGGTCCAGCTCCATGATTCTGATTTTGGTTCTGATTCTGAGCCAAATTAGCTGCCATTAGTGCATTCAACGTCTGATACACCCTAGCAAATTCGACCTCGAGATCAATTCCAGTTCCTTGGGAACTTCCAGCTCCATTGCCATTGTTACCAACCCTGGATCTGGGTCCAACCATTCTGAATACTGCAAAATGAGGGAAGAGTTAGAGTACCACACACAATTCATATTCACATCAATACCCTTTGGCAAGGTCACAACCATACCCAAAAGTCAAAACATCATGTTTCAGTTCTATGTGATACTCACTCTCTAATGTCCACACCTAGGTACTCACACTCTAGTGTCCACACCTAGGTTATTTTTATACCATGTTTATATTACTATTGAAGCATGCTCTGATACCAATCTCTATAGCGTCCCGAATTTCTAATATAATATCTTAGAAAATACGTGACACAATTCACAGCATCAACTTCAATGTAATATTAAACACAACCAAACACCAATAAAAAATTTTAATTTTCATTACAATAATCATTTACATAGCACAGCGAAATACAATACATCTTAAATCACAAATTCTCTTTTCTTTACAATACTTTATTTTACAAATTACATAAGTCACTACATCAATTGAACTCAAGCATCCAAATCCGAGCCTTAAGAAATCACCTATAAAATACGAGGCTAGAGATAACCCTAACCCTCAAAACTAAAGGGGTCAGCCATAAAGGTGTGAGTGACATAAAACAAACAAGAAACATAAATAAACTTAGAACATGGATTCATAAACAACACATACTAGAGACAAGAATAAATGAAAT
Source organism: Hemerocallis citrina (assembly GCA_017893485.1). Lineage (NCBI taxonomy): Eukaryota > Viridiplantae > Streptophyta > Magnoliopsida > Asparagales > Asphodelaceae > Hemerocallis > Hemerocallis citrina. Next base: position 156,410,806 of record CM030367.1, on the reverse strand, counting down.
AAGAAATAACACGGAAACATGAAAACATCAAGTGAAACTAGACTGAGTGTCAAGTGTAGAAAACAGGAAAACCACATGCATGAAACCAAGTCAAGAAACACAAGTCTATATGCAGACTCTCTAATGCGTACTTGTCGGAGTCTATGCATCTCACTCTACATAGGTTCGGTGCAAGCCCTTAACGTCTCCACTTTGTAGGGTTTAATCTCCCTCTATGCAACTAATTCTAACACAATGACTACTACGAGATAAAGATAAACTGTGAGTATTAGTCCATGCCCCGATAATTTCAGAGATCAATCTCTATCCACAGATAATTTCGGAGACTATTTCACTCACACCTGGGAATCTTCGAGAATACCCCACACCGCAAGCAATGGCACCTCATCACACGAATACCACATGTGCGTCGCCTCGATCCCGATAATTCTGGAGATCAATCCCACACCACAGGTAATTTCGGAGACTATTTCACTCACACCTGGATAATTCTGGGGATTATCCTACACCGCGCGCCATACTGAGGTCCATAACCCATGTTCTCGTTCATCATATCACCACTAGTGCCTGTCCTTATCATTTTGGTTGTTTAATTACTTAACGAATCTCCTAGAGTTGATGTACCCTACCGGACTTAACTCAATAACTGATCAACTAAAATGCCTCAACAGGCCCAAACATAAATATCTTAACCGCCGGTATACTAGGGTCACACACACCCTCTAGAGACTCACACTCAAATATCCAAACCAACCTTCCAACATAAATTGCTCAGTTAAACTACTTGAAAACGTATGTTCAATAGAGGATAAAGTATAGAATAGTAAGTTATAGATTAGAACATCTAGAGAATAAATCATTTGAAAGAACATTCATAACTATAAGGATACATCAGTATCAGTCGACTAATAACAAGCGTAAGTCGACTGTCCTGGTTTTAAGAAAATAATCTAAGTGTTATAGGTCGACTTATAAAAACCATCGGTCGACTGTCCCGAACAAAAATCCAATAATCTTTAAGAAAATAATTCTAAGTATAGCAGTCGACTGTAAAGGGTATAGGTCGACTGTCCAGAGGGAAAAGTTATAATAACTTCGAGAAAATAATTCTAAGTGGTACCAGTTGACTGTAAAATTCTTCAATCGACTGTCCCGAACGAAATTTAAAAAAAAACTAGTGAATGTAGCAGCCGGGTCGTGTCGGTCGACTGAGCAGTCATACCAGTCGACTGTCGGCCTACAGACTGCATACTTTTGGTTGTGCACATTTCAACCGATACGTAGTTTTACTTTATGAAAACGATTTCTACAAAAAAAATATGTTTCTTATATAATCAAATACAACTTGTAGGACATATAATAGTCCATAAAAACCAAATCAAACTACTTGAATTTATAATAAAAAAATAGCGATTTGTTAATCTCCTTCAAATAAAACATAAATTGTGCATATAATCAAAATAGAGTTTCTTAAAAATTAATTGTTCGTTGAAATAGCTTCATATTCAGATCCAAACCATATCAATACCAAATCTCAAAGAAAATCCCCAATTTGGATATATTCCTCAAACTCAACTAAATTTCCAATTTCGATTTTCATGTCATGATCTCTTGATTCATACCTTTCCATTCAAATTCCTTAAAATTGAATTACTACCACAACTCACAACCATTATCAATTGATAACATCACCATATCAAATTTGTATTCAACCAATACTCAACGTCATAAAAGTCTCGCCTTTATTAGGTTCATGCATAAAATCCACCATATTCATTCAATCCAATCCAAAAGAAGTAGATTACCCACATACAATTTTATTCACAACAAATAGGGTTTCACAAGATCAAATTTTTCATCCATCCATCCAATTCATAATGTGCATATTCATATTCAAACCCTAAACATGCTTTCTAGTAGATGAAATTCAACATCCAAGATCAATCAAAACATTCATATCACTCGCATACAACATACACAAATCAAAAGAAAACAAACAAAACAACAAACAATTATATCACTCACCTCAAATGAAGAAAATCCGGTAAGAAAACCTTTCTTTTTGCGAAATCCAAGATCCTCTTCTTACTCCGCCAAAAATAATAAAACTTTATGTTGTGCAGTGAAAGACGGCTGCACTTCTCTTAAATAAGATGGAAATTGAAGATTTTAGGGTTTTAAAACACATTTGCAAAATAACCCCTTTACATATAACTTTACATAAATGGATCCCTATACTTGGAAACTTGATAAAATCAATTAAATTGAGATTTAAAAGCAAAATAAACTCCTTATTTTCAGTCGGCATTGTTTGAAAAGTCCAGAAAATAGTTTTTGCACTTTCACCCCTCAAAATGACAATTTTGCAAAAAGATCCTTCTTTTTCTTAATATTTGCTAATAGATCCAATAAATATCAGAAAAATTACAAATAAATCCCAAATAATAAATGATGATTTTCTATAAAAAAATTTTGGCTTTTGAACTTCTCAAGAAAATATTTGCACGTGTTTCGCACGTGTAAAAGATAAATTTCTGGAAAATATTTGTTAAATCCCCAAAAATCAATTTAATTCATTTATAACCTTTAAAAATAATATTTAAAAATACGGGGTACTACAGGGGGTGAGACGAGGAAGACGGGAAAACTCGGGTTGCACGATCATAGATTTGACAGTATTTTGATCATGACCAGGTTTGTAGAGTTTTTAAATCAAGGTGGTATGCATCAAACTCCCCTTCGGGAAATTTGTATCTCCTACGGAGATATTCAGGAGTGATTTTTACTCTTCTTCCAAGAATTATAGAGGAGAGGGCGAGATCATCATCTTGAAGTCCCTCAAGGTTTGAATAGAATTGACGAGTTAGAGACTCGGAAGTGACTAGGGATAGAAAGATAGTTTTCCCACCCAAATCCCTAAGGATTCTAACCATGACAGAAAATTGACCCCCCGAGGATGATAGGTTAATTACCCGATTGGCAACAACGGAGGCATTACAGAGAGAAGAGAAGTAAATATCAGCACAATGAGAGTTTCGAAAGGTTATACCATCCCTAGTGACTGATTTTGAGGCAACAGCTTTCTTGCCCTTCGATTTGTATGAGGGGGATGCCATCAAGACAGAGGAAGAGAAGAACCGTAGAGATTTGAGACAAGTTTTGAGAGATGAGAAGTTTATTTGATGGGTTGGAGGCTAGGGGTTTTGTAAGAAAGAGAGGTTAGAGCTGAAGAGGTATTTATATTAGAAGGGGAACAAGCAGGTCAGCCGACTTGGTCGGTCGATCGGTTCACATATACGGTCGACCGCTCAACATGAAATAGGGAGTTTTAATTTGGTGATTTGTGATAGAGGGGTGGACGGTTGACCGTTCGGTCGACCCGTCCATTCTCGACTGATTAAGAATAAATGGAATGTACGGTCGACCGGTTGGTCGACCGAATATTCAAAAAGTGATTTTATGTTATTGTAAAGTTTGCACAGTTCATGTATTTCAGAAATAATTAACATATGCACATTTAATATAAGTTCAGGCTAGTGTAGATTTTACCTGGTGCTATACTTATCTGAAGGACCAAGATCCTTCTTCTTTTTCCATGATAAAGATGTTGGTTGCTAGTATAACTTGCTGAGCCTCTCGAGCGTCTTCTATCAAGGTGTCTATGATCTTCTAAGTTGAGAGCATCGGACCACCTACATGAACTTTTGTAGGTTTCCAAGTGGGGTTTGATCCTACATTAACATCCTTTCTTACCCAAACAAATTTAGTGTTCCCTTTTAATGAACAGTTATACGAAATGTGTCCTAATCTACAGCAGTCTTGACATGTAATATGACTATGTCTTGAGTCATGCACACTTGCATAGTTTTGAGTTGGTTTATGATTATGTTGGAGATTGTGCAAGTGTGTATGACATGATGATTTACATTTTTGATGGTGTATTGGCTCTTCGTAACCAAGCCCTCGATTATCATGATAAGATCTTGAATTTTTTGTAATAAGATAACTGGGCCCTTCATATTTTTCCACCATTTTTTCAAGCTCAGTTACTCTTTTACATAATCTTTTCCTAGTCATCTCATCGTCTTTTGTATTCCAACGAAGAATGTCTAGTGTAGCATCAAGAATCCTATTTTGTTCAAGAGCTTCATTACATCTTTCCACTACCTCATCAAATTTTCTTTTGCATTCTTTTAAATCATCTGTGAGTTTGGTGATATAAACAGATTTCTCATGAATTTCTCTTAAGTGATCATCATGTGTTGCTAAGGACTCTCGAATTTGTTGTTTTAAAAGTTCATTTTCCTCTAGCAATACATCATGATCTTTTCTAAATGACTCAAATTTTTCCAAGATCAAGGCATTCTTATTTTTCAGTTTTTGACTTTTTGCAATGCAAGAGTCATGTGTTTCAATTGGATTTTTTATATTGCTTAAGTTTACGACTTAATTTCTTAGCATAGTCTTTTAAACCATTACACATGTCTACTAGCTCATCATAAGTAGGTTCTTCGATTACCTCTTCTTGAGATGGTGATTGCACCTCACCATTCCCAAGAGACATGAAGCCAACGTCATCGTAACCTTGCTCTCCCTCACTTGAATCGGGGTCTAATCATGTTGCCTTCAGCGCCTTCTTTTTCAGACCTGGGTTTGAGCGATAGTAGTCTCTTTTCCTGTCTTGTGAAACGGGATAATTTGCACGAATGTGTTCAGGCTTCTTGCACTTATAGCACATGTAATCTTTATCTTTCTTCCTTTCTCCTTGGTACCTGCCATATTTTTTATGTTTGAGATACTTACGAAATTGCTTGGTCAATTAAGCAATGTCCTCATCTGACTCCTCACGATCTGAATCTGCTTTTGATGGTCGAGATTTTTCTACTTTTGGTGCAATGGTTTTCTCTTCGGTTTTTGGCTCAATCCCGATGTTTTGTCTGTATCTCTTGGTTTCTGACATTTCCATTTCGTATGTCATTAGCTTTTCTTGGAATGTGTAGTAATCAAAACCCTTTTCTTTGAGGGTCTCCCTCATTGCAGCAGCCTTTACATCTAGGGATGCTTTCAGATCGGATACGGATCGGATATTGGCTATACCAATATCTGTATCCGCATTCCAAAGACGGATTCGGATACGGATACGAATATGACTCGGAAAATAAAAATCATATCCGTATCCGCAATTTTCGGATACAGATGCGAATCGGATACGGTCTACCGGATAACGGATACGAATTCGGATATTAAATATAAAGTTTTTACTATTTATTTTTCTTAACTAGTCATTTAATATTTGTGTTTCTATTTCCTACTTTATAATGCTCTTATAACTCTTAACACTTGTTGCATTTTTGTTGCAGGCCTAAAATGAGATGACTTCAGTATATACAAAAGTTAAACAAATTGAAAACAAGCCAGAGAAATTTGTAAATTCATGGTGTTGTATTGTATGAGAAATATGCACTATTTGGATCAGTAGTAGTCATTTGGATTTTGTAAATTATTGTTGCTGCAGAGATCTTGTAAATTCATGATGTCATTTGGCTAAGATTATTGGATATTTCTCCAATATGTGTTCCTTGTAATGCGATTATGCAAAGTGTACAACATAATATGTATATGAATTCCCATTTTCATATGCTAAATTTGATAAGTGAAATTGGCTTTACACAATAAAATACTAAATAATTTATAACTAACCTCTCGTGCAACTTGTCAGACGTGAAGAGAGAGGAGAAGAACCAAGGGAAAGATGTACCAATAATTCCCAGTGTAACTCCACTGATTGCTCCAAGCCTCCAATAACAAGTGACTTCATTAACATCCTTGCCTAACATTAAAATGAGGATATACTCAGCTTATCATATATCAAGAAAAAGAACATGCTAGACCAAACTATGCAAAAGGAAGGAAATAAAAGGGCACTGAACATTGATCTTGCTATAAAATCTATGTTTATGTCAGCTGCTGGTTTTATTTAGAAACCATTAACAATATAGATTTTCAGTAGCATTACCTGTACTAGCAAAATCGCAAATATCATTCAAATTGTTCTGAACAACTGAAATTGTTCTGCACAAGTCTTAAACCGGATAACAAACATTCATTCAAATTCTGGGTGTGCACCTTTGGCAAGGCTTCAATGTATGAGTCGGGTATCTCCATTTCCATGAGAATTTGAGCATTAATAGCCATAGCAGCTTTCAGAACTTGATTCACAGACTCTCTTTGAAACTCTATCCATTTTCGAGAGACATCAGAGAGGCCATATGGAGGAACTTTTACCACTGGGAGCCACCATTTGTCATTTCCTCCATCTCCATTCTCATCATTGGCATTTTTCTTTTCATACCAAAACTCATTCTGGTCTTTAAAGTTGTCGAGGAATCCCTACTCCATTCACAATGAAAGATGAAGAAGAAGCTGTCACAATCTTTGGGGACAATATATAACTAAAAGATTTAATTAGTAGGCATGGCTTTCTCACCATAAGCATGGCATCAAGCTTGCGCAGTGCTGGAATATTCATAAGAAGATCTTTGCGTTGCTGGGTTACCATGATCTGTGTAGAAGAAATATGAAGTTTAGAGACAGAAACTTAAATTTAATTAGCTAACAAGGATGCATGCTATCAAATATCGATCAAAACAGTTATGTAAATCAAAAAGGGTAAGATAGTTTTGTTAATTTGTGACCTCCATGCTGGTTTTAATTACTGGAATAAGGAGAGTACTAGGACGATAGACGCACAATTCAAGTGTTAGTTGAAGATAGTAGCTTTTTAAACAACACTACAAGGCATGCATATTTAAAATACCATATTGATGGTCAAGGAGCAACTCGCAACTTAACTTGATGATATTTCTGACCAACATAATAACTAAATAAAGTATTCAAATTCTGATACAAAGCATGGAGCCAACTGGCATGCATATGAAATGGATTTAAGATTGATTGAACAAATCTTTTCATCTTAGCACAATAATCATGAAGCCCATAACTTGACAGTATGAATTCCTCTCCAATCAAGTTAACAAATGATCAAGTGATATTTGACTCAAAAAATAAAAAGAAATGTAATCAAGTAATATGACCTCATTCACAACCAGCAAGCATACATGATGGACATCAATTCCTCAAAAATGGAAGACCTATTAATCGGGATAACTCTTGAGAAACACAAAGTATAAAGTCAGCTAATAGATATGCACATACATATGAGATGGCATTATCGATTTGTTAAACTAATCCTTTTGTTAAGCACACTTATCATCAAGTTTTTGAATTAATCAGAACATATTTTTCTTAATTTCAAAAAGGGTAAGATAGTTTTAATCAGAACATATTTTTCTTAATTAATCAGAACATATTTTTCAAAAAGGGTAAGATAGTTTTGTTAATTTCCTCAATAAAAGAAAAGGAAGAAATGCTCATGAGTTTATAATTTTATTTCAGAACAATCATTAATTTGGATATTGTTGATATATAGCTGAAAACTCTTTCTGTGTCTATGTGCATAAATAACAAAAAACAATTGTGAAATAGCGGAATCTTAAACATAACACAACCAAGAAAAAGGGAATGACCTACCCCTGTATTTTAACATACCTGATCAGTATCGGAAGATAGCGAGATGCAATGCTTGTATAAGATGGAGATATCGCTCTACTGATACTACTTCTAATCTGTCAATATTGCCCCCATAAGTAACAGGCTAATAAAGTAATACCTGATCCTCGGTATGAGTTTTTCAACCATGATTAACAAACACCAAGCAGCCATGACAGCGAGAGGGGAAGGACAATCATGAGGAATATGTGTAAGCATGTTCAAAGCATAGACAAGATAACAAAGGGATGTGAGAGAAACCTTAACAAAACAAAAGTAGACACACACCCAGATTATAACAAGATAACAAAGGGTAGATACAAATTTAGAGAAAAACTTATTACAACATATTAAAGGGGTTATGCAGTAATTGAAACAACCAAAGGATGCATTACAGTAATTGCAGGAAGCGACATCTAGACATAGGAAGAAAAATCTGAATATAATTCAAGTTATCACTTATCAAAGCTTTTTCAGTTAAATGCCTGGGTAACATTCATCAAAAAATTTGATTGATGAAATATATAATGCCTGGGTAACATTACAGTAATTTTATCACTTCCCGAAATCAACCCTGATGCTAATAGAACATGCACAGGTATCATTCACTTTCAATACCTGCAAATAACTCCCCCACAAATAGGACTTACCTTCACTTCCCGAAGACTCACATGCTCATTCATCCATATCTAAATTTAAACCCTTCAGGTGCACAACTACTAGAATAATTAACATAATATTATAAAGGAAAAAGTTGATAAACTTTGATGACTATAAGAGACATTAACATGAAGAAAGAAATGTGAGAAAATCTTTCCTTTAGTAGTTTACTTTGATTCATAACTCAAAATCCATCCAAAATAACAAAAAAAAAGGTCAAACAAATGGCCCTCCATGTTGTCACCTCACATTACATCTATAAATAAACCATATGATGATCAACCAAGTCTTCAAAAGAAAGCGGGCTTCCATCAACCCAGAATGAAAAGATCAATAATCATCATCCAATTGTTCGAAGATATATTCATCCACCTCATCGTCACCTTAATAAAAAAAATTAATAAAATTATATTTGTGCAAATAATCAAAAATTCATGCAAGTGGTGTAAGTGTGTAACATTATTTGAATCTCATCATACCTAGAATTGTTGGTATAAGAGTCACATATTCATCCTCCGTTCTAGCATCTTCATTGACCAAATCATTAGTAAAAATAGTTCTACTTTGGATGCTACAAATTAACACACAATAGAGATAATTAGATACTGATTAATAAATATATGCAAAAAAGAGGGCGAAAAGAGGGCGAGTATTGCAAATACCTCCATCCTCTGCTCGTAGCCAATCTTGAGTTAATATCAAGGCTTCAATTGTTTCCTTCTTCATTCGGCTTCTATGACAACGGATCACACGACCACTAGTGCTAAAGGTGGATTCAGAAGCTACTGTGGAAACCGGAACAGCAAAAACATCTTTTGCAATCCTTGCAAGTATAGGATACTTTCCGATATTCCCTCTCCACCAAGCTAATATATCAAAATTTTCCATTGTAGAATCATCCCACATAAGAACACCCTCCTCCATATATATGTCTAAATCCGTCTTCGTAGGCAAGCTTTGACAACTCTGAATATATTGATTAAATCTACTCTTTCTCTTTTCACCAACACTTTCAACTCTTCGTGAATAATTGCTTGAGCCAACTCCTTGTGGTATAGATTGACTTTTCTCATGAGAATTTTGCGAATATTCACCATGAAGTTCCTTGATTAACTTTACAATATTTTCTAACCGTCTTGCACCATCAAAACCATATATCTCTTCATAATACAACTTAATGGCAACTAATTTATATCTTGGGTCCAGAAAAGTTGCAACGGTAAAAAGCTTGTTAGCTTTCAACCAATACTTCATGAACTTCTTCTTCATCGCAGTTGCCATTCTCACAATTGTAGTATCTGAACTTCTCTCCCATTCATTTAGAAGTAATAAAACTTCACAAAATTCCTCGAAAAGAAGATTAGCAGTACAATAATCGGAACCGGAAATAAGCTTAGTGAGATCATTAAAATGCTTCAGGCAATTACTTAAGGTATCAATATGATTCCATTCATCTCCCGATGGGCAAGAATTGTATTTGTTGTCTTTGAGACGGAATTTACTAAAGACTTGCTTATATTCTAGTGCAACACTTAACATATCATAAGTGGAATTCCATCTTGTGCAAACATCAAGGAAAACATGTCTTCCATTCACACCAAGTTGTTTAGCAATATCATAGAAATTTTCTTGTACTTGTGGTGACATTGTAATATATTTAATACTTTTCCTCACATTATGAATAGCTTCGAAGATTTGCTTCAAACCATCTTGGACAACCAGATTAATAATATGTGCGGCACATCTCACATGAAAAACAGAACCCTTGCAAGGAAGCGTATCCAAAATACGATCCTTTGCCAAAGAGATAGCAACATCATTAGCCGTGTCATTATCAACGGTAACGGTAAAAATCTTACTATCAATATTCCATTGAAGCATGCACGACATAAAAACATCACAAATAATAATTCCCGTACCCCCTCTAACTTTACTAAAACCGACAACCCTCCATTGCAAATTCCAATTAGCATCAATGAAATGAGAAGTAACACACAAGTATGACTTTTGTTGTGAAGATGCGGTCCACTTATCCATTGTGAAACTTATCCTACTTGTATGCGAGGAAAATGTGTCCAACAGCTTCTTCTTGTAATCAACATAGACATTCATACACAATTTCGTGATTGTATTGCGAGAAGGAACTATGTGTTTGGGACGAAGAGATTGCAAATAATCCAAAAACCTTATATGTGTCACTATATTGAATGGGTATTCATGAGCAATAATTGCTTGTGCAAGTTTATAGCGACTTTTCTCATTGTCAGATTGAAAATTTTCTAGGCTACAAGTTCCATCATCTTTCTTGGAGGATGCTCGTATCAACATTTGGCGTATATCGGCTCTCGGTTTCTTTGAACATGTTGTTATATGGTTCCTTAGGTGTGTAGTTCCAAGTCTACTATCCGCATTAGTTTTGAAATGACAATGCATGCACTCGGCTTTTTTGCGTTTTGTCACTGTCTCTTTCCCATCCACCATTTCTTTTACATCCTCGTCATATTTTACAAAATCTTTCCACACCTCCGATCTACTTCTTGGTGGTTTTCGTATTTGAGCATTTGAGTTACTTGATGATTCGGTATTAATGGGTTGAGTGATAGATTGTTCATTAGGAGAAGACATGATGAACACTATTTTGAACCTATGAAAAAAACATTAACATATAATATATAATTAATCACTTTGCACCTATGAATAATTGAATATGCAGCAACTTAAAAGTTAAAACTACCAAAATACAGTGAATAATATATTCAAAAATAGAGTGAGAAAGAGATTTATACCGTCTCTTCAACAAAGTGCGACTCCGACGGCGGACAGGGGAGGCACGACAGGACGGGGATGACGGCTGCTGCCGTCGACTCTGGCTGCGGGAGAGGAAAGGGAGAAGAGGCGGGGGCGTGGCTGGCGACGGGGCGCTGGCGACTGTGGATGGGGCGCTGGCGACGGGGCTTCGATCTCTCGACCTTCTGATCCCGTGCTTCGATCTCTCGACTTGCGCACTGTTTGTGTTTTCGAGAGCGGACGCGATGGAGACGGGGGATGGGGGAGAAGAGGAAGACGGGGGAACACGAGGTCGATGTGGAGTGGAGTTGGGGATGGGGACTGGAAATTGGGGAGAACCGGAGAAGAGGAAGACGGGAGAGAAGAGGATTTTGGAGTCGATTTGGAGTCAATGTGGAGTTGATTTCAGATTTTTGATTTTGGATCTACTGAAGACGGGATTTAGCTGATTAGGGTTTAACTTTACTCCTATTAAATATATATATTAAATAAATAGATATTAAATTAAGCGGATATCCGTATCCGAATCCGCTTTTTTATTAATATCTGTATCCGTATCCGAATCCGAATTTTTTAGGATTTGGATATCCGAATCCGTATCCGTATCCGCCCGGATATGGATTTTTCATATCCGTATCCGCAAAAAAATCGGATTCGGATGCGGATCGAATCGGATATATCCTTATCCGAAAGCATCCCTATTTACATCCCACTCTGGCGTGAGACAGCTTATGAGTTTTTCAACCCTTTCGGTCATCATTCAACCCCCTTACCTAAGCTTTCAAATTCATGGGCAATGATATCGAAACGGGCGAGCATTTGATCAACATTTTCTCCTGGCAACATGCGAAACACATCAAACTTATAAAAACATAAATTAACTTTAGCTTTTACTTCAGAAGCGGTTCCCTCATGCCGCTTCAGCATGTTGTTCCAGATCTTGTATGCTGCCTTACAGTTTTGCCCGCATCGCATTAGTTCTTCGTTATTCAACCCTCCATAGAGAGCCGTCATGGCTTTAGAATTAGCTATCTCGAGAGCCAGCTCCGCTTTTGTGAAAGTTATCTTTCCGTCGCTGACTGGAATTTCTGTTTTATTGATGCACACATTTCTTACTTCTTCTTCAAGCATCTGTAGAAAATGAGACATACAAACTTTTCAAACGTCATAGCATTTTCCATCAAAAAATGGTGAGCGTGTAAGGCTTGTCCTATTGGAGATGAATGGCTCTGATGAGTACAAGTTTTCGGGAGGAGGGATTTCGGCCATTGGACCTTTTGCTTAAGCTTTTAAGCTTTTTTATAAGCACCTCGCTTTGATACCACTGTAAATCACCCTAGGAGGGTGAAAAGGGTGATTGTGCGATATTAAAAAATTAATTAAAATGAAGTGCAGAATAAATAAAAGAGTTAAGAAGAGCAAACGCAGATAACACAAGTGACGTAGCGATGTAACGTGGTTCGACCCCTGGTCTACGTCCACACCCCCTACTTGTAGCAATTCTCCGCAACAGGCATTCCACTATACTCAAAATTCTTGTACAGTGATTCTCATATTCAAGCCGAGAGACCTATTACACCCACATGACTTCTAACACAAGTCCCGTCAATCTTACCAAAGTGGAAGAAAAGGAAAACTCAAGATCCCAAATGATCCTGACTGAAGAATACAAAAATTTTCACACACACTCGGATTGATTGTTGAAAGATTAGTTCAGAAGATTTTTCTCGGGAGTAATTGGTGAAGAATACTCAGTGGGTTCGGCCAATTAAATAGATTAGGAAGTGTATCGATCAAAATTGGAAATGATACATTCCGAAAATGTGAACAGCACAAAGTGCGGTCGACCGCAATCTTGGTGCAGTCGACCATTCAGCTCTCTGACGTAAAGTATAGAGATGAAAGGTCGACTGCTTCTTACGCAATTGAGAGTTGCAGTCGACTGCGATGCGGTCGACCGTCATAAGGTGTGGTCAACCGGTATCGCGCTGTTCATACCGAATCCACTTTATATTTTTACCAAACGAACTAATCAATCAATCAATCAAATTTACACAGATTTAAATCTCACAAATATGGAATGATAGCAGCTGGTCCTGATAGCTTTCTTGGACATTAATCAATCAACTCTTCTTTTTGAATATCTTCTTCTTTTGCTTAATTTCTCAATCTTTCTTTATTTCTTTGAATATTTTAGAATCTCTCTTGAATCTCTTATGGATATTATTTGATCCTAAAAATCCGAATAACTCAATTCAAACTTATTAGTATTTATAGACACGTTTTGTGCACACCAAACTAGGAGTCAACAAGAGTCAACAATCTACCCCTTTTGGTGTGAACAAAACATGCCTTTGAATATTGAAAGTAATTTTTTTTTAGACAATTTGGCATAAGAATACTCCCCCTAAATTGAGTACTTCCTGTAACATAGATTTTCATAGGTAAGGAGAGGTTTGTAAATACTCCCCCTTTAATCTATTATTTCATGGAGAATAAAAGCTATTGAGTGATGAACTCAAGAATATTCACATTTAGGAGCAATAATCTTATTGCAATTGGACATTTAAATGCTCTATAAGTGGTATTTTACTCTTCTTTTCTTCTTTTCCATAGGAAACAATCAAAAGCAGCAAAACGAAGCAGATTCAAGACTAATACAGACTGAGAGGATGATATACAGGGAACAGCAGAGATCAGTCGACTGGTTCTTCAAACAGGCGACTGGACAGAGAGTTTGATGGGGCTCGGCACAGTCGACTGCTTCCCAAGACAGTCGACTGGTCGTCGGCGGAGTCAGAAGATAAGAACATAAAAGGATGCATCCTCATCCAAACCCAGGGCGTCTGCATGTAACAACTCGTCATTAATTAAAAAGGTGGACTCAGACTTATGCGTTAAAAGATAAGAAATCAGGAACTTTGCAGAAAAGGAAGGAAAGAAGAAAAGAGAAAGATATAAAACGCAGATCAAATAAGGGAGGAATTAAATAAAAAGAGGAGGACCTTTCTATCAAAGAAAAGTGCAAACCCTAATTCTCGGGCCGTGTTCTATAAATATCAACCAAGAGGCATTGAGAAGGGGGAGGCCGGATCCATCAACAAGAACTTACCGTCGACAGCAAGCATCAAGAAGGAGAACAAGTCGACTGTTGATTGGGCTCAATTTCAACACCATACAAATCAGTGTTCTTCTGTTCTTCCTTTGAGTCTTATTTCTATTGTAGTCATGAATTCTATTTTATCAATCAATAAAAGTTTTATTATGTGGAACTAATTTCATAGTTGGGTAGATTGAAACCGTAGTTATGTAATGCTTATATTCTTCTGAATACTACTCTATTACTTATTGATTAAACCTGAGTGAATTGGAATAGATTTATAATAATCAAACTTGTTCAGAATTCTAAGGGCAGTCGTCTTAGGTGACAGCAAGTCGACTAATGTACAGAATCTGAGATTATCAAGTTTGTGCAGTATAGATCTGAATCTGTTATATGAGCATATTGAGACGACCCGTATCTCGTGTTCATATCTTGTAACAAGGGAATCTTTAGGGATTCTTGGTTTGATCAACTTGAAGGATCTAGATCTGATACCAATTTCTAGAACTTCAAGTGTTTGTTCGTTTCCATTGTTCTTATGTTTTCTTTAAGTGCAACTTAGTAGATACCATGCTAAATACTTAAGGGAAGAAACGAATTAGAGTAGATACCATGCCTAATTCTTGGCCTAGGGAAACATTAACTTTAAGGAGTAGATACCATGCACTTAAAGGAACAAACATGAGCAATTGGAGTAGCATACAACTTAGCATTACTGACTATAGGTGGAAATCAATACCCAACTACTTTAATAGATATTTGTGACTCACATTGTGATGCTACTTAATTTAGATTTTTTATCTCTTTCATTTCCTTTCAATCAGACTTTTAGAACAAACTTTATGATTTGCATTTTATTTTGTTTTATTGATTAGTAAGTTAAATACTACAATCTCTGTGGGATCGACCCTTGCTCGTCACTACGCTTTCATAAACGATTCGTACACTTGCGAGGTTTTTAATTTGTGTCTAGTTTATCTATTTATTTAGATCATCTAGATTGCACAACAAGTTTTTGGCGCCGTTGCCGGGGATTGTTTAGTATTTTAACTTACAAATCAGTAAAATTCTTTTTTCTTTTTATCTTATTTTATTTTCTAGTTTCCTTTTCCTATAATTTCTTTTTACTCTCTGCACAGACAGGTTCAGACCAGTCGACTGTCTCCACGGATCAGTCGACTGTACAGAGGATTTTCTTTCAAAAGCAACAATGGGGGAGAACGTACCAAATCGAGTACCAATGCAAGACAAATTCATTCCAAAGAATATTGAGCAACCGTCTTGCATAGCTTTTCAACCTAAAGTCACAGGAAATATGCACCTATCACCTCAATTACTCAACATGGTTCCCCACTTCAGTGGCAGACTAGACGAGGATCCGCATCTCCATCTGCAAGATTTCTTTGATCTTTGCAGAACACAAAGCGTCCAAGGGCTTACCCCTGAACAAATCAGGTTAATCTTGTTTCCATTTTCTTTAAAACTTAATGCTAAATTGTGGTACAATTCTTTGGAACCAGGATCAATTCAATCATGGGAGCAATTGGCAACAAAGTTCTTGAAAGAGTTCTTTCCAGCTCAGAAAACTAGACAACTAAAAAGGGAAATTCTACTCTTCCAACAAAAAATGGCGATTTATTCTTCGAGGCATGGAAGGACTTCAAGAAAAAGCTTCTCAAGTGTCCTACGCACAACATACCCAAGGATGATCAGGTACAAGCATTTTATGAGGGGTTAAATGACACTAACAGAGCAATTGTAGATTCAGCTTGCAATGGAATCTTGATGAGAAAGAGTTGTGAGGCGGCCATCGAACTATTTGAAGAACTCAGCGAGAACTCACAGCAATTCTCAACAATGAGGGGCTTTTCGACAAAACAGGGAGTTTATGAAATTTCTAATAATAATAACATGCAACTAGAAATAGAAACCATGAACAAAAAGATTGATATGCTTGTTAATACAATTTCAACGTTGGGTGGCGTAAAAAACCAACCAAAAGAAATTTGTGCAATTTGTTCTCATTCTAATCATACAACTAATACATGTCCCATGTCTTCTTTCACAGATCAGGAGTACGCAATGTACCCGCCGCAGAACAACCCTTTTTCAAACACATACAACCTAGGGTGGCAAAACGATCAAAATTTCTCATGGAGCAATAATCAAAACCACCAAGGCACTCAATTCGCACAAGGGCATGCACATCAACTCCACATTGAGAATGGGTTTGATCGGCCAGTACAAGAACAAAAGAAGTTGGATTTCGAATCCACCATTCTTCAATTGCTCCAACAGCAACAACAAACAAGCAACCAACAAGGGCAGGCCATTCAAAAATTAGAAATGCAAATTGGTCAAATCGCTAAGGAGTTAAGTGAAAGAAAGGCAGGAGAACTCCCTTCACAAACCATACCAAATCCTAGAGGACAAGAACAGCTTCAATTGGTGACAACCCTAGAGGACGATATTGAGTTTAAAATGTTTGATGCACCAAAAGTACCACACGATGATCATGAATGTTATAATGTTAATGTGGTTCAGGAAATTTGTGACCAAACATTTCAGGAACATAGTGTTGATCCATTACAAGCAACAATTACACAATCTCTAACATTATCTCATGTTGAACAGGAATACGATGACTGGAGGATTGCAGAGACAGTACATCACCTTGAAACTCCAAAGTCATATTCAGATCAGTCGACTGGAGCATGGAGCAAGTCGACTGCTACCAGGACACCAGACGTGGAACTGAAGCCGCTGCCTGAACATTTGACGCATGCATATTTGGGGGAAAACCAGACATTACCTGTGACAGTTACTAACCTAAGGATGCAGGAAGAAGAGAAGCTGCAGGGAGTCTTGCAGGAGCACAATGGTGCATTAAGGTGGACCATTGCCGATAAACTGATGTCGAGATGGTACGGGCCATAAATTGTTGCAAAGGTTTCCCCCACATGGAGCGTTGGCAAATAATCAAACGTTCAAAGAGAATGGGCAGAGGGGGAAACCTTATAATAAGATGAGTTGTGAGCCGCGAGCCATTCAATACATTGCACAACTCATCAAGTCTAGCTGAAGACAGAAAACACAGCGCTTATTGGGAGGCAACCCAATTTTTCAGGGGAGTACTTACACTCTCTATTTATTTATTTATTTATTTATTTCTTTACTTTATTTTCTTTCCTTCAAACTAGTTGGTAACACATGCCTATACCTTAAGTTTTGTGCGAACATTGAGGACAATGTTCCATCTAAGTTTGGGGGTAGTTGTTTACATTTGGAGTCTTTTGATTTTTTTAGATACACAATTTCTTATAAAGTAAGAGTAAGTATACTTATTTACTTTAGGATTGTTGAGTTCATAATTCCTTAAAAAATTATATGAGTCATGCGATTATACATAAAAAACAAATGTAATGTTTTTTCTAGTGATTATTCCCTTTGATCTAGTCCTAAACAGAGTTTAAGTAAATAGAGTAAATATATATATATATATATATATATATATATATATATGAATAAAGTCAATCTACTCCAATGTATTGAGTTGCTTAGTAACTAGGGGTATTCATCACCAATGTTTACCTTTACGTCAAACGGCAACTTGAAATATGAGTATGCAAAGCACTTAAAGTTTGTGACTTGTTGAGTAACCGGGTAGATTCATCACAAATGTCTTGCACTCGCGTCAAAAGGCAAGTGACAACCTAGAGAAGAGACTAAAAAAAAAAAAAAAAAAAAAAAAAAAAAAAAACTCTAGTTTGCTACTCGGTTTGTAGTAGAGAAAAGGGATAATCACAGATTGGATAGATGCATACTATAACTATAATTAATTGCATGGCAAGTGTGGTTGAGTTTGGAGTTATGAACAGACAATTGCACTAGAGAAAGTGGGTATACTTGTTTTTACTTTACTTGCAAATTGTTTATAATTTTGATTGCAAAATTTTGATGCTTGCATAATGAGAATTTTTGGTGTGATGGGTTGAGTCTACTATTATTTTCCCCTTGTTCATAATTTCACTTTTTGCTTGAGGACAAGCAAAAGCTAAGTTTGGGGGTATTTGATGAACTCAAGAATATTTACATTTAGGAGCAATAATCTTATTGCAATTGGATATTTAAATGCTCTATATGTGGTATTTTACTCTTCTTTTCTTCTTTTCCATAGGAAACAACCAAAAGCAGCAAAACGAAGCAGATTCCAGACTAATACAGACTGAGAGGATGATATACAGGGAACAGCAGAGATCAGTCGACTGGTTCTTCAAACAGGTGACTGGACAGAGAGTTTGATGGGGCTCGGCACAGTCGACTGCTTCCCAAGACAGTCGACTGGTCGTCGGCGAAGTCAGAAGATAAGAACATATGAAGATGCATCCTCATCCAAACCCAGGTCGTCTGCATGTAACAACTCGTCATTAATTAAGAAGGTGGACTCAGACTTATGCGTTAAAAGATAAGAAATCAGGAACTTTGCAGAAAAGGAAGGAAAGAAGAAAAGAGAAAGATATAAAACGCAGATCAAATAAGGGAGGAATTAAATAAAAAGAGGAGGACATTTCTATAAAAGAAAAGTGCAAACCCTAATTCTCGGGCCGTGTTCTATAAATATCAACCAAGAGGCATTGAGAAGGGGGAGGCCGGATCCATCAACAAGAACTTACCGTCGACAGCAAGCATCAAGAAGGAGAACAAGTCGACTGCTGATTGGGCTCAATTTCAACACCATACAAATCAGTGTTCTTCTGTTCTTCCTTTGAGTCTTATTTCTATTGTAGTCATGAATTCTATTTTATCAATCAATAAAAGTTTTATTATGTGGAACTAATTTCATAGTTGGGTAGATTGAAACCGTAGTTATGTAATGCTTATATTCTTCTGAATACTACTCTATTACTTATTGATTAAACCTGAGTGAATTGGAATAGATTTATAATAATCAAACTTGTTCAGAATTCTAAGGGCAGTCGACTTAGGTGACAGCAAGTCGACTGATGTACAGAATCTGAGATTATCAAGTTTGTGCAATATAGATCTGAATCTATTATATGAGCATATTGAGACGACCCGTATCTCGTGTTCATATCTTGTAACAAGGGAATCTTTAGGGATTCTTGGTTTAATCAACTTGAAAGATCTAGATCTGATACCAATTTCTAGAACTTCAAGTGTTTGTTCGTTTCCATTGTTCTTATGTTTTCTTTAAGTGCAACTTAGTAGATACCATGCTAAATACTTAAGGGAAGAAACGAATTAGAGTAGATACCATGCCTAATTCTTGGCCTAGGGAAACATTAACTTTAAGGAGTAGATACCATGCACTTAAAGGAACAAACATGAGCAATTGGAGTAGCATACAACTTAGCATTACTGACTATAGGTGGAAATCAATACCCAACTACTTTAATAGATATTTGTGACTCACATTGTGATGCTACTTAATTTAGATTTTTTATCTCTTTCATTTCCTTTCAATCAGACTTTTAGAACAAACTCTATGATTTGCATTTTATTTTGTTTTATTGATTAGTAAGTTAAATACTACAATCTCTGTGGGATCGACCCTTGCTCGTCACTACGCTTCCATAAACGATTCGTACACTTGCGAGATTTTTAATTTGTGTCTAGTTTATCTATTTATTTAGATCATCTAGATTGCACAACATTGAGTTATGTTTTCTTTCATGCATTCATAATATTCATAATACTATTAAGGTTTTAATGGCTTTAAAGGTGTCCTTAACCTTCAATATGTTGATGATACTGTTAAGGTTAACAGAGAGATTGAGAAAATGTTATTGAATTGATTATAACTGATTACAATGTCTAATATATATAGGAAAAAGTAAATACTATACTAATACAAACTCTGATATGGGACTAATCTAATATAATATCTAACACCCCCTTTCAAACTGACGGTGGGTCGAACAGTGTGAGTTTCCCACCAAGTATCGAAATCGCTAGACAGAATGGGATTTAGTGAAAAGACTACTCTCTGTTGTGAAGAGGTCACAAAATGAAGTGAAATGGTCCATGCCTCAAAATGCTCGCGAACATAGTGGCAATCAATCTCTATGTGCTTCAAACTGGCAATATGCAAGGCACTTTGGTTATCACAATGATGAGGAGTAGCTCCTGTAAAAGTGACACCCATATCTGATAACAGACACCGAACATGAACAATCTCTCTAGTGGTAGCTGCCATCACTCTGTACTAAGCTTCTATGGAAGAACATGCAGCAACTGCATGTGTCTTGCTTCTCCATGAGATTAGCAAATCACCAAGAAATAGACAGAAACATATGGTAGACCGTCTGGTAGTAGGATCACCGCCAATCTAAATCTGAATATGCACTAAGCTACAGTATAGATGTAGAAGGCATGAATAATGAGCGAGTGATAGTGCCCCGATTGTATCTGAGGATATGAAGAAGAGCAATATAGTGAACTGATCAATGAGCAGAAACCAGCTGGCTGACAGTACTAACTGCATGAGAAATATCAGGTTTAGTAATGCATAAATAGATAAGTTGTCCAACAATCTGCCTGTATCTAGTGGGATCGGGAAGGAGCTCACTATCTTTGGGACGAAGCTTCACGTGAAGCTCTAAGGTAGTATCGGCTAATCGACTATCAAAGAAACATGCAGCGAAGATAATGTCTGATGTGTATTTATGTTGAGAAATGAGTATCTCCTAAGATTTGTGGGCAATCTCTAGACCCAAAAAATAGCGTAGTCTGCCAAGATTCTTTATATGAAATTGTTGGTGAAGGTATCTCTAAGTGGATGCAATGCTTGTGGGGTCATCCCTAGTAATAATCATATCATCAACATATAGTAGTAGAAGTACCCTCTCCTGCGGTGTTGACCGCATAAACATAGAATGGTCCTATGAACTCTAACTAAAATTGACCTATATGATGACATTGCAAAAGCATTCAAACCAGGCTCAAGAAGCCTATTTCAGACCATATATAGCGTGGCATAGACGACAAACATGATGATGAGATGTGGTAAGGAGAAGAGGAGGCTGCATGTAAGCAACCTTAGATAGGGTACCATGAAGAAAGACATTCTTCATGTCCATCTGCTATAATGGCCACTGATGGATGGAAGTAATGGCAAGAAAAGTACGAACTGTAGTCATTTGTACAACTAGATCAAAAGTCTCATCATAATCAATGACATGCTCCTGAGTAAATCCTCGGGCAACTAGACGAGCTTTATGCCGCTCAGTGGAGCCATCTGATAGATATTTGACCTTGAAGACCCACTTGCAGCTAATAGGCTTGACGCTCTGGTAGTGGAACAACATTTCAAGTGCCAGTCTGATAAAATGCACGAAACTCCTCCGCAATAGCTTTCCACCACTCAGGATATTGAATCACTTCTTGATAGGTTGTAGGCTCACGTGTGGAGTGTATAGCAATGAGATATGCATGGAACTGTGGTGAGCAAGAGGCAAGGATTGCAAAACTAAACTGGTCAAAGGGACCACTAGCATCGGGTGTATAACGTGTCGGTGGGATGCCTGAAGTGGTACATGTAGACTGACGAACTGGTGGTGGATGTGCAGTGTGTGGAGGTGAGGTCGGTGGGGTGGGTTCATGCGACGGTGAGAATGCAAGTGGTCTGGGTGCATGTGGTTGTGGGGATGCAGTTGTATAGGAGCTATGTAGGAAGGGCATGAGTCATAATGTCTGTGTGAGATGGGAGAGGAGCCAAGGTAGTGATATCGAAGGGAATGCGTGAAGATGTGTCTGGAGATATCGAGGGACCAGGAAATTGAGAAAGCTAGTATCCTCAGGAGAGGATAGGTAGTAAGGAAAGTCTTCCACAAAGGAGACATGTCAAAAAATACAAAAGCGATGTGCCAAAGGATCAAAACAATGATATCCTTTGTGCTTAGAACTGATACCTAGGTGAACGCACTTAGTAGCCCAGGTGGTCAGCTTCATGTGCTCAGTAGGAGAGAGAAGGACGTAATAGGTACACCCAAAAGTACATAGTGTATTGTAGTCCGGTGGTGAGTGATGAAGAGCCTCATAAGGTGTCGTACTAGATAGGGTAGATGATGGAGTGATGTTAATGAGGAGGACAACAGTTATGATAGCTTCCACTCAGAAAGGACAAGGAACAAAAGATGAGAGCAAAAGAGCGTGAGCCGTCTCAAGAATGTGACGATGCTTGCGTTCAGCTACACTATTTTACTCATGTGTGTGAGGGCATGACTGTTGAAAAAGTATGCGGTGAGACTAAAGGATCGATCTCGGAAGTGTATTCACAAGCATCGTCTGAGCAATATATCTTGATGTGCACACCGAATTGAGTGTAAATCATGGTTGTAAAGAACTGGTAAATGTTAAGAATCTCAAATCGTTGGCGCATAAGAAAAACTCATGTATATTGAGTGAAGTCATCTATGAAGACAACATAATAGAGATAGCCTTTGCTAGAAGGTACAAGAGAGGGACCCCATATGTTAGAATTAACAAGTTAAAAATGATGAGGGGTTTGAGAAGTGCTTTTGTTATTAAAAGGGAGTGCGATGTGTTTGGCGAACTGACAACCCTAACAAACAGACAAATGTGTAGAAGAAAGATGGCCAAGGGCACCACTACAGGTTAAAGTCTTGAGACGAGACTCACTAACATGATCTAAATGTCTGTGCCACATATCAACATCAGAGGACACAACACCGGTAAAACTAGGATGAGATCTATGTGCATGTAGAAAATCTAGATGATATAAACGATCTTGTCAACTAGCATGCCCAAACTCCTGTCGAGTTTGTGATCTATAATTGAACAACCTAAAGAACTGAATGAAACAAGAAGACCATTATCACATAGAGCACTAATGGAAATAAGGTTTATGGATAAATGAGGAGTATAAAGAACATAAGGCAATGTGGGAGTGAGAGAGCAAATAGATCCTGAGTGTTTAGTAAGAAGTTATGAGCCATTGGCAGTGTGAAGGGGTGGAGTTGAGAGGGAAGTGCAGTTCTGGTGGGGAGCAGTGTATAATACTAGTAAGATGATGTACTACACCGGAATCTAAAATCCAAAAAGAGCATACCGGGAGCAACAAAGAATGCAGGGGCAGAGGGGCATGGGTAGACTGACCCAAGAGCTTGATTTTTAGTTGAGCAAGGCAATGCTGAAGATTGACTCAATTAGTAAGAGATGGCAAATTCAGAGTAACGATCGTGGCAAAAAATGTAAGGGAAGAAGTATGGCGATGAGGAATAGGACTGATCATGCTGTGGCAGGGATGAGGATGCCGTTGTTGCTATTGTCTAGGGATCAGAATGTTGTTACTGTTGCTACTGTTGGAAGGAAGGAGGAAGCATGGATCAGGAAGATAATGTTGTTGCCGACACTAGGATCATGGATGAATGAAGAGAAAGATGCAATAACTGGAAAGTTGGTGGAGACGGAAAGATCCTGGCGAAATCGGGGTACCATTGGAGAAGTACTAGTAACTGCAAAAAAAATTAATTTATTATTTTTTTGACTTTTTTCTTGACGACGACAACGAACGGCGGCAGCAGTGGCAACGGACGGAGCTGGAGTAGAAAGAAGTAGGATGAGGGTTAGGTTAGGATTTTCAGGTTTGGATTGGGTTTGGGTTTGGTTTTCAAGTTTGGGTTGGATTTTTTTTGTTGGTTTGCATTTTCAGGTTTGGATTAGGTTTGGGTCTGATTGTTTTCTTTCTTTTTGGGGGGGGGGGGATTTTGGGAAAACGGGTTGGGTAAGGAGTTGAGTTTATGGGATTTGGAGTAGTAATTGGCTAGGGTTCCGAGTAGGGTAAGATGACGAGATTTAGAGTTCGCCGGGAAGGGAAAATGTCAGGAGAGTGGTCGGGTAATCGGAATTTGGAGAGTGGTTGAGATTTGGAGAGCAGCGACGGTTGGCGGTGGCTAGGTAGTCATGATTTGGGGTTTCAGTCAGATTCGGGTTGATGAAGAGGAGGAAACTATTGTTGCTCCTCTTTTTCTTGTTCTTTGTGTAGACATAAAGGTATTTGGGATTTGGATGAGGATGCCAAGGATGAAGATGCCTACGGGGGGATGAAGATGCCGACGATATTGGCGTGGAAGGGGGAAGATGTTGCCAAGGATGAAGATGCCAACAGGATTAGGTTAAATCAGGAAATTGATTAAGTGGATTTGGATCTAGGGGTAGGGATTAGAGTTTGGCTCTGATACCATGTTAAGGTTAATAGAGAGATTGAGAAAAAGTTATTGGAATGATTATAACTGAGTACAATGTATCCTATATATAGGAAAGAAGCAAATACTAAACTAATACATACTCAGATATGGGGTTAATTTAATATAATATGTAACAGAGCCATTCCTTTTTCTAAGCCTAGTGGCATTTCGCTTCGTAATCTAAAACTACAGCTTTACCTCTTCGAAACCGCCTCTGGTCTATCCATCAATTTTCACAAAACTTCGGTGATCTAGCTTGGTGGATCCAATAACAGACAGACTGAAATTGCCAATTTTTTAAAATGTAATCTGCCTCTTTCCCTATCAACTATCTTGGTATTCCTCTGAGGTAGGGGAAACTTGGTAAAGAAGATTGGATGCCGATGATTGATAAGATTGAATCTCACGTCAATGCTTGGATTGGACGTCATATGTCCCAGGCTGGTAGGCTTATTTTGATTAACTCCATTATCTCCTTCATTCCCCTATATATGTTGTCTTATTTTTATGTTTCCTCTTGGGTCCTTAATCGCATGCATTGATAAGATTAGACGTAATTTCTTTTGATTGGGCTCTTCCTCCTTCTCCTTTGGCAAACATCTTTGCAACTGGAATAGATTATGCAAATCTAAAAGAGAAGGGGGTTTCGGCTTCCTCAACCTTAGGCACCACATCCTGGCTCTTCTCGAAAAATGGTTATGGAAGGTGCTTAAGTGTGACGATCTTGCCTGGATTCGTATAGTGAAGAATAAATACCACAACAGAAAGAAGGTTTGGGACCTTCACATCAAAACCTCTATTCAGTCATCATCATTCTAGAAAGGTGTTTGGAAAGCTGTTAGACCATTGAAATGTGGTCTCCATAAGATTGGCGGTGATGGTGCAACCGTTAGATTCTGATTAGATTTTTGGATTAGTAAAAATAAACTTATGGTGTTCTTTCTCGCCTTTTTTCACCTTGCTTCTAATCAAATTGCGTATGTGGCTTCCTATCTTACTATTCATCACTCTCAACAAGATTGGTCTATTCCTTTTAAGAGATCGCTCTCTATTGCCCAAAACCATGATTATATCCACCTTCTTGTTCTTGTAAGTACTTATCAATGGCAAGTGAGAGACAACATTAGATGGAGATGGTCCAATATGGGGACCTTTACTGTTAAAGCCTTCTATACTTCCCTCAATAGTGGTGGTGTCATCTCCCCATTCTATAAACACATTTGGCGAAACATCGCTCCTCTTAAAGCTCGTATTCTGGTTTGGCTTGCGGTTCATAACAAGTTACTTACGGTTGAGAATCTTAATAAACATAATCTAGCTATTGGTAAAAAAATGTGCACTATGTAATTCTAATGCCGAGACCAATAGCTATCTTTTCTTCATTGTTCTTTCATTCAGCCGATTTGGTTCATTTGTGAGCGCGCATGGCACATGCGTGGTAAACCGGGTTCCATGTCCGCTTGTTGGAGTTCTTGGAGGAACAAAAGAGTTAAGAAATCTTTCAGATCTTCTTGGGATATTACTATGATGGCAGTTATATGGGTCATTTGGAAGGAAAGAAACAATAGAATCTTCACCAATTGCTCTCACACTATCGACCATATTATCAAAGATATCATATATTTTATTCATCTCTGGGCTCAAATACGCCCGCTCAATAGAAGGGTGTCCCTTAAACTTAGTAATTTTGATGTTGTTGTAGCATCTCTCATTCAACAAGGCTCTAATCATTTTCCCTAATGGAATTCTATGTTTTTTTTATAATTTTTTTTATAATTTATATATTTTAAATGCAGTATTGGTCCCGGCCCCTGGTGTTGTCTTTTGCTGCCACACCCCCTTGGCTCGTACTATTGTATGGTTCTGGCTGTTATTTTGCTCAACTGGCTGTTGCTTAGCACTTTTGCTGGCCTTTTCAGATGCTGTTTTGTTGGGGTTTTAGTTTTGTTTTGGTGGTAGATTGTGCGTTTCCTTTCGTGTTTGTTGAGGTTTTTTGTTGCAACTCCACGCTGCTGTTGATGTTGGTCTTCGCTACAGTGGCCCCTTTTATTCATCTTGTTGCTGATGCTGCGTTTCAGCCATGTCCCTGCCGCTTTGTTTTATGCTTCTACATACTGGATGTGGTTTGGATGTTTTTGTGATG
Organism: Hemerocallis citrina; assembly: GCA_017893485.1. Classification (NCBI taxonomy): domain Eukaryota; kingdom Viridiplantae; phylum Streptophyta; class Magnoliopsida; order Asparagales; family Asphodelaceae; genus Hemerocallis; species Hemerocallis citrina. The sequence continues at coordinate 156,384,276 of CM030367.1, read as the reverse complement.
CTAGAGTCGACTGCCTTTCCTCTCCTGCAGCCGTCGACATAGTGCTGGCTGTAGTTGTTTAGTTTTTCGGTTTCTTTCTTTCCCTGTCTTTGGATTTGGAAACTCTTGTTTATCCAGTTCTTGTTGTAGCAGTGGGGTTGTATTTATGTTCTCTTGTTTTGTAAACTTTTTTTTTTTCAATATATCTATATATAACACAGGCCGGAGCTTCACGCTCTATCCAATATTGTCAAAAATAAAATAAAATTTGCCAGTAGATATATCATATGACAAAAATTGTTCTTATTCTCTGTCTTTTTGGTTCAATAGGTGGTACTGTCGCACAGAAAATTTTGGAAATAACAGATGAAGTTCTATCTACTTAGAAAAACCAAGGTTCCTTTTGGCCTTATGTCTATGTGTTCTGTTTATTTATTTATTTATTTATTATGTACTTATTGCTTGTAGAGCTCTTGATGTGATTTACTTGGCTGGACGTTTGATCAAATCAGAACAACTGAACAAGAGAATGCTCTGAGATTGGATGGCCTGGTCATTATTGGAGGTAACCAACTGTGACAGTGTAAAAATGGCCTGAGGCCCATCCAAGGCCCAATACAATTTCTATTCAGAAAAGCAAGAATACCGACCTGGCTCGGCTCCGGACCCCTTCAGGGTCGGCGCCGAACCTCGTGTTTTGCCCCCACAGTGCCTGCTTCCTCGTACTGACGAGCCTCAGTATCCCCCGGAGTCCGATCCGGAGCAGTCCCTCATGCCGTCCCCCCTCTCTGGCGGGGCGGAGGGGTGACCTGGCGCAGCCTAGGCCCTCCGATTCCCCCAGAGACTCAGAGGACTCACGATGGGCCACGTCAGCTCCAAATACCGCCAAGGGTTTCGCCACGTCAGCCCTATACCACTCCTGGTATCACCGCAACCGCCCTAAACCCCCTGGGCCTTCTGCCACGTCAGGCCCATGGGCTTTCGGAACCAAACCCGGTTGGGATTCTCTATAAATACTAGACCCTCATCCACCTTTTGAAGGTAATCAATCTTTTACCACTTAAATATACCTAGTTATTGCTACTCTCTCACAGAGACTGACTAGAGCGTCGGAGGGTCCGCCACCGGGACAAACCCCGGTGTTTCAGGACCGTCTGCAGGTACACAAGACCTCGGATCCGACCCTTCCGATCCGAGCCCAACCTTCAAACGCCTTTCCAAGCTCATCGTAGGCCCCAGAAGGTCAACCGAAGGTCGGCAGACGAGCGGCAATCTCCTTCAATACAAATTGAGTTCGAACTCACACCTGGTGCTTCCACACGTGCCCCAGAAATAAACAGCATCAGGTTGGCGCCGTCTGTGGGAACGGCTGCTCCAGAAGCCGAATCTTCATGACCTCCAAAGGCAAGGGGGCTGCTCCCTCCGTCAACCAACGGGACCCGCCCCCACCCTCTGATGAAGCCGGGCCCCGCACGTCGAAACACAAGGCTCCCCCTCGGGAGTCCCAAACGAGCGTCGGCGGGACAGCCCAGCCCGACCTACGAAGAGTAATCCTCAGCCGCAAGGTTACCCACAACTGGGGAAGGGCCGCTTCCAACTCGGCCCCGAACCATCCGAGGAGGACCCACAGGGATGACGGCCCACGGGGTCGGCAAGATGATAGGAACCGGGGATCACCAACACCGAAGCCTGACCCAAACCGCACCCAGGGTCAGGATCCCGAATACGAGGTATCCCTGGATACGCCCTTCACCCTACACAACATCCACGGGGGACCGGTGAGGGGAGAAAATGATGCTCCCCAAAGAACCTTCACCCAGGGGACGAACGCCATTCGGTACAGCCCCTCCCCTGAGCTACAACCGCGGCCAGTCTCCTTCTCAGGAGAGGGCCCCGAAGGAATTCACCTCCCCCACAGCGGGGGCCTCGTCGTTAGCCTCAGCATGGCCAATTGCGAAGTTCGCCGAATCCTTGTTGACAGCAGCAACCCGGTAAATATTCTCTTCCTCAGAACCTTCGAAAGCCTCAGATTGCCCAGAGGGAAACTCAAACCAGCGGGAGGCACGTTGCTTAAGCTTGCGGGCGTCCCGATCATGGTGAAGGGAATTATTACCCTCAACGTCACCACGGGACCGGATCCTGTCAAGAGGACCGAGTCCTTGGATTTCATGGTCATCCACGCCAAGGCGGCCTACAACGCCATCCTCGGCAGACCCGGGCTAAACTCCATCCAGGCGATACCTTCGGCCCACCATCGGAAACTCAAAGGGAGAAGGGGCGTACCCCCCCTCAGCACGGGCGTACTCCCCCTCAGCGCCGTTGAACTCGAACCCGAGAAAGACGGCCCCGCCCCCGAGCCCGTGGACGAGCTGGAGGAGATCCTATTCGACGCTGAAGATGAGTCCAAATGGTTCCGGGTGAGCCGCTCACTCGCCGAGGACCTGAAGGCGGGCATCATCGCTTGCGTCCGCCGCAACGTTGATCTCTTCGCTTGGAAGCCCTCCGATATGCCCGGAATCTCCGAAGACTTGATCATGCACCGATTGAGTGTCCTCCCTGACTCTAAACCGATCGTCCAAAAGAGGCGCAAAGTCGCCCCGGAGAGGCAACTAATTATAAAAACAGAAGTGGACAAGCTCTTGTCCGCTCGATTCATCCAGGAAGTCACCTACCCCGAATGGTTGGCCAATGTCGTCATGGTGAAGAAGGCTACAGGGGGTTGGCGAATCTGCATTGACTTCACGGACCTTAACAAAGCGTGTCCAAAAGATCCTTTCCCCCTCCCGCGCATCGACGCTTTGATAGACGCGACCTCAGGGCACGAGCTACTGTCCTTCATGGACGCTTTCTCGGGGTACAATCAGATCCGGATGTTTCCGCCAGACATCCCCAAGACCTCATTCGTCACCGACCAAGGTCTTTATTGTTACCGTGTCATGCCCTTCGGGCTGAAAAACGCCGGTGCCACGTACCAGCGACTCGTCAACAGAATCTTCAAGGACCTGATCGGCCGCAACGTAGAAGTTTACGTCGACGACATGCTTGTCAAGAGCCGGGCTGGGCCGGACCACGTCGCCGACCTCGAGGAAGCCTTCGGTGTCCTCCGACGCCACAACATGAGGCTTAACCCGGCTAAATGCGCCTTCGGCGTCTCCACGGGGAAGTTCCTAGGGTTCATTGTCAGCCAGCGCGGCATCGAGGCAAACCCCGAAAAAATACAGGCCATCATCAACATGTCCCCACCCCGGAATGTCAAAGAAGTTCAGAGGCTCACGGGTCGGTTGGCGGCGATCGGCCGTTTTCTCTCCAAGTCAGGGGAGAAATCTCTCCCCTTCTTCAAGGCCTTGCGCGGGAAAGGGGGCTTCGAGTGGGGTACCCCTCAACAAGAAGCCTTCGAACAGCTGAAACGGTACCTCGCCAACCCGCCTCTCCTCAGCAAGCCCGAACCAGGCGAGCCGCTTTGGCTCTACCTGTCCGCCTCGGACCACGCCCTCAGCGCCGTCCTCGTCCGAGAGGAGGCAGGAGTTCAGAAACCCCTGTACTATGTAAGCAAAGTGCTACACCCGGCCGAGACGAGATACGCGAAGATAGAAAAGGTAGCCTATGCCCTGGTTATGGCAGCCCGAAAACTCCGACCTTACTTCCAGGCCCACTCCGTCCGAGTTCTGACCGACCAACCGCTGAAGACCGTCCTCCACAAGCCCGAAAACTCCGGCCGATTAGTCAAGTGGTCGATCGAGCTGAGCCAGTTCGACATCAGCTATCATCCCAGGGCAGCCATTAAAGGGCAGGCCCTCGCCGAGTTCATAACTGAATGCACTGTCTCCGAGCAACCTGACGTAGAAGAGCCGGATCTGACCTGGGAGGTCTTTGTTGACGGCTCATCCTGCGAAACGGGGAGTGGGGCGGGCGTCATCCTTCATGGCCCCGACCAATTCCTACTTCAATACTCCCTGCGCCTCAACTTTCCCGCCTCCAACAACGAGGCAGAATATGAGGCCATGATCGCCGGACTGACCCTCGCCCACCGAGCCGGTGCCAAGCGAATCCGGGCGTTCAGCGACTCTCAACTCGTGATCCACCAGATCAACGGAGAGTACGAAGCCCGCGACGACCGAATGGTGAGATATTTGGCGGCGGTCCGACGGCTCTTGGCGCTCTTCGACAACACTGCGGTTGTCAGAGTCCCCAGGGAACAGAACGCCCAAGCCGACGCGCTATCCAAACTCGCCTCTTCTTCCTTTGAAGGCCTCGATCGTACGGTGCTCGTCGAGGTCCTCTTGGAGCCAAGCATCCTTAGCCCAGAGCCGGAAGCAATGTGCGTACAAGAAGGAACCAGCCCGGACGACTGGACCACTCCCATCCGAAAATTCTTGAGCCAGGCCGAGCTTCCTGAAGACAAAGCCGAGGCCAGGCGAATCAGAATCCGAGCGGAAAGGTTCGTCATAATCGATAACATCCTCTTCAAACGCTCGTACACCCTGGCCGACGGCAAACCCTACCTCCGCTGCCTCGCCAAGGACGAGGCCAGCTACGTCCTCAAAGACCTGCACGAGGGGATCGGCGGATGCCACATGGGGAGTAGGACGCTTGCCCGAAAGGCTCTGAATCAAGGGTACTATTGGCCCACCATGCTCCAAGACTCGCAAGACTTGGTCAAGAGGTGCGGCCCCTGCCAAAGGTTCTCTCCCATCAAAAGGCTTCCTCAAGCCAACCTCCGATCCTTGGCGAGCCCTACGCCCTTCGCCATGTGGGGAATGGACCTTGTGGGGCCCTTCCCCCCAGCGGTAGGACAGAAGAAATTCCTGATTGTCGCCATCGACTACTTCACCAAGTGGATCGAAGCCGAACCGCTGTCCAGCATCACCGAACGCCAAGTGCAACAATTCTTCTGGAAGAACATCATTTGTCGATTCGGGATCCCCCGAATCCTCGTCACGGACAACGGAACCCAGTTCCAAGGGCAAAACTTCCAATCTTTCTGTCAGGACATCGGCATCCAGCAACGTTTCTCCGCCATTTGCCACCCTCAATCCAACGGCCAAGCAGAAAATGCGAACAGGCAAATCCTCGATGGCCTCAAAAAGCGCCTTGACAGTTCCCCCAAGGGGCTCTGGGTGGAGGAGCTGCCCAGCGTACTATGGGCACACCGAACCACGCAGAGGATCCCCACAGGGGAGACACCCTTCAATCTGACCTATGGGACTGAGGCAGTCATCCCCGTCGAAGTCGGATTGCCTTCCCCCCGGATCATAGCCTTCGATGAAGACGACAACGCGTCCGCCCTGAGGGCTAACCTAGACTTCGTCGCCGAGGTACGAGAAAAGTCCGCGGTCCGAAGGAGCATTTATCAGCAACGGATCGAGAGATTTTACAACAAGAAAGTCCGCCCCACCAGCATCCAGGCAGGGGACCTAGTGTTGCGAAAGCTATCCGTCTCTGACCCGACCAAGAAGAGGAAACTGGCTCCCAACTGGGAAGGCCCGTACCGCGTAGTCGAGGCGGTACGCCCGGGTACATACCGACTGACGGATATGAATGACCGACCCATCAGCCGACCCTGGAACGCTGAGCACCTCATGAAATTCCGGGGAGAGCAAGCTTAGGCTCCAGCGTGGCTTAAGTAAATTAAAAGTTTTTGTAAACATTCATGTGTAAAGGGCCGCTTCGGCGACCCCCCCCCCCCTCAGTCTGGTATAAAAGAAGTCTCTTCTGTCAAAAGTTAAATACCTCGGCAACGCCGACCCGGTACCGGGCAAGGCGGGCGGCATCAAGGTTCTCCCTCGGGTCTCATCCCCAAAACGCCTCGGCAGGTGCGACCCAACAACGGGCAGGAGGTCTCCCTGTCGCCCCGCATCGATTCCTCACGAATCAGCGGAGCCCGACCTCGCCTAAACCACCCTTCACCACCCCGATAACCAGAGCAAAGAAGGAAATGAAAGCTTTATTCATACTCTTTTATTTTTTGTACGGAGAAAACAAGCAAATACCGTTACAGAACCACTCCCCTCATCTCAAACTAAAGGGGATCTCCGACTTAGGGCCCCTCGGACCCGGTAAAGGGAGGAACCACTCCGACCAAACGACTGGGGACTCTCTCCTCGTCATGGCGATCCTTCGGTTCCGCCATCGTCGACACCCCGGCCACGGAGCTCTGGGCATCCACGGATCGAATGCGCTCCATCAGTGGCAACGCCGAGGGAGCCCCCTCTGCTCGCCGATCCCTCGAGGAAGATGTCGAAACACCCAACATGGTCCTATAGCGGTGTATCTCCATCTCCTTTTCCACTATCACATCGCGAAGAAGCTTCTCGGAGGAAGGCCTCTGCACCGAAGAACTTGACATGGTGTATCCAAGACCAACGCCCCCTAGCTCCCGATCCACCATCGCCCTCCTCAGCCGGCTCGCCTCCTCACTCAGGGCTTCAGACTTGTTCCTGTAATAATGGAAGGCCGCATCAGTGTCGCGAGCCCTCTTTCGATACCGAACCAAGGTGGCCTCTAAAGCCTCGACCTTGCCTCGAAGCCACGCCACGTCGGAACGAAGGGGGTCCACCTCAGGAAGGGGAGCCGTGACCTACAAGAGAACCAGCCCGCTCAAGACATATATGCAAGGAGGTTCAGAAATTTTTCAAAGTTGGAACACTTAGCCAGCCAGAAAACCCTCTTTTTATAAATTCAGTTTCCCCATACAAAAAATGCGGTGGCCAGTCCGCGGAAGGCAAATACAATCGAGAGAAGGAAAGAGAAAGACAAAAATTATACAGCGGGTTTTCCCACCTCGATATCAGCCGGATCCGTTGGAGGGTCGGTAACCAATTTGTCATCTGACCCTTGTCCGCCAGGAGTCTTCGGTGTCCCCTCAATCTCCATATCATACTCGAAGTTGGACAGGTCGATGGTCGGATAAAAGTGCCTCACATGGCTGAGGGCCTTCGCATAACTACTATCCTGGGCATTGATCACCAGGATCTGACACGACTTAGTCACCTCATCCTTCTCCTTCTCCGACCTCTCCTCCAGAGCCGACCTCGCCTTCGCCCATTCCTCCTTCTCCTTGTCAAAAGCCACCTTCGTCTCCGCCTCCCTCTTACGAGAGCCTTCGAGCTCTCCCTTCAATTCCGTCACCTCCTGCTCGGCCTTGTCAGCCCGATCTCGCTCTCGCTGCACCGCCGCCTCGTAGAGGCCCTTCACATGGGCCCCCTGCACGGTCGCCTGCCAGGACCAGACACTACTAAGAAATCTTCCTTAAATAACATCACCTGAAAGCTAGGAGGTTCGATCGACTTACCAGCACCGTGGCCTGCGCAAGACGAACATACGCCTCGTCCAGGGTCTGGGACTTCATATCCGAGCGGTCCCGAGGGGTCGCCAACTTATCTGCAACCTCCACGGCCTGGCGCCCCCGGACCAGGCAATCACCCTCGCGGATCGACCAATCCGGCACCCACCTTCGCCGAAGCCTCTCCTCAAGTCCGGGATCCACCGGGGGACCCTTCCCCTTATCAGGCGCGGCGGCCGCACCCTGATCCGAACCCCCCTGGACCACGACGTCCCCACCCGTCTCTGATCGAGTCCTCTTCATCCTCGGCTGAATGGGGACCTCGGAGACGACCTGGGACAACTCGGTGGTCTTCACCGCGACATCCTTCTTCTGGCCCTTCGTCTTCCTCATGGCGAGCCTCAGCGCCTTAATCGACTCCTCATCCATTTCTGTAAAGAGATCCATTAAGAACAAATGAGCAAAAAAGTACAAGAAGAGTGTGAGGAAAGAAACAACCACGTACGAGGCACGGCCGGGCTGGGGCTCAGTCCGACGTTCGCCAGGTGGGCCTCCGTCACCTTCCCCCAATTAATGCTATGCGACAGACGGAGGCGCTCAACGAGTCTCCACTCCTCCGCCGTCAAATCCCCTGGCCCCGGTGCTGGGTAGCTCGGCTTAGTATGGTTCCACCGAGTAGGGATAGCCCAAGGGTCCTCACTCCGGATCACCAGATACTTCTTCTTCCAGAACTTAATGGAATCCGGATGACCGTGGACAACCTTCGCCTTACCTCGAGGCGAGATATAATATACCCCTTCTGCTGATGAGCCAATCAATAGCATCGCTCGGAACACGCCCAGCCGTAAGGGTACCCTCCGTTCCTCGCACAACAGCACGAAGCAGATGATCTGCTTCCAGGAGTTCGGCCCGAACTGCATCGGCGCCAGGGACGACCAATTTAACACCTCCCGAACGAAGGGGTGGATGGGCAGCCTCAGGCCGGAGATAAAGGCGTCCACAGGGAAGATACAATACCTGTCCGGCAGGGGATCGGTCGGTCGAAGAGAAGAACTCGGCAGCATAAGCTCATAACTGGGCCCTATGTGGTAGGCCAACTGCAGAGCCCCCAAGTCGCTTGCCTCCAGAGCGGTCGGGGAGGCGTCCACCATCAACCTCTTCCGGCTTGACGACGACGGCTGGACCCCCGAGGACTCCTTATCGGAGAGATCGTCGGGGTAGCAACGGAAAGGCCGGGGTTGTGCGGACGACCCTATCCCCAAGTCGCTCGGGCCGCCACTCTTCGATTTCTTCTTCTTCGGAACCCTCCTCCTCTTAGTCCGTTCCGGCGAAGGTGTAGACAAGCGCCCCAGAACGGGCGGATTCGGAGACCCCGCGGAACCTTCTCCCTCGGAGCCACCCTCCTCTCCGGAAGCCGACCCTAGGGTTTGGACTTCATCTGAGCTGCCACCCCCCCTCCTCAGAGTCGCTGCTTTCTACCACGAAATGCCTCCGAGATCGCAATGGCTTCACGCTGTGTACGACCTCCTCCTCGCCTACCGGCCCCTCCCCAGAGGTCGACGCCAACGAGCCGGACTGAGCCCTATCCATCCGTGCCTAAGTTAAAACAGGATTACCAACTAACCTGAAATCACCTCGGAAACACGACCTTGCTGCCGGAAGCTGAAGGGGCGAGCGCTGAAGAGTTGAAGGATTTTTTCAAAAAGTAAGAGGCAGGAGAGAAATGGGCGACGGGAGGAGAGGGGGGAACATTTATAGGGGATAAGAACAACTCCTCGATTTCCGCGGTCACTATTCACCGATTGACGTACAACTACCGCCTAGAAAATCACGCCACATCCTCGAAACACGTGCTGCTGACGTCACCCAGTGCCAGGCTGGCAGCACGATACGGGGCCGGTTCGGGCAAAATAACGACTCGCTTTCGCCAGCACTAAAGTACTCTTCTTCAGAAGATCCACCGGCGGGCCATCACCCTTACCAGCCCGTAATCCCCCCTCGTCTCGAGGTTCGGCTTGGCACCGGGGTACTCTTCCCAAGAAGAAACTACGGCTCGCCTTCACCCTCACCGGCCCATAATCCCTCGCCAGCTCGAGGTTCGGCTCGGCACCCGGGTACTCTTCTTCGGAAGATCCACCGGCGGGCCATCACCCTTACCAGCCCGTAATTCCCCCTCGTCTCGAGGTTAGGTCTGGCACCCGGGTACTCTTCTCAGGAAGAAGCAACGGCTCGCCTTCACCCTTACCGACCCATAATCCCTCGCCAGCTCGAGGTCCGGTCTGGCACCGGGGTACTCTTCTTCGGAAGATCCACCGGCGGGCCATCACCCTTACCAGCCCGTAATTCCCCCTCGTCTCGAGGTTCGGCATGGCACCGGGGTACTCTTCTCAGGAAGAAACAACGGCTCGCCTTCACCCTAACCGACCCACAATCCCTCGCCAGCTCGAGGTTCGGTCTGGCACCCGGGTACTCTTCTTCGGAAGATCCATCGGCTAGTCATCACCCTTACCAGCCCATAATTCCCCCTCCTCTCGAGGTTCGGTCTGGCACCCGGGTACTCTTCTCAGGAAGAAGCAACGGCTCGCCATCACCCTTGTCGACGCGTAATCCCTCGACCCCTCGAGGTTCAATCGAACACCAGGGTACTCTTCTCCGGAAGAGACAACGGTTCGCCATCGCCTTCACCTACACCTTGACCCTCGACTAGCTCGAGGTCCTATCCAAGCTTCAGGACAGCACTTCCAGAAAGGCCCTATGATCCGCCCTCCCATTTTTGTACAATCATGAACACTCCTCCACGGCTAGCTCCCGCACCCCCTGCAGGAGTGGGGGGCTTGTGTGACAGTGTAAAAATGGCCTGAGGCCCATCCAAGGCCCAATACAATTTCTATTCAGAAAAGCAAGAATACCGACCTGGCTCGGCTCCGGACCCCTTCAGGGTCGGCGCCGAACCTCGTGTTTTGCCCCCACAGTGCCTGCTTCCTCGTACTGACGAGCCTCAGTATCCCCCGGAGTCCGATCCGGAGCAGTCCCTCATGCCGTCCCCCCTCTCTGGCGGGGCGGAGGGGTGACCTGGCGCAGCCTAGGCCCTCCGATTCCCCCAGAGACTCAGAGGACTCACGATGGGCCACGTCAGCTCCAAATACCGCCAAGGGTTTCGCCACGTCAGCCCTATACCACTCCTGGTATCACCGCAACCGCCCTAAACCCCCTGGGCCTTCTGCCACGTCAGGCCCATGGGCTTTCGGAACCAAACCCGGTTGGGATTCTCTATAAATACTAGACCCTCATCCACCTTTTGAAGGTAATCAATCTTTTACCACTTAAATATACCTAGTTATTGCTACTCTCTCACAGAGACTGACTAGAGCGTCGGAGGGTCCGCCACCGGGACAAACCCCGGTGTTTCAGGACCGTCTGCAGGTACACAAGACCTCGGATCCGACCCTTCCGATCCGAGCCCAACCTTCAAACGCCTTTCCAAGCTCATCGTAGGCCCCAGAAGGTCAACCGAAGGTCGGCAGACGAGCGGCAATCTCCTTCAATACAAATTGAGTTCGAACTCACACCTGGTGCTTCCACACGTGCCCCAGAAATAAACAGCATCACCAACTAACCAATTACTAAGACTGATCGTCTTCAATATTTGGTTTATGGTGTAACATAGATGTTCTGTTGTTGTTGCTGTAGGTATTATTATTGTTTGTTATATTCAGATGCTGCTCAGCTTGCAGAGACTTTTGCTAAGACAAGTGTCCAACAAAGGTAGTTAACTATGAATTTTGTTTATTCTATTGAATGTTTTCCATTAAGAAAATAAAACTATAGCATTTGACTACCCTCCTTCTGATATGGAGGCCCCATGGTTGAATCTTATGATGTTTTGCGTTGGTGCCATTTGGAATTATTATTGTACTATATTTGCCCGTGGGCACGTGCCTACGGCATGTCTTCGGAACGATACAACACACGAAAAGCCCTGTAAACAGTAAAACAACAATTGTGTAGCTCAAGTTTGAATATTATGATAAAAATTAGTTGTAAATAAAAGTCCATGTTTCCATTAGTATATGTTGAAAAATAATTATAAATGGGGGTGTAAAATCAAACTTCTTAGAACTTTGAGAGTGGAAAATGATGAAATTTAACTCTTGAAGAGATATTTGCTATTTTCAATATAACATGAGCAATAAAAAAAAGTATAAAAAATTCTGAAAATTTACAAACCTGAAATATGAAAATCTAATTTTCTAAGTAAACTAGATTTGCCCGTGGGCACGTGCCTACGGCACGTCCTCGGAACGATACAACACACGAAAAGCCCTGTAAACAGTAAAACAATAATTATGTAGCTTAAGTTTGAATAGTATTCCAATAATTAGTTGTAAATAAAAGTCCATGTTTCCATTAGTATATGTTGAAAAATAATTATAAATAGGGGTGTAAAATCCAACTTCTTAGAAATTTAAGGGTGGAAAATGATGAATTTCAACTGTTGAAGAGATATTTACTATTTTCAATACAACATGTGCAATAAAAAAAGCATAAAAATTCAGAAAATTTTACAAACCTTAAATCTTAAAATCTAAATTTCTAAGTCAATAAAGAAAGAATGGAAGAGAGAGAGAGAGAGAGAGAAATAAAGAGAGAAATATGAAAAAGTGAAGAGAGAAGAGAGAGTAATAATAAAGTAATGAGTTTTTTTAGTTTTGGGGAAAAAAATTGGTTTTGGGATTTGAAATTTGGGGGGGGGGGGATGTATTTTGTGAGATTGAATCTGAGCCTTTAATTTTGGGGGATTGAAGGTGAGCCACTTGATAGCTTTCATTGGGTTTTATTATATAGATAAAGAAATATTGAGAGAGAGAGAGGAAGAGAGAAAGAGAGAAATATGAAAAAGTGAAGAGAGAAGAGAGAGATAGTAATAAAGTAATGGGTTTTTTATTTTTTGGGGAAAAAATTTGATTTTGGGGGGAAAACTTTTTGGAGGGAAAATATGTTTTGGAAGAGTGAATCTGAACCGATGATTTTGTTTCAGTTGAAGGTGAACCACTTGATAAAGCCTCTTGTGTTTTATTATATAGATAATGTTAGTAAAATGTTGCACGATCAATGTGCTCTTGAGAAATAGTATGTATAATTCCTGATACTTAGTACTTAATTTCACAAAATTACTTTGTAAGGTATTTTTCCTACTGATTTATAACTTGGTTGTCTTTCCTTTATTTGGTTAAAAACAGTGTGTAAGTGGAGTAGGAATTAGTACATGTTCAAAGTCTTCAGACTTGTACTTATCTAATGTAACGCACCCAAACCGATGGCAACTATTTCAACTACATAATACTTATCAAATCTCATGCCGATAAAATTCATCAATAAAAAGTAACTTAAATGGCTAACAAAAACATATAATTCATTATAGAAGAAAATAACTAAAATTATTTAAGAAATGAGTCTCCTTATTACTTCAATAAAATAATTTAAGACAATTTCAGAAATACAATTTATCAGCTTTAAAATTGTTGCTGTTGATTTTGGTGTGAGAGGAAATAGATGTATTTGTGGATTCTTTTGGAAACAAATAATGCAGAACTGATGACTTTTGGCGGCGTTTGACTGTTTCTCGCTGCTGCCATTAACCTGCAAAAAATTCGATACACCGGGATGGATCCCGGCGACGAACCCTCCAATGCTCAAGTTAGTAATCAGGAAGATTATGAAAGAGCGATTTGTGAAAAAATATTGATTACCTTCTGTATGGTGGGAGGAAAGGGGTATTTATAGTTGCCTTTAGAGACAGTTTAGAGATAATCATTTATCTCTATTTCCTGGTGTTTTTGGATAAGATGTAGAGTTTAAATCGTTTCATGATAAGAGATCTGGTTTAAACCCTCTCTTAGAGATAATCATGAATTTGGATTACTCTTCAAATGACCTGGACTGGTTTGTGATGGGCTGCCACCCATACCCAATAGGATAAATCTATTTCTGGGTTATTGGGCTTTGAAGAAAGACCCAGTTCCCATTTCAGACCCATTTGTGGTGGAATTTAACGCTTTACCCCTGAGAGCTTTAAGATTCGTGCCCGATTTGAACGCTCCCAATTTGGTTCTATTTTTAGCCATATCACAAGCCCCCCAATCCTGAAGACTGAGTTTCATAGCCTTTGAGGAGTAGTTTGCCCGTTTTTAATGGCGTATAGAATTTATTGGAGTTCTCGGGGAGTTTGGATCTTGCTCGAGGTGTAACGGTGTTATTTCGAGCTTGTAAAATACCCAAAATTATTTTTAGAGTTTTTTGGATTTTTAGTGATTTTTCCAGATTTTTCTGAATTTTTTTCAATTTTAAATCATTTTTTGAATTATTTTTCAAATTTTGAATTTAAATAATTAATTTTCGAAAATTTTAATTAATTATACTAATTTAATAATTATATTTTCAAAATTTTAAAATTATTTTCTGAATTAATAATTAATTTTAGAATTTTTTAATTAGTTTTTTTTATTTTTAATTAATTTTTCAGATTTTTTAAAATATTAATTCAATTAATTAAAGGAATTAACTAAAAGAAAATACCTTGATTTATGGCGACCGTTGATCGCAATCGAGCACGCATCTTGAGGGGGTATTTTCCCCCTATTTTGGCTTTAGTGGTAGCAGCGCTCGGCTACGTTGCCAACCCTCGTGCCCCTATCGGCACTGAAGCTCAGCAAAAAGAGAGGGGAGCTCGGAGATGGGTTCGAAGCTTGCGAGCTCGGCGACAAAGAAGCTGGGCGAGGGATTTGGAGCTTGACGAAGCATCGACGAGGAAGAAGCATGGCGAGGAGGGGTTGGAACTCGGCGATGGGTTCGAAGCTTGCGAGCTCGGCGACGAAGAAGCTGGGCGAGGGATTTGGAGCTCGACGAAGCTTCGACGAGGAAGAAGCATGGCGAGGAGGGGTTGGAGCTCGGTGATTCTACGATGGAGCTCGAAGACAATGGTGGAGGTGTTGGAGCTCAGTGAGGGGGTCGACGTTGGAGGTCGGTGACTTGTTGGAGGAGCTCGGCAAGTGGAGGCAAGATCGAACTCGGCGATGGTGGCCAGTTGGTGAGCTGGCGAAGTGGAGCTCGTCGAAGGTGAGGCTCGGTGAGGGGGAGCTCGACGGCATGAGGCGATGAAGGAGTTCAGCGATGGTGGCCAGTTGGTGAGCTGGCGAAGGAGATGGTCGGCGACAGTGAAGGAGCTTGTGGAGTTCGACAGAGGCGATGGTGGAGCTCATGAAGGAGGGGAGTTCAACGGAGCTCTTCGCATGGGCGTCGAGAGTGGAGGAGCTTGACGACATCTTGGCGAGTTGGTTGTGGGTTTTTTGGCACTCAATTTCAAAGGAGAAGAAGAAGAGGAGGACGGAGGAGGGTTGCGGGTTTGGGCCTATATATAACGGGTCCGAACCCGACCCATTAACCCCTTAGTTATTTTTTGTGTGTGGAAATCTGTGGCCGTCGATCTAGATTTGAGCACGGATCGTGAGGAGTTTTTCTCCATTTTCCAGCTTGGTGGCAAGAGTGCTCGGATCGCGTTTCCGAACGAGAGGCTTCGGCAGCTTGACACGTGGCGATCAATGGTTGACCGTTGACCGTTGACTCTCACTTTTTTTTTGTTTTAATCACAAACATTGATCACGATCAAACGCGCATCGGGAGGCAGGATTTTTTCTTCATTTTTGACGTCGGTGACAAGAATGCTCGGGGAGCGTTGCCGAGGTCCAGAAACACTTCGAGAAAGCGACATGTGGGGAGTTTTGACCGTTGACCGTTGATCAGTCAACGTTGTTTTTTCTCGTTTATGTCGGTGACAAGAATGCTCGGCGATCGCTACCGAATTCTAGGGAGACTTCGAGAAGGCGACACGTGGAGATTTTGACTCAGTTCACGTTGACTTAGTCAACCCCTCGGTTAGCTTTGCATAGCTGCATTGTAACTGACTTTCCCTGTGCTACAGAGGTCGGATTGGGGCATGTGACCTCTCGTTTCAAAACTGACTCAAAGATCTACAATTTCTCTTCAGAAGTCAGTTGAAGAATCACCCTTCATGGTCAATGATATGGCTAAAAATAGGATTAAATCGGGACCGTTCACATCGGACACGAATCTTAAAGCTCAGGGGTAAAACGGTAATTTCGCCTACAAATGGGTCTGAAATGGGAACTGGATCTTTATTCAAAGCCCAATAACTCATGAACGGATCCACGTCAACGGGGTACGGGTTCCAACCCGCTGCATGCCCGATCCAGCAAGATACAATCAAGGTCCCTGATTAGATCTAAATCAACGGCCATGATTCACATCTATCTTTTCACTGGGGATTAGGGATTAAATTCCTTAACTGATTAACAGGGAATATATCTTATCAGATTACATGCCTTATCTGATTACGAGGAATATTCCTTATCTAATCACGGGGATTACATTCCTAAAACCAGTCCCTAAGACGCCTATAAATACCCCCCATCCATCTCCATTAAGAGGTAATCAGTATTTTCTCAATTTATGCTCTTTCTTAATCATTTCTGATTACTGACTTGAGCGTCGGAGGGTGCGTCGCCGGGATCCCCCCCGGTGTCTCGCACTTTTTGCAGGTTAACGGCGGGAGTCAACGATCAGTCAACGACGGGTCAGGTTTGGTTTCGCTATTCAGGTTTTTCCTCGAACCCACAAATTCATCTGTTTGCCTCCACACCGAATTTAGCGGCAACAGATTGGCGCCGTCTGTGGGAAACATACGAATAGCAGCCCCTCCTCTTCCCGTTGGTCAGATCTTCTCCAGCCATGCCTCCTAGGAAAGTAAGATCCAGAGGGTCCAACCGTGGACCCAACCCCGCCGATCAGCAAGAGGTAGTCCCCGTCCAACCCGCTCCGCAGCAAGAACGACCTCCACTTCAGACGGAAGACCCTCTTCAGCAAGATCAGCCCCTTCAGAATCAACAACCCCCGAAGGCTCCTACCGGACCTCAGAATGCCGGTCCGGGGGGCTCCCGCGGAAAGCAACCCCTCCACCAAGACCGCGTCTCCATACACAATGCCTCTACAGATTCCATGGCCTCACACAATCCTCAGAATCGGCAGAAGAAGGACGTGGATCTTCGTCACCGTCTGGACGAAAAACGGGCCCGAGAGGGAACCTCCCGCCACTATCGTCCGGGTGAACGATCTCCCCGTCACCAGGATTACAGAAGGTCTCCTAACCGTAGGGGGCGAAGGGAATCCCCCGAGCATCGCAGAAGAAGGCCACGCTCCCCCGTGGGTCGGCAACAGCCTAAGAACGAGGAGGCACCAATCACCCGTGCCGAGTTCCAGCAGTTCCAAGCGACCATCCTACAAGCTCTCACCAACGCACCCAAGGCTCCATCTCCTCCCCCGGTCCGAAGCCCTCGCCGACGGTTCCCCTCTCCTCGTCCTGCTCCTACTAACTCCCGGCGTACCCCAAGTCCTCGTCGCTCCCGAAGCTACCATCGCCGCAGCCCTCGTTCTCCTTCGTACGAAGATGAGTCTCGAGGCTCGGCAGATCACCGTCGGAGGGATGACGCCATGTACCGCCGTCTTCATGAAGTAGAAAGGTGCCTGGGTCGGATAAACCGAGAAGAGGAGCTTAGGGGGAGGACCCTACGTCCTAGCCAACCCCCTTTCTCCCGAACCATAGTGGATGCACCTGTCCCGTTCGGCTTCAAACCTCCCCAATTTGAGACTTACACCGGGGAGACCGATCCAGTCGATCACATCGAAAGCTTTAAGACTTTGATGCTCCTCCATCAAGCTTCCGATGCCCTCCTCTGCAAAACCTTCCCCGCGACACTGAAGGGCCCAGCTCGGGAGTGGTACTCCCGCCTCGCACCGTCTTCCATATTCTCCTTCGAGCAGTTCGAGACACTCTTCATCACCCACTTCGTGAGTAGCAGGCGCACGGAGAAGACCAGCATTTCACTCCTCCAGCTTAGGCAAGAGAAAGGTGAGAAGTTAAGAGACTATGTGAAGAGGTTCACAGCTGAAGCCAGGACTATAGCCTCCCTCGACCAATCCGTCGCAACAGCCGCCTTCCAGTCCAACGTCTTCAATTCCAGCCTCCGCTCCTCTCTTGCTAAGAAGCCTCCGCAGAACTTTGCCGACCTCCTTCTCAGGTGTGACAAGTACATTCGTGCCGAAGAGGCCGCCTACCCTCCAAGCTTCGGAGGGTCTGCCTCAGGGACAAAACGAAAGCTGACCGAAGAAGATGAGGGCTCCCAAAAATCCCAGAAGGACAGCAATGGACAGCGTCGCCCGACTCCTCGGTTTGAGAAGTTCACCCCCCTCATTGCCAACATATCAGAAGTCCTTATGGAGGTGGACAACGAAGGGCTACTCCGCGCTCCCCCGAGAATGAACACACCTGGGAAGAAAAGGAACAAAGATAAGTGGTGCCGCTTTCACAGGGACCACGGCCACGACACGGATGATTGTCGAGCTCTCAAGGAGGAGATCGAAGAAATCATACAGCGGGGACACCTGACCAAGTTCATCCAAAACGATGGAGCCGAGCCTCTCCCCTGAGGAACCAACGAACGAACGGAAAGGCCCTCCGAGCTTCAAGACTCAGAACCTCCCAGCTCCTCTCGAGAGGCCTTCACCCTATTATAGAAGTAGGATCTTGATTTTCAATAAGGCCGATGCTTGTAACCCGGCCAACAACATGTAATAACGGCACGCTCTATTGAAGCAGCCACTTAGCTTATTTCAATAAAACCTTACGTTTTTCATTGGAAATTGTTGCTCTCGTTTCATCTCTATCTCTCCGAGTCACGACTCGCTAAAAGGTGAGTTCGGAGCCCAGCTTCTTCTACACGGCTGCTCCCATAACTTGCTGACATCTTCTCAACGAGTTCGGAGCGCACCACTCTCTCCTAGAGTCGCTCCCCAAACTCTTCTCCCAAATGGCTCTCTTCCAAAGCCGAATTCTTTGCTCCGTCCACCTCCAAGGCGGACCTCTTCTCAACGAGTTCGGAGCTCACCACTCCCACCAAGAGCTCCTCCTCACACTCGTCTCACAAATGGCTCTCTTCCGGAGCCGAGCTCTTCACTTTGGTCACCTCCGAAGCGGACCTCTTCTCAACGAGTTCGGAGTCCAGCTTCTTCTACATGGCTGCTCCCACAACTTGCTAAGCACTTCACAATGGTTCGGAGTCCAGCACTCGGTTCGACTCTTCTTCCTCGGCTCGCCCACAGACGAGCCGGAAGTAGATCGCCGTTCGAAATTGCTCCTACAGCCGTTGAATGGATCGGAGTCCAACACTTGGCTCGATTCTACTTCGCAAGTTCGCTCCTAAGCGGACTAGAAGTAGCTCGCCATTCGAAACTGCTCCTGCATCCCTTAAACTAACCTCACAATGGTTCGGAGTCCAGCACTCGGTTCGACTCTTCCTCCTCGGCTCGTCTTCAGACGGGCCGGGGGTAGATCGCCGTTCGAAATTGCTCCTGCAGCCGTTGAATGGATCGGAGTCCAACACTTGGCTCGATTTTGCTTCGCAAGTCCGCTCCTAAGCGGACTAGAAGTAGCTCGCCATTCGAAACTGCTCCTGCATCTCTTAAACTAATCACACAATGGTTCGGAGTCCAGCACTCGGCTCGACTCTTCCTCCTCGGCTCGTCTTCAGACGGGCCGGGGGTAGATCGCCGTTCGAAATTGCTCCTGCAGCCGTTGAATGGATCGGAGTCCAACACTTGGCTCGATTTTGCTTCGCAAGTCCGCTCCTAAGCGGACTAGAAGTAGCTCGCCATTCGAAACTGCTCCTGCATCTTTTAAACTAATCTCACGATGGTTCCGGAGTCCAACACTTGGCTCGATTCTACTTCGCAAGTTCGCTTCCGAGCGAACCAGAGGTAGTTCACCATTCGGGATTGCTCCCACGCCCTCAATCTTACAAAGGTTCGGACTCCAACACTCTGTTGCCGAGAACGTTCTACGGGCGAGAGTTCGGTACGATCTCGGCTCGGTTCCTTTCGCCGGACGCTCGCGCCCCCGATCGTTTTACGGGCGTGAGTTCGGCACGTTTTCAGCTCGCTACAGTTCGCCGAACACACTCGTGCCACCGATCGTTTTACGGGCGTGAGTTCGGCACCTTTTAAGCTCGGCACCATCCGCCGAGCATCCGTGCCACCGACCGTTTTACGGGCTTGAGGTCGGCACCATTCTAGCTCGGCACCATCCGCCGAGCACCCGTGCCACCGACCGTTTTACGGGCTTGAGTTCGGCACCAATTCAGATCGGCATCGTCCGCCGAACGCCCATGCCACCGACCGTTTTACGGGCTTGAGTTCGGCACCCATTCTAGCTCGGCACCATCCGCCGAACACCCGTGCCACCGACCATTTTACGGGCTTGAGTTCGGCACATTTGAGTTCGGCAGTCAAGATCCCCAAAAAATTTCTAAGTCTCAAGCCTCGGCACAGTTGAGTTCGGCACCAGCTGCGGAGCATTCTTGACAACGAGTTCGGAGCTCGCAACTTTCTCCTAGGGTTCCTCCTCACACTCGTCTCCCGAATGGCTCTCTACCAGAATCAAGCCCTTCGCTCCGCTCGCCTCCGAAGCGGACCTCTTCTCAACAAGTTCGGAGCTCGCAACCCTCTCTTAGAGTTCCTCCTCACACTCGTCCCACAAACGGCTCTCTTTTAGAGCCAAGCTCTTCGCTCTGCTCACAGGACGGGTCTTCCTAGCACAAGGGTCTTCCTAGCGCAGCTTCTCCATCCCTAGGAGTGGAGCTCCTCTTCCAAAACCCTCAAAACCGAACACATTCCCCATCTTCATGAAGACCAGGATGTTGCGGGGCTATTTTTACCATGAAGGAGGGTGAATCTTCATCCCACTCCTAAAGAGAAGTTGTAGATCTTCGAATTAGCTTCGAAACAAGGGGTCGCACGCCCCGAGCCGACCTCCGTAGCACCGGGAATATCAAGAAGAAATCTGCAGGCAAAATTGGAGTTCGGCACCCGCTGCCGAGCGTTCTTGCCACCGACCGTTTTACGGGCTTGAGTTCGGCACATTTGAGTTTGGCACCCGCTGCCGAGCGTTCTTGCCACCGACCGTTTTACGGGCTTGAGTTCGGCACATTTGAGTTCGGCACGTTTGAGTTCGGCACCAGTTGAGTTCGGCACCCGGTGCCGAGCGTTCTTGCCACCGACCGTTTTACGGGCTTGAGTTCGGCACATTTGAGTTCGGCACCCGCTGCCGAGCGTTCTTGCCACCGACCGTTTTACGGGCTTGAGTTCGGCACATTTGAGTTCGGCACCCGCTGCCGAGCGTTCTTGCCACCGACCGTTTTACGGGCTTGAGTTCGGCACCCGCTGCCGAGCGTTCTTGCCACCGACCGTTTTACGGGCTTGAGTTCGGCACATTTGAGTTCGGCACCCGCTGCCGAGCGTTCTTGCCACCGACCGTTTTACGGGCTTGAGTTCGGCACATTTGAGTTCGGCACCAGTTGAGTTCGGCACCCGGTGCCGAGCGTTCTTGCCACCGACCGTTTTACGGGCTTGAGTTCGGCACATTTGAGTTCGGCACATTTGAGTTCGGCACCAGTTGAGTTCGGCACCCGCTGCCGAGCGTTCTTGCCACCGACCGTTTTACGGGCTTGAGTTCGGCACATTTGAGTTCGGCACATTTGAGTTCGGCACCAGTTGAGTTCGGCACCCGGTGCCGAGCGTTCTTGCCACCGACCGTTTTACGCGCTTGAGTTCGGGACATTTGAGTTCGGGACATTTGAGTTCGGAACACTCTCAGTACAAGACCCACGAACAACAACAACAAAAACAAAAACAAAAACAAAAACAAAAACAAAAAAAAAAAAAAAAAAAAAAAAAAAAAAAAAAAAAAAAAGAGAGAGAGAAAGTACAAGGGGCCGGGTTCGGACCCGTTAGGATCCAAACCCGAACTCCCCCACGTCACCTTCTTCTTCAGCATGCTGGCGCCAAAACCAAGAAACAAAATACAGCCCGCAAGCTCCGACCTAACACATGCCGAGCTCCACCCTCGACGAACCCACGGGAGAGCTCCACTACATCGCCGAGCTCCCCATCTCGAAGCTCGAACCCATCGCCATGGTGTCGACCAGCTCGTCACCTTCAACCGAACGCACCATGCCGAGCTCCTGCTTCGTCGCCGAGCCTCGCCATGGCCTCGAACACCGTCAGTGAGCTCGGCCACGTCCACTTCCGACGCCGTCCAAAGACAGTTCGTCACCCAAATACGCCGGCGAGCTCCGTCCCCGAGCTCCGTCGTCACAAAGCTCCAAACCCATCACCTCTCCACTGAGTTCAGGCACTCCTCCACCACCATGGCCTGCCTCCGAGCTGGAGTCGACTCCGCTGCCGAAGCTCCTAGCCCGTCGTCACCTCAACGAGTCATCGCCTCCTCCGAGTTCTCCCTGCCGCCATGGCCAAACGCCTCTCACCGACCTCCTCCCGCGCTCGATCGACCTCTTCGAGCTCACCACCATCGCGTGCTCCACCTTCGAGCGGCGATGCCGAGCTCCCCTATAGTCGAACTCCGAGTTCTCCTTGCCGCCATGGCCGTACGTCTCTCACCGACCTCGCCGACTGCCTCCTCCATCGAGCTCCACCACCACATCGACAACTCCGACCTCCACAAAGCTCCGAAGCTCCGAACCCACCTTCCACGACGTCGTCGAGCGCAGTCGTTCGTGAGCTCCACCTCCATGGCCGAACGTCTCCACTTCCGATCTCCCAACCTCGCCGAACCACTGCCGAACTTACCACCTCCGTCGTCTAGCTCCGGCGTCGAGCTCTCCATCCCGAGCTCGCAAACACCTCCGTCAACCTCCGACCTCGTCGACACCGAACTTGACATCGAGCTCATCTCCCGAGCTCGTCTCCGTCGCCGTCGAGCTCCCCACCTCGAGCTTTACTCCTCGTCGACCTCCGAGGACGAACTCCCAC
Organism: Hemerocallis citrina; assembly: GCA_017893485.1. Taxonomy (NCBI): domain Eukaryota; kingdom Viridiplantae; phylum Streptophyta; class Magnoliopsida; order Asparagales; family Asphodelaceae; genus Hemerocallis; species Hemerocallis citrina. Next base: position 156,362,060 of record CM030367.1, on the reverse strand, counting down.
GTCGAGCTCCACTTCGTGAGCCGCTGACACTCGGAGAAGAAGACGAAGGAAGAAAGAAGAGAAGAACAGAGAAGGAGAAGAGGAAGAAAAAGCCAGCGCGCGGGAAAAAAAAAAAAAAAAAAAAAAAAAAAGAGTCAAACGTTGACTTCGCCACGTGTCGTCCTCGTGGACCTCGGCCACTTTTCGCCGAGCTTGCGCATGGCACCGATCCTCTTATATGGAGAAAAAATCAGCCAACCAACACGATCCGTCCGATCGTCTCAAAATTCGCGTCGTGACACGATCGACGCTCAGGAACGCGCCACGTGTCCCGATCGTGATCTGCCTCACGATGCGCGCAGATCTGATCATGATGGACGGCCAGAAACGCGCCACGTGTCCCGATCGTGATCTGCCTCACGATGCGCGCAGATCTGATCATGATGGACGGCCAGAAACGCGCCACGTGTCCCGATCGTGATCTGCCTCACGATGCGCGCGGATCTGATCATGATGGACGATCAGAAATCTGCCACGTGTCCAGGTAATATTAAATTTATTTATTTATTTAGTTATTTGTTTTAATTATTCGAAAAATCCGAAAAAATGTTTAAAAATCGAAAAAATTAAAAAAAAATTCTAAAAAATAATTATAAATTCAGAAAAATTATTTTAAATTCTGAAAAATATAATTATTTAATTAGAATAATTATTTAATATTTTTGATAATTAATTATTTAATTCGGAAAATGAATAAAAAATTCAAAAAAATGAGAAAAAATTCAGAAAAATCTGGAAAAATCACCAAAAATCCAGAAAATTCTGAGGACATTTTTGGGTATTTTACAAGCCCAGAATAACACCGTTACACCCCCGAGCAAGATCCAAACTCCCTTAAGAACACCGATAAAATCCCGTACGCCATTAAAACAGTAAAACTACTCCTCAAAGGCTGATCAAACTCAGTCTTCGGGAATGGGGGGCTCGTGATATGGCTAAAAATAGGATTAAATCGGGACCGTTCACATCGGACACGAATCTTAAAGCTCAGGGGTAAAACGGTAATTTCGCCTACAAATGGGTCTGAAATGGGAACTGGGTCTTTATTCAAAGCCCAATAACTCATGAACGGATCCACGTCAACGGGGTACGGGTTCCAACCCGCTGCATGCCCGATCCAGCAAGATACAATCAAGGTCCCTGATTAGATCTAAATCAACGGCCATGATTCACATCTATCTTTTCACTGGGGATTAGGGATTAAATTCCTTAACTGATTAACAGGGAATATATCTTATCAGATTACATGCCTTATCTAATTACGAGGAATATTCCTTATCTAATCACGGGGATTACATTCCTAAAACCAGTCCCTAAGACGCCTATAAATACCCCCCATCCATCTCCATTAAGAGGTAATCAGTATTTTCTCAATTTACGCTCTTTCTTAATCATTTCTGATTACTGACTTGAGCGTCGGAGGGTGCGTCGCCGGGATCCCCCCCGGTGTCTCGCACTTTTTGCAGGTTAACGGCGGGAGTCAACGATCAGTCAACGACGGGTCAGGTTTGGTTTCGCTATTCAGGTTTTTCCTCGAACCCACAAATTCATCTGTTTGCCTCCACACCGAATTTAGCGGCAACAGTCAAAATAATCCTGCAACATATTTGCCTTCATGAAGTTGAGGAGAGCTTTGTATGACTCTAGGGGAGATCCGTTCTTGGAGGCGAGTTTAGGGAGCATCTCTAGACGAGTTAGATTCCAAAATCTCTTGGGAGAAGGCCGCTCAGGAGGTGAGCGAGAGGAGGAGCATCGTCAGGCTCTAGGGGAGAGTCGTTCGGGAGACGAGTTTGAGGAGAACTCTAGGAAAAAGTTGAGCTCCGAACTCGTTGAGAAGAATGCCACATCGAAGGCGAGCGAAGCAAAGAGCATCACCAGGCTCTAGGATAGAGCCGTTTGGGAGACAAGTTTGAGGAGCAACTCTAGGGGAGAGTTGAGCTCCGAACTCGTTGAGAAGAAGGCCACACGGGAGGCGGGCGGAGCGAAGAGCATCACCAGGCTCTACGAGAGAGCCGTTTGGGAGATGAGTTTGAGGAGCAACTCTAGGGGAGAGTTGAGCTCCGAACTCGTTGAGGAAGAGGCCACACGGGAGGCGAGCAGAACGATGAGCATCACCAGGCTCTAGGAGAGAGCCGTTCGGAAGACGAGTTTGAGGAAAAACTCTAAGAGAGAGTTGAGCTCCAAACTTTTGAGAAGAAGGCCACAAGGGAGGTGAGCAGAGCGAAGAGCATCTTTAGGCTCTAGGAGAGAGCCGTTTGGGAGACAAGTTTGAGGAGCAACTCTAGGGGAGAGTTGAGCTCCGAACTCGTTGAGAAGAAGGCCACTCGGGAGGTGAGCGGAGCGAAGAGCATCACCAGGCTCTAGAGAGAGCCGTTTGGGAGACAAGTTTGAGGAGCAACTCTAGGGGAGATTTGATCTCCGAACTTGCTTGTTGCAAAATTTAACCAGTACTGGGAGTAGTATGAATGTTCATTTTGAGCCTCAAAACCGCTTACTTGAGAGCTGTGAGGGCAGTTTCGAACCATGATTATGCACCTCGAACTAGTTGTTACAGAGTTATCAATGAGTTGTAGGAGCATTTCCGAATGGTGAGTTGCTCCGCACTTTCTTATTTGCAAGCGGCTAAAGCGGCGTCGAACCAAGTGTTGGACTCCAAACTTGTTGTTTAGGGGTTTCAACGAGTTGTAGGAGCAATTTCGAATGGTGAGCTGCTCCACACTTGCTTGTTTGCAAGCGGCTAAAGCGGCGTCGAACCAAGTGTTAGACTCCAAACTCATTTTTTGGGGATTTCAACGAGTTGTAGGGGCAATTCCGAATGGTGAGATGCTCCGCACTTGCTTGTTTGCAAGCGGCTAACGCGGCGTCGAACCAAGTGTTGGACTCCAAATTCAATTTTTGGGGGTTTCAACAAGTTGTAGGGGCAATTCCGAATGGTGAGATGCTCCTCACTTGCTTGTTTGCAAGCGGCTAAAGCAGCGTCAAACCAAGTGTTGGACTCCAAACTCATTTTTTGGGCCTAGTAAGTTGTGGGAGCAGCGTTGTAGAACAAGCTGGATTCCAAACTTACTGTTTAATGAGTTGTAGATGTGACTTAGAGAGATAAAAATGCAGCAAATACAATAATTTTCAATAGAAAAAAGCTAAGTTTTATTGAAACAAACTAAGTGGCTGCTTCAATGGGACGAGCCTTTATTACATGCTTTTGGCCGTGTTAGAAGCATCGGCCTTATTGAAAACTGAAAACATACTTCTACAAGAGGGGGTTAGGCACCTTCGCGGTTATTTATTTGATGCTCATTATTCCAAGCCTATCTTCCCATAATAGGGGAATCTCATTGAGTTCATCAATTAGTTCGGGAAGGACTTGACTGTTCCGTTGGGGGAGCTCTAATGCTTCAAGTTGGAGGACCGAGCCCTCCATTGTAGTGGTGTAACACCTCCGAGCAGTCTCTTCGCTTCCTTTGACTTCTCCTACTCCCGCAGTGGTTGGGAACTTCATTTTCATGTGAACGGCTAAGGGTGCAGCATGAAGTACTACTAGGCATGGCCGGCCCAAGATGGCATTATAAGCGGCCTTCACATCGATGACCATGAAGTCCATTGCCTCTGTCCGGGCAGTCGGGGTTTTTCCTGCAGTCATATCAAGAGTGATTATTCCTTCGATTGGGACTGGAACCCCAGGGAACCCGTGGAGAGTGTATGCGGCAGGCTTGAGATGATCTCGAGAAAGTTTGAGGCCTTGGAAGGCTTCCAAGAAGAGGATATTGACGGAAATGCCATTGTCGACCATGATTCGACGCACTTCGTGGTTGGCCATGTGGAGACTAATTACGAGTGCGTCACAGTGGGGCATTTAGATACCTTCTAGGTCTTTGTCTGAGAATGTCACCAAGACCCCTGGGTTCTTGGCTGGGGGAAAGTTCTGGACCGAACTCATCTCTCGGATGAAGGACTTTCGGGAGGAGTTTGATTCTCCCCCTATTGGACCTCCAGGATGAGGTAGAGGATGGCCCCAGGCTCAGAGTCTTGGAACTCAACGGGCCTCTCGGTTCGCTTGTTGGCTCCTCAGGGTGGAGGATCGGCCCCGTCATTTCTGACGAACTTGGTTAGGTGTCCCCGCTGTATGAGTTCTTCGATCTCCTTCTTGAAAGCCCGATAATCATCCGTGTCGTGGCCGTGGTCCCTATGAAAGCGGCACCACTTATCGCTGTTCTTTTTCTTGCCAGGGGTATTCATTCTAGGGGGACCGTAGAGTAGCCCTTCCTTGTCCACCTCCATAAGAACTGCTGATATACTAGCATTGAGGGGGTGACTTCTCAAAGCGAAGAGTTGGGTGGCGCTGGCCATTTGTCATCCTTCTGAAATTTCTGGGACCCTTCTTCGCTTGTATGCTTCCATTTGTTCTCGAAAGATGGCTCCTCTCAACTGGGGGGGGGGGGCAGGGGGGGTAGAGAGCTTCTTCCGCTCAGATGTACCTCTCACTCCTAGGCAGGAGTTTCGAGAAGTCTCGAGGAGGATTCATGGCAATAGACGCCTTGAGGTCGGTGTTATTGACGTTGAGCCTGAATGCGATAGAGGCCACTGATTGGTTGAAGGAGGCAATAGACCAGGCTTCGGCAGTAAAGTACCAAACATAATCTCTTAGGCGTTCACCATTTCTTTGACTAAGGGCTAGCAAAGATGCACTTGTTTTATCGGCTTGGCGAATGCTAACAAAGTGGGTGAGGAAGAGCTCCTCAAACTGTTCGAATAAGAAGATAGAGGCTGGGGATAGACGGGAGTACCACTCTCGCGCTAATCCCCTCAACGTTGCTGGGAAGGCCTTCCAGAGGAGCGCGTCCGAGGCTTGATGAATCATCATGAGAGTTTTAAAACTCTCGAAATGATTGGTCGGGTCTGACTCCCCATTGTAGGTTCCAAAGCGGGGAGCCTAAAGGTTTCGGGGACCAAAGCTTCCATGATGGCCCTGGAAAGGGGGGTCTGCTTGGGCAGAACTTATTGGTCCGTTGTTCTTCTTCGAGGTTGATCTTGTTGAGGCACCCCTCTATCTTGTGGAGATGGCGGTGGACTGAGTCATCCCTCCAGTCGGATCCAGTCAACCCTCGGGACTCTGCTTCATAAGTGGCGGTATGGCGAAGGCTAGGCACATGCTGATCCTGACTCGTGGCAATATTAAGAGCTCGCAAGATATCTTCTTTGAAGTTCTGGAACTTGGCCTGAGTGACTGGTGCCCCTCCAGCTTGGCCGTCCCCAGGTGTGACTCGGCTTATTGGAGTATGACTTCTCCGCCGTCGACGTGGAGGGGACTCTCTTCGCCTCCTCGGGGGAGGGGATCTTCGTCTGGTCCTCGGCCTGCGGGGGGTACGGATTCTCGGGGCCCTTGGGCGCTCGAGTTGAGAGACTTCCTCAATGGCTCTCCTTTCATTCAAGCGAGTTTGGAGGTTGACCCCTGCTGACGGTTAATAATTACTTGACGGAGATCCTGCACTAGAGGGCTTTAAGAAGCCATAGAATCAGTTGAAGGATTGTGGACCGAGACATGGTCATGAAGAGGGTGTTGCTTTGGACGACTTCGATGAGTTCCCCCAGGGCAGCCCCCCGAGACCCTGGAGGGGCCTGCTGAGGAGGAAGCTGTTGAGAAAGGGGCTGTTCAAGCTGTGGTTGCTGAACTTGTTGATCGAGCTAAAGAAGAACATCATGGAGTGGAGGAGGGGAAGGAAGAGGAGTGGCTCTGCGGCTGGAATCCACTGCTTTTCCTTTTCCTTTCGGAGGCATGGCTTGGAAACTAACTTTACCGGTGAAGTAAGGTTGAATTTCTTTTTCTGTATCCCACAGATGGTGCCAATTTGTTACTACTGATTTCGATATGGGAGCAAACAGACATATTTGTGGATTCTTTTGGAAACAAATAAGGCAAACCTGTTGACTTTTGGCCAGCGTTTGACTATTTCTCGCTGCTGCCGTTAACTTGCAAAAAGTTCAATACACCGGGATGGATCCCGGCGACGAACCCTCCGACGCTCAAGTCAGTAATCAGGAAGATTATGAAAGAACGATTTGTGAAAAAATATTGATTACCTTCTGTATGGTGGGGGAAGGGGTATTTATAGTCGCCTTTAGAGACAGTTTAGAGATAATCATTTATCCCTATGTCCCGTTGTTTTTGAATAAGATGTAGAGTTTAAATCGTTTCATGATAAGAGATTTGGTTTAAACTGTCTCTTAGAGATAATCATGAATTTGGATTACTCTTCAAATGACCTGGACTGGTTTGTGACGGGCTGCCACCCATACCCAATAGGACAGATCCGTTTTGGGTTATTGAGCTTTGAAGAAAGACACGGTTTCCATTTCAGATCCGTTTGTAGTGGAAATTACCATCTAACCCCTAAGAGCTTTAAGATTCGTGCCTGATTTAAACGATCCCGATTTGGTTCTATTTTTAGCCATATCAAAAATCTCTCAATGAAAATTTACTTCCAAGAGATATAAACTTCCAGATCCTTTATTCTCTTCAAGCATCCGATCTTGATGCACAAATCTGAAATTTTTTTATTAACAACAAAATGAGCTGAAGTCGAGTAGTAATTGAATAAATATAACAGGTAGCAGGTAATTCATAAAATACCGCATTAACAATTAAACATGTTAATGCACAATTATATAACTGCAAATATTAGAACAAAAAAGATATCTATATTATAACCAAAGCTCTTAATGAAATATATATATATATATATATATATATATATATATATATATGCAACAATAATTAAGGTGGTCATACAAACAATGCAGGATGTCTCGTGCAGTACTTATCTAATAATTTATTTATCCCATACTACATAAATAATCAGATACAAATATTCTAGAATGCAACGGAATTTAGGCACGATCATCTCTCAATGTTGTCAACGCTTCATACTCCGGTTGACAAGACATACCCCACTATCGTTCATGGTTGGAACAATGAATTGTGCAATTACTTTTCAACACTCATAGAGTTTTTTTTTTTGAAGGAAAAGGTGGAATACGGCCACCCTGTTTCATTAATGAGAATTAACCAAACAAACCCAGAGTACTGGGACAAATTACAACCTACAGACAACAAAATAAAACATGAAGCAATATAACCAATACATACAATCAGGACTCACTCTAACACCCTTTAAGGTGGGCCACAAAAACTAAAATCAACAACTAGGACGAACCGGCTACAGCTTGTCCCCGACCTCCACCAATAATGTACTGGACCCCAGCTTAGGCCCAATCACATAGCGAGTACCAACTAATTGTATGTACGTCACGTAAGCTTCGTGCACCGCCTCCATGGCGCGCGCACACCCACCTGAAGCGAATCACATGGGATTTGGAAATTTGCCGGTCCCAACTTTCTCCTCCCCCTCTCCCACACCCTCTCTAACATACTCACTCTCTGCCTAGTCACCACCAAATTAGAGCCGTGGAGAGGATACCTTCACCTCTCTCACGCTTTAGCTCTCACAAGCGATTTCTCACTAAGCAAAACTCTCACTAACCCTAACCACGGAAACAGTCACACAAACAGACACCTTCATAGAGTAGTGAGAAGCAACATCTTCACTCTCTCACTCTCTCACTCTCTCTCTCACGTAAATCCCAACCAAATCACAACCAATCTAAAGAATCACCTTCACCTCTCGCCCCTGCGGGCAGTGGACGTTGTATATTTCAGGGTCAATGATGAGGGCGTAGTGGCGGTGCTGTTGCAAAGTCTGTGGCAATGGATTAAAGAAGGTCGAGTTCAGGGTGTGACTCCTCTACTGCCGACCAAAAACACAAACATCTCCCCTCTGTGCACCTCATAGGGGGACCCCTTCTGTGGGCCCAAGCCCCACCGTGTGCAGTAATGATCATGGGGGAACCTCATCTTTGGGCCTTAGCCCCACAACTATACTACACCTCATTCTTCACACCAAATCAAATCCAGCTTAGACACCTCCTCCACATCATTCTTCACATCCCGGACGCTCCGCGACAGTTGAGATAAACACCCCGGAAGCTGAGACAAGTGAGCGTCCATCACGGAGGGACCCCATCTTGGGCCCAAGCTCCACAAATGGTCTCATGAGGGTAAAATACTAGTATGTAATAAGTGGTCTTATGGGGGGACCCCGTCTTCGGGCCCTAGCCCCACAACCGAACTACACCGCAAACATCACAACTAGACATACCCAACTCAGACAGCTCCACCAACCCCCCAAACAACTAAATACCCTACCGTCTCGCACTACGGCACAGCCAAGCACAACCCCCGGCTTCTTCACATGCACTACCAACCCTCGAAAAATCAAATCATTGCTGCAGATCGCCGTAATTGGCCCCAAGAGTGTGGACATGGTGGCAAGCGCGAAGAACAACCGGTGAAACACCTAGCAAAGCTAACCAAACTCAACCTAACCCAAACACCCACCCCCAACTCCAAGCGTCACAGATCTGGGGTCGCCTGCGGCATAGAGGCAGTAGGGGCAAAACAGAGGAAGAATGATGGGTAGGCGGTGGATCAGATCTGGGTGGGGGGCATAATCGAAGCAAGAACGACCGCTAGGCGGTGGATCAGATATGGCCTTCGGCGCACCTCGCCATCGGCAACAAAAGTGGGTAATCAGCAGGTCGTCATCGTCGTCGTCGGGGGGGGGGGGCACCCCATGCCGAACCACTGAGCTCACAAAGTTGAGTTCGGATCAGGGCCGTCGGCCCATCTCGTCAACAACTTCAGATCTGCGCAAACACATCAGATCTGGCGGTGCACCTCACCATCGGCCACGACCACGGTGTTCTCACCCCCTTCCCCAGACCCACGCGTCACCATCGCGGGTGGAAGCTCCGCGACCTGAGGGAACGAGTCGCTTTCTAGGCTTCGTCGAGCAGTGATGGTCGACGAGGGGCGGCGCACCGGTTAGAAGAGGGAAGGAGGGTAGCACGGCGAGGTAGGAGCACCGGGGCGGCGGCGGCGTACCCTAGCCGCCGCCCCCACACACCTAGATCTAGGGTTTTTTGCGTTTACGAGAGTTAACACTCATAGAGTTGACACATTAAGAGTCCAAATAAGTTACTTAAATTCCCGACTCATATACCGGTATATAATTTGGATGCATAACACATGAGTAACACAACTATAGATATGATAACAACTTAAAATAACCATACTCAAACTATGTAAAATAATGCATAATGTTATAGTTTAAATAGGCAATCCATCGATATTACTAGCCACAATTCACATACGAATAACACTCACATATCATAGTTTTATATTCATGAAAACATACCAACAATATGTCAATCTCAATTTAAGATTTGCACATCATCACACCGCATCATATAAAACAATTAAAGACAACATTCATAATATAATATCACTACAAAACAGTAAATATTTTATGAAATTACATTCTAGAGAGTATAGATATTCAATTAGTTACAAGCACTTGGCATGAAATTAAAATTAATACCGGCTTCGAGACAATCCTTGCCAAATCCTCGCAATTTCAATGGCAATCAAACCGCATGAGAAGCGCTTTTGTTTACTAATTGGGATTAAACAAAGATTTTAAGGTATTGATTTGAAGATGGTGATGGGTTGAAAATGACAGCAAGGAGGAAGGAAATGGGTAGGCGGATGCTTCTTTCTTTCTTTCATTGTTTTTTTCTTCGGATGGCGGCGTACCGAAAGGATGAAGAAAATACAAAGCCCAAACATATTTACACATAGCCTCCTATAATTACCTTTATTAATTAAATCTTCTAATAATATATAATTTACATAAGAATCTTACTATATATATAAAATTTCATATTTCTTATTTCATATGAGCCATCAAATAAAACAAGTTATGCAACATAATTAATATTAACAATATCATTAATAAACATTTTGGGGCTATTAGACCTAAAAAAAAACTTAAATTCTTTAGATCATCAATTTCCAGCTTACATAGTTCAGGCTTTCATAAGCTTTTTTAACAGTGAAGATTTCCTTATTTCTTCAAGCATGAGGGATAACTATAAGACCTTTATCGTGTCGTCGATGTACAAGCGGATTAATGACGGAGGGTTGCGATGCAAGGATGCCAAGATCGTTTGGAAACTTATGGTTCCCCTGAAAGTTAGAATTTTCGAGTGGTTGGTGATGAATGACGCTATCTTATCTAAAACCAACTTACAAAAAAGAAATTTGCAAATCGATGTGATGTGCGGAGAGTGTCAGAGAGAGGAGGAAGATACGAATCATTTGCTATTTGAGTGTATTAAAGCCAAGCTAGTCTGGGAGGCGATCTGTCAACGGTTTGGGTCTTTTCAGAGTCCTAGGACAAGTGCAGACGTCTGGGGGCGCTGCTGGGAAGGGTTACAGGGAAAAAAAGATAGAGATAAGTGGGGCATTTGTGCTTCGGCAACGTTGTGGGGTTTATGGTTAACCAGAAAAGACTTGTGCTTTAGAAATATTAAATGCTCTTTATCAGGAATTATGTATAAAATCTCGGTTCTAACGCATGATTGGACAGGTAGCAGAGGACCGATGAAAAGACTCCGCATGGAAGACGATGAGTAGGTCTCGTGGGGGCAGGGCAGGTAGAGGGAAGGATCTCCCTCCGCAACAGTATCTCACTAGCTTCATTGTCTCAAGCGTTTTTCAGGCATCGATGGGTTATGTATCTTTCTGTTTGGTCGTTTTGGTCTTTTGTCTTTTGTCGCTACTACTTGCGAGTAGTAGTGTAGCGATGTATCTTACTTTATGTCTTTATTTATGCCGTGGTTAGACGACAGAGAGGGGAGATGTGATTTCTGTAATTTGTAATTTGTACTTCTTGTTTCCTTTAATATCCTATTAATGAAGCGATGACAGGGTCATCTTTTATCAAAAAAAAAAAAAACTATAAGACCTTTCTGAGAAATTTTTATTTTAACCTTGCACTGCTTGAAACAATTACTGATAATCTTAGAATAAGAAGTTTAAACGTAGTTTACTTATAAATCGTCACAAGTAATCAATGTCTTTTTGGGTTCATAATATGGATTATCATGTTTCCGGATGTGGACTTTAAGGTACTCTAAAACTTTGATGTATGCCATCTATGCATTTCGATTTCTTTTTTAAAAAGAAGTGTATCCTAGATAGAACTAGTGAGTAAAATACCTTTCTTTCTTTCTTTCTTCTTCCGCTTCTTCTTCTTCATTTTTTTTTTCTTTCTGAATTATGGTATTAACTAGCAACGTCATGTAAACAGGTGGTAGGTGTTCCTGTAACTTTGTATGCAGATCTATAGAATCAGTTTGTTGAGATGAATGTTGGCTTTGATACTATATACAGGGTATGAATGTTTTTTGTTTGGCTATTTATGGGAAATTGTTTTTGCAGTCACTGTATATTCGATAAAAGAAATGTCCTTTCTATTGTCTAGCAGTAGTTGTTGTAATCAAATGATATATTTGTAAATATTATCCCACAAATTAACATGACATCGATTCTTGATACGTTTGGCATTGCCTCTGACTATTGAAGTTCATTGCTGTCCTTACAGGTTAATTCACAGTTAATCAGGAATATCTGCAATGATGCACTTTCTGCCGAGATGGTACTTAATACACTTGTTTGATTTTGTCACCACGACGCTTCACATCATCATATATTACATTTTGGCTGCTCATGTGTCTCGAACTATTTTCAATCATAAGCCTTTTCCTTGGAAGAGCTCTATGATGTGAAAATGGTACAGCTTTTGATTTTCGCTGCCTGTGATAGTGTAATTGCACCTGAATTCTTAACTTACCATTTGTTTTACTGATTAATGATATTTGCAGTGCAGTATTGCTATTTTGTTTGATTGATGAGTCACAAGACCTCTCATGTGGCTTTGGAATGTGGTTTTCAATCACATCCAATATTGTGAGCATTGGCATAACAGCTAATTTAATCAACCACTGTACAATCAGAGACTAAAATGATGAAAGATCCTGCAAACAAAAGCGATAACTTGCCGTATAATACCTCTGTCACATTTATCCTAATTGATTTGGATTTATGCTCAGGTCATCCTTGGAGAGGAGGTTTCCATGTCCAAGTTAACAATTTATTGATATTACAAAACAGATTTGTGATGCAGTCCAAGCAAGAGCTGAACAAGGTTGAAGAATGATCGACTTTACTATTTTTGGTTATAATATATCATTAACTGATGTACCTATTTTCGTTGTGCAGAAAAATACCATGGAATTGTTCTTATCCCTGAAGGGCTTGTAGAAAGTATTCCAGAATTGTATGCACTCTTGCAGGTAGTTGTTTGTTTTTAAACTAGTCTGAATTCTGAAGCTTCAATTGTAGCAATTTTGTTTGCCCGCTAGGCCGCTGCTACAACAAGATTGAAACCTACTGTAGATTGATACACTGTACAAAATTTTTTCAGGAAATTCATGGTCTCAATAAACAAGGTGTCTCTGCTGAGACTATTTCTTCTCATCTTTCACCCTGGGCATCTGCCTTGATTGAAATTTTGTCACCGTTTATTAGCAAAGAGTTCCTGTTTCATTCTTTGTCCCATAATTTCAGCTTTATCTGCTTCTCTTTAAAGTTCAGTGCTATTACCGTCTCTGAAACTATTTCTTATAATGCAGCTGCTTCTCCAATATCCAGAATCCGATGAGTCTGCCCATTTATCTCAGGTTTTGATAATGAATATGAAATAATGTATTGAATTATTTTCTTTGTCTGTTATATTAAAATAAATTTTTATTTGATGTTATTTTGATTTGATTGAGACAGAAAAACTTCTAGCCCATATGGTTGAGAGGGAAATGAGCACCAGGATGGTATGAGTTTTTTCTTTCCCTGCAAATATTCATATCTCGGAAACTATAAATGCCTGACAACTTAGATAATGTATGCAAGCAATTATTGATTTTAAAGAATTATTGTAGAACATTTAGCTTTATTGCATTCCTGTATTTTTTTTTACTTACCTTGTATTGCGCATTATCAAATGTGTTTCAAAGTTAGAACTAACTTTATCAATTGAACTCTTTTGCCACCTTCCAGAAAGAAGGAACATACATACAAAGGAAACAAAAATTCAATGCTATATCACTTCTTTGATTAACAAGCTCGGGGAGGTTTACCATCAAAATTTGATTGTGATTACGCTTATGTATGTCCACAAGTAGCTTTCTTCTCTACATTACATGTTTAATTTTAGTTATGCTACCACCAACTGATAAGCTTCATATCTTCAGGTTCTGGGATACACCTGCTATCATATACTGGCAGCTGGATTGAATGGCTACATGGCTACTGTAACCAACTTGAACATCGACTGAATAAGTGGCGATGCTGTGCTACTCCAATTACAGTGGGTCTACATTCTTAATTAAAAATCTGAAGCTCTATGGTAATTTTTTAGCTTATTCGACATGTAAGCTTATGTGCATCGGATTACTAACAGGCAATGATGACTGTAAAGCGATACTCACGTGGTGTTGGAACCACTCCAATTGGAAAACCTGCTCTACATCCTGCCACAATTAATCTCTACTACTATAATGGGAGAAGGCTTTTGTCCATAACCCAACCCGTGCAGCGCACGTGCAGGTAAATTTTTTTTTTGCCCTTTTCATTCCCCCAATTTTTCCCCACGTGCACAGCACGTGTATAATACTAGTTGACTTGAAAGGAAAAGATTATGAGAGCATCTGTAGTCGTTGAATGTTAAAAATATCTATATATGGATAAATGGAAATAGGAGTCCCACTTTTGATGCACTCGTGCAAAGCTATTTTTTAGCTATCTATATTAAAATAATAAGCGACGGCACATGAAGTGCCGTCGGAGAGGAAAAAAATAAAAAAACAATAAATTTGAGCGACGGCACATGAAGTGCTGTTGGAGAAGGGAAAATAAAAATAAAAATAAAAATAAAAATAAAAAAAATCGAAGGACGGCACATGAAGTGCCGTCCGAGAGCAGAAGGATTAGAACTTAATTAAGTCTGTAGATATATATATGCTTTAATGCTTTATTAAAGCTTTTATTAAAGCATTTAAGGCTTTATTAAAGCTTTTTTTATTTTTTTATTTTTAAAAAATACCAAGGGACGGCACATCATGTGCCGCCCGAGAAATAGGGAGAGCGTGGGACGGCACTCGAAGTGCCGTCCGAGGGGAAATTTTTTTTGGGATTTTTAAATTCTTTTTTGGCTCTTTTTAATTGTAAAAATTTATTTTTTTTTCGATTTTTTTTTTTTTTTTTTGTGGGACGGCACTTCGAGTGCCGTCGCTCAAATATGGATAAAAGCTATATCGATTCTCATTTATAGCAATCGACTGTAGCAAATTATCGATAATATGGATATTTGGCAAACGAGTGCAGCGCTTTTTTTAGCCAAATATCCATATTATCGATATTTAGCAAACGACTACAGATGCTCTGAGTACTTAGCAACAGTTTGTGATTTGTGCAATCATGTATTGAATCATAAGGAACAATAATTAATCTGTATGCTCCGTCGAGTAATGTGGATTTAGGTTGTTGAGGCAAAATGCTTCAAGTTTTCTTATGGATGACACGTACAGAAAACCCAGGACCCATTCAATTTGATGGCCGTGGCACTGATATCAGGCCTTTTACGTAATGCGTCGAAGATCAAGATTACATGGGCCGAATCGAGAAGCTTCAAGATTATCTTGAATACTTAACCCATCTCTTAAACTAAAGTTGAAATGACTGGAATACTAATGATGCTAGTAGCTGATTACAGAGGTGCCATCGGCACCTTTCTTCCTTTTAACTAATTAACTTGAGCTTTGAGTAATGAGTACTTGCCTCATATGTAACAGGTGAAGAGCATCATGAAGCCTGGATGTTCGTTCACAGGATGTTCTGCTAGCTGCCCTAAGTTCTTTGGTATCTACGACCAACGTTCTGTTCAACGGCCAGCTACCTCTCTGAATTTGTTCCTCCAGTGGGCAACTAGGCATCCAATTTTTCCAAAATAAGGACTGCCTATTTGAGCTCATAAAACTTACAGGAATCATACAGTTTTTGAGGATTGACTCATTTGTTTGCTTGTTACAATATGTATATAAATTTCTAGTATGCAATAAGGATTTCCATACTTCAACCCTTTCAGGAAAAGTATCTCCTATCCTTATGATTTGCCCGAAGAAGAATTTTACTTGTTTATGTTCAATAAAATGCAGACTCCGATCATATAGATGGCTGTCTCAGACCAGCCACTAAAATGATCATCTATCCTTCCTGCCAGTTGCGGAGCCTGATATTTCAAATTGATGGTCTCATTTATTTTTCGACAATCATCCACAAAGTCGTTGCACACAACAATAAATTTTAAAACAAAAAAATTGGGATTTTTATTTTATTTTATTTATTGAATCAGAATAGAAAATCTAACGACAAAACTCATATTTCAATAAATTAAGATATGAATTATATTTCAACTACTAGATTAAATCTTACAAAGATTACCATCAACAAATCTATCAATTTAAATAAAACATAACAATGTTTTATGGACTACAACTCTAAAAAGGTTTTTTTTTCCTTCACTTTTAACTAATTTAAAATTTATCAAAAGAGTAGTTGTTATGATAATATTCTAAATATTTGAGGTTAAGTTAGTAAATAAAAATGGTATTTTTCTAAACTAGAGAAATAATGAAAAGAAATAGGGACTTATTATTATGATAATTATGCCACCTTCCCCTACTCCCTTGTTCCCCATTCCAATTCCCATACCAATCTCAGATCACAAAATCCCTCAATGTCCCTGGGCGGCTCCTCCCGCCCCGGCCGCATCATCGGCCCCTCCCTGGAGCGGATCATCAAGAACGCCACCTGGCGCAAGCACACCCTCCTCGTCTCCTCATGCAAGTCCTCCCTCGACCTCCTCCAATCTCAGTCATCTTCCGATGATCCTCTATCCCCTCTCCTCGGCCTCTCCCTCCCCCACGCCTCATCCCTCCTCTCCTCCCTCACCCTCGCCCTCGAATCCTCCTCCCCCAAACTCATAGACCCCGCCCTCGACTCCCTCCTCCGCCTCATCTCCCTCCGCCTCCTCCGCGGCCCCGTCCTCCTCGACCCCACCTCCGCCCTCTCCAAGCTCTTCGACTCCCTCTTCTCCCTCACCTCCTCCGCCCCCGAAGACCAGATCGAGCTCTCCCTCCTCAAGCTCTTCCTCGCCGCCCTTCGCTCCGACTCCCTCCTCATCCGCGCCGACCCCCTCGTCAACCTCGTCAAGTCCTGCTACAACGTCTACCTCGGCAGCCCCTCCCTCCTCAACCAGGTGGTCGCCAAGCTCGTCCTCGCCCAGATTCTCCGCATCGTCTACGCCAGGGTCGATTCCGATTCCATGACGGTTAAGGTCCAGACTGTGTCCGTGGCGGATTTGCTGGATCTGTCGGATAAGAGCTTGAACGACTCGAGCTTGGTGCAGGCCGCGCAGGTGTTTATTGACGAGGCGATGGCGTGGAGCGGGGGTGCGGGGGATGACCATGAGGAGGGGGGAGGGGGTTGGGAAGTGAAGAGTGGGGATGTTGGAGGCGAGTTGAGTGAGATTAGGGAGGATGGGATTTATTTGTTTCGGAATTTGTGCAAGTTTTCAATGAAGTTTGCAAGCGGGGAGGGGCCGGAGGACCCCTTGTTGTTGAGAGGGAAGGTGTTGTCGTTGGAGTTGTTGAAGATGGTCGTGGAGAATGCCGGGCCGATATGGAGGACTAATGACAAGTAAGCCTTGAGTTTCCTTTATTTTGTTAAACATGCTAGCTTGGCACATGGATTTGGACAATGTGGTTTAGTGGCATTGAAATACCCTATAGTTGATACCGGTCTGAATATCGGCTGATACCAAACAACTGATACTTATACATATTGGCTGATACTCGCTATCTATGCCAATATTGGGTTTTCAACCATGCCTATGGCAACTTATGGCATGCTTGGATAAAACCCAATAGCTAGAGTATACCATAAGTGAGAGGCATAAGATGAGAGGCTGACATTGAGAGAAACTAACGAGTAGCATAGTTAAATTTGATGGGCCACACCTTCTACTAAATAAATTTATTCTTCATGTGATCGGTTACGACTGGATGACAAACAATATCCCTGAACAGAAATTTCGATAATTGAGAAAGAGCCTCGACATCATCTAAGTGTAAGCCCTGAGGTTCAGATGTAAACACATGGTACATGCATTCATCCAGGTACTAATTTAGTATGGAAATCTCAGTTTATTATCCAACCAACTACTTCTTCGAACACAAGAAGTAACCATAATTTTCTCATTGTTGTTGTACCTTTCTTTCATGTAAGCAGCAGGTGAGTGATTTTTATGTGTGAGCACTAGCTATGTTTGTGTTTACTGCTAAATTACTGAAAAAAATGCAATGCCTCTGACAGGATTCAAAATGTGTTTTAGAGCATCTCCAACGGCTAGCCAAAATGAAGAGGCATAGCCATATTTGGAGAGTCACACTCATTTTGCATCTCCAACGGTTAGGCATAATGGCTAGGCATTTTGCCTAGCCATGAACATGAAGAGGCAAAATAGAGAGCAAGAGGCAAAATATAGAGGAAGAAGCATGGTTGGAGATGAAACAAAATGGCTAGCCAAATTCACTAGGCAAAAATACTATTTGAACAATTTGGCTAGCCATTTTAGCTAGTATGGTTGGAGACTACAAGAATTCATCAACTCACTAGCACGTGTTTTTATTTAGAATTTTAGCTTTGTTATTGACTTGATTGGGTAATGAACAACATGTCAGGTGTGTATCAAGTCACTTTTTGACTCAAGCATGTGTTATGTAATCAAACATTACCATAATCATTAAAAATAATTACCATAATTATTAAAAATAACTAATGCTGCAGTGCATGTGCCTTTTCCCCCAACATCATTCAGTATGATATATAAAGATGGAAAGCACATGCAATACATATGTTGTAGCTTATGTGTAAGCTGCAAATTTATCCACAATCCATACAACCACAACCCTAACTCATTATTGTAGTAAAGATGTTCACACGCTTGACATTTCCTTCTTTTTTCAGGTTTTTAGGAGCTCTTAAGCAGTATCTCTGCCTGTCATTGCTAAAAAATAGTGCATTATCAGCAATGAGTATATTTCAGCTTCTGTGTTCTATTTTCGGGAGCCTATTTTCTAGATTCAGATCTGGGCTAAAAGAAGAATTTGGGGTTTTCTTTCCAATGCTTGTCCTACGAGTTCTGGAAAATGTACTTCAGCCCAGTTTCTTGCAAAAAATGACGGTTCTCAACTTGTTGGAGAAGATCTGTCAGGATCCACAGGCTATTATTGATATTTTTGTGAACTATGACTGTGACGTGGAATCACCGAATATTTTTGAAAGGTATGCAATTCAGGAAACACTAAATCATTTTATCCCTTGATTTTTTCTTTCCTGGCATGGGGATTTTTATTGATGGTTGTACTTATGCATGGAGTGATTTTTATTTTTCCACTCTTTAATAAGTTATTACTTATTTGAACCACTTATTCTGGTCTCTTTTATAAAAATGTATTAAAATACTTTTAATTCGATCAGATGTTTGCAGGGTCGTCAATGGTCTTGTAAAGACTGCTTTAGGTGTACCATCTGGAGCTGCGACCACACTATCTCCTGCACAAGATAGTACACTCAAAATTGAGTCAGTCAAATGCCTGGCCTGTATCATTAAGTCAATGGGAACTTGGATGGACCAACAACTGCAAGTTGAGGATGTTTCTCCAGGAACTCCAGAATTTGATCATTCGTCATCAGTTAATGGAGAAGAGGGAGTTGGAATTGACTATGACCTTCATTCTGATGCAAGTTCTGAACAATCTAATGCTGCAACTCTTGAGCAACGCCGGGCTTATAAATTAGAGCTTCAGGTAAAGTAGGAATATTTCTTCATAGTCTTTCTCACATCTTGGTTTTTTGCCACCTAATAGAGTATCCCATTTCTCTGTATTTAATTGCTTTCAAAATGGTAACTAACACAATGCCACTGATGGTGATGACTAAACTGACAATGCAGAAAGGCATTACACTTTTTAATAGGAAACCGTCCAAGGGTATTGAATTTCTGATTAGTACCAAGAAAGTTGGAGGTTCTCCCGAAGAGGTAGCTTCATTTCTGAGAACAACTATCGGTTTGAATGAAACAATGATTGGTGACTATTTGGGCGATAGGGATGAATTCCCATTGAAAGTCATGCATGCATATGTGGATGCACTGAAATTCGAGGATATGGATTTTGGGGAAGCTATTAGGTTTTTCTTGCGAGGTTTCAGACTGCCTGGAGAAGCACAGAAAATTGATCGCATCATGGAAAAGTTTGCAGAACGCTATTGCAAATGCAATCCAAGTTCTTTCACTAGTGCAGATACTGCATATGTTCTTGCCTATTCTGTCATAATGCTTAATACAGATGCACACAATAGCATGGTCAAAGATAAGGTACGTTAGGTAATTACGTTTCTCTAGCTTTTTGAATTCCAATCAAGTTCTCTCCTGATATTTATTATTCGTGCAGATGTCCAAGGTTGATTTCATCCGTAATAATAGAGGAATTGATGATGGCAAGGATTTGCCTGAGGAGTACTTGGGTTCCTTGTATGATCATATTGTAAAAAATGAAATTAAAATGAAAGCAGAATCCTCTGCTCCTCAGGACAAGCAAGAAAATAGCATCAATAAGCTTCTTGGCTTGGACAGCATATTTAACTTGGTTACTGGGAAGCCGGCAGAAGAGAAGGCATTAGGTGCAAGTGACATGCTAATTAAGCATATCCAAGAACAATTTAAAGCAAAAAGTGGCCGATCAGAGTAAGTTCAATGAAACAAGATGGGTTTATTTACTGCTTCTTGCTCCACTGAAATCATTCGTTTTGGCAATGCAGGTCTGTGTATTACACAATGTCAGACATAGGAATTCTGAGATTTATGATGGAAGTTTCCTGGGCACCTATGATGGCTGCCTTCAGTGTGACGCTTGACCAAAGTGATGACAAAGCTGCCACATCCCAGTGCCTCCTAGGCTTCCGGCATGCTGTGCATGTAACTTCAGTAATGTGCATTCAAACGCAGAGAGATGCTTTTGTTACATCTGTAGCTAAGTTTACATTCCTTCACTCCGCTGCAAATATGAAGCAAAAGAATGTTGATGCTGTGAAGGTAAGAGTGAGCAATTTGCTGTTCTCTTCTTGGGTGTCAATTAGCCAATCCTTTTAAAAATGACTATTGTACATTTTCTATAATGTGAAGGCATTCTCGCCTAATTTTAACTTCATAATATCACCAATGCATTCCAAGGAGTTTTTGGCCAGCATTGTAGTTGGCTACAAGAGCTGCATAGTGGTCCATATAACCAATTTTTTTAATAATATAAAGTATCTAACCCATTGGTAGTTTTTTCTTTCCTCAAATCCATTTCAAGAAGAGATGTAGAAAGTTAAAATTTAGGAATGTGTGTCTGCTCATTCTCTTTATCCAACAATGATATTTCTAGTGTGGTATCAAATTTCAGCCATCACCTAGATGCATTACCCGGTTCGTATTGGAAACTTACCTACCAATACTCTCGTTATGTCAGATATCAGTGATAAATATCAGCTGATATCCGACTCGATACTGATACCGAGTTTTGAAACCATAATTTCTACAAACTGGTATGAGTTCAATATTCGACCGATTAGAAGTTCGAAGTGATTGCTTTTCATCAGTATCAATGATAGAATCTGGAAACTGGAAGTTAATGGAAATTAGCTGACTAAAGTTGACACTGGAGAGTAAAATTAGAATTTGCCTTTTACTTTTAGATACCACAGGTAATATCACTTCTGTTTTTCTCTTTCTATTAATTATTTATAAATTTTGTCATATATTTATCTTAAATTCAAAGTAAACAATTTCCGCATCTGTCTTGTCCAAAGGTTCAAATAAACTGATTTGATGCTCTTTTCTTTTGAGAATAATAAAGTGTTCTTATTAGCTCGTACTGTTAATGTATTTAACTTTTTCATTTGAATTCTGATGTTTTTGTAGAAAAAGATTTGTGTACAAATTTATTTAAGAGAATGAAGGTCTTATTAAAAATGTAGGCCTGTTGTCCAACAGCATGCTCTTGAGAATAAGATTTGATTGCATTTCTTTATTTCTTATTAGCCTATAAATATCTTCCTTTTCCTTTTTTTTATCGATATCTTTCGATCCCTTTTATCTTCTTCATCTCATTTTTTCCTTATGGACTTTAAGTTTTGATTACATATTATTCTTAATCTTTACTCGAGTCAAATCTCTTGGTACTTCTTCTATGTTATGCAATGCAGTGAACCTCTACACAGTGAAAACATTACTATGTGCATTAGTCGAACATTATAGCAAGCATTACTAGCTACATAATGGTGTCCTCATAATTATTGAACCACATCTGTTACTTCCTGTTGATCGATTATATCCTCGCTTGTGCTACCTGTGTTGGTCCCCCCATTTGTTCTTTCTTTCCAAGTTTTAATTCTATTTACCTTTTAGATAATTTATATTTATACATTAGGGAGGCCCCCCTCTATTGACTATAGATTATAGGAGTCCTTGACAGCTGAACCCACGTTTGCATTTCCTATTAATCCTCATTATCCAAAAATGTGAATAACTCTTTTCTTTATAAATCATCTTGATATTTACTTGTTGCAAAATCAATGACAATATCCGTAGTTCATGATACCTATATTAGTTCCTGTTTGTTCGTTCCTTTGAAGGCTAAGGCTATTTACTTTTTGGATAATTTTTATTTATTCGTCAGGGAAGCCTCTGTCTCTTAACTTTAGATCATAGGAGCAAGTGGCAGCTAAAAACAATTTTGTTTCATATTATTCCTCAATTTCAGAAGATATAATAACTCTTTTATGAATCCACCTGCTATCTAATTTGTTTCGCTAGCTAGTGGTATCTATTTATCGCAAAAGTTAATAGTTGAGACTATTTGCTGAAACATTTATATAAAAATGTTAGTGTCTATAATTTATTTCATATTATTGATGTGTAAAGTGGGGACTCCTCTTCCTAACTTCAGCAACTCTGAAATCCATGATTGCATAGAAATTCTTTTGACATATTATTTATTGTTTTTGAAAAATTATGAAGCACAAATATTGGTATGAGATGTGGATTGTATATTACATCGTTTCAACTATCGGTATCGGTATCAGATATCAGTTACTATTTCTCGGTAATGTCAGACATCTAAGGGAGTACTAGTAGGCAAAATTCCAATCCGTCTCTGGCAATGAATTTTGAACACTATTGGCTGAGATTTGATACCATGGTATAATGCATAAGTGCATAGGGTACATTGGTGGGTACATTGATATAACATATTCTTATTCAAGTATTTATAACATTTTGTAGTAAAAAATTATCATTCTCATTTCCACATTTAACAATATAAAATTCCAACGTAAGAACAACATTGGTGAAAACACCCTTGCAACATTATTAGTATCCAACATTAGTGAAAACAACACGAATATCCAACATTATTAGTATGTTGAAAGTACTCCAACATTACCCTTGCAACCCAATTCAGCGGAGTCAATCATATTCCAAACACTTAGTTTTGTAAGTGGAATCAGGGTGTTCTGCTAAACAGAAATGGAGAGAGAATGAGAATGAATTGGGATAAAGGGGGTGATTGAGAAAGCTTCTTTCTCCACCTCGATTTGAGAAAACACGGGGATGGATAAGGAGAAAGAAGATGGTGTAGGAGAGAGGCTTACAAATGTCCACATTTATGTGACAGAGGGAAACTACGAAAGAGAGGAGTCACGAGGAGTTCCAAGGAAGAGATGTAATTGTGAGGAGCTAGGTTGCACCAATACTTCAATATGGGTTGTATATCATGTTTGTACCTAAAACCGACACTTGCCCAACACGTAGCTGAATACTTAATCCCTGTACAACTCAAAACCTGTGTCTTTGACTTGCCTTAGTAACCTTCTTCATAGTTGTGCTATCATTGGGAAAAGGAAATATGACAAGGAGAGGCATGAAAAAGTAACATGAGAAGCAATTAGGCAAAGAAAGGGTTAACTTAGAAGTTGGAACTCAGGGTTATGATTAGTTAAGTTCAGAGATGACTATAGTCCAAGAAACCAAATACAATGTAACACTATAATTTAAAGGGTTAATAATTTTGTGTGGTCTACCTTTTATCTGTTAGATCTACATCCGACAGTCCACACTACCGAATTAATATTCAAAATAGTGTAAATGTCTAATAACTTGTGCATCAATTTAATATTTAAAAAATGAATTTTGTAATAATGTACACACATATGTAGCTGTGTCTCCATCCTATATATTGAAATGGCCGTCGTTATATCAGTTTGTATCCATGTACCGTATTTGTTCCTTCAACATAAATGAGTTGTTATATCAAGTTGCAAGAGGTTGTAAGGACTTGTGTTGTTCAGAAAAATATAGGGATCCTAGGGGATACAGTTAATATTGCTATCCTTCGTGTACTTTTAATGTAGTTCATAGCCAAATTAAATTCAACCCCATAAAAATTTCCAGCTTGCGTGCCTCTATATATTCAAGCATCGCTGAATATATTTATTGTTAAAAAAACTAAATGTGATTGTGCACCAAGCACTAGGCAGTTAAAATCGGTTTTTGGAACTAATTGGTCTAGGAACGATTAGTGATTAATCGGTTAATCGGAAAATAATCGGGGATTAAATCGAAAAAATCGTTATATATATATATATATATATATATTATAAAAAAAGATATATTCTTATTATGTAGCAACCCTAAATCCTAACATAAAAATACTATGAAATTATCAAATTGGAAAATATAGTTATAGAGAAAAGAAGAGTACTTGATTTGAGCTAAGTTTAGATTCTGGATATGGGTCGGATCGGATTTGCTAGTCGGTTCCATCAAACAAAAACAATCGGGGAGGAAGAGCAGCGCGAGCAGCAAGAGGAGGTTGAGCAGGTGCGGTCCGGGTCAAGTATGCGACGACGCAGGGGAAACGATGACGGATCAAATTTCGGATTGCTCGAGGAAGAAGAAGAGAACCGGTTTGGGTTTGGGTTTGGGTTTGAAGAGAATCAGTTTGGATTTGGGTTTACACGAAGAAGAAGAACAGAGCGGCAACATATCGGATTTAGGTTTGTGCGAGGATCAGAAGGGGTTTGGATTTTGGATTTGTGTTTGGGCCGGATTGAGCCCAAATAATGCAAATAAGCATGAAAATTAGAAGATGTGATTTAATCGGTTAATCGGCCACTTAAAATCGGCCGATTAACCACTAATCGGCCGATTATACCCGATTAAATCGCTAATTAATGAAATACTATAAATCGCTAAAAAATAATCGCTTAGCCTCCGATTAGCGATTAATCGGGAATTAATTGGGCATAATCAGGGATTTTAACTGCTTAGGGTCCAAGCATCTCTGCACCCACTAATGCACCCGGTAGTTGTGCTTGAAGCAAAACTAAGTACCTTCTCCCTAGTCCAAGAATATTTAATAACTTTTCCTTTTTAACTAATTTTAAATTGTTCTGGATGAATCTAAGCTTATTCAGGATGCTACCTAGCCAGGATTTTCTGTTTTCACCATATCTAATCAGGAATTACTTGCATCATTTTCATGACAAAAGTATGCTAAAACATTTTCAATCGAAGTTTTTTAATGAATAATTCTTTCTAGTTTTTGAATTTTTGAGAAGTAGGGCAGTTATAAAGGACTAAGAGTAGACCCAAACAAACTTGGGTTGAAGCTATTAAGAGAGATTTGAAAAGTCTTAATTTGACATAGGAGGTGGCCCTCACTAAGGTTGAGTGGAGTTGATGTAAAACTAACCCTAAGATAGAGAATTTCTAAGATTCTTAATGGATTAATTTTACCAACACGTAGTGTGGATCAAAGTTAGAATTTTTAAACAGTTAATCGGTTTGATGGATTTTCAAGAACTGAATCACGTTAACAATCCTAATTAATAATTCAATTCTACAATTAATAATTAAACTCCTAAGTGTTCTTAGTAAGTAAAAGATTCAATATTGATTTGTACTCTAATCAAGCAGGTGGAACGCTCAATCTCAATATTTATGGTCGACAGTTAAATTGAATAATATAATAGAGATGATAAAGTAGTATAACACAAATATTTGAGAATTGGTAAGAGCATACCGATGGTTCGAAGAACTCAGCATAGATCTCCGGTTGAACACGAATAGCACAACGATCAGCAACAATAGCGGAAGCAACAACCAAGAGAAATGGCAGCAACCGGCAAGGGCTGGCAGATTTGGGTCGGCGTCGGCGCTCAGGAGGAGCACAGGACGCACACGGGTTGCTGGACTGGTGGTCGGCCTGGTGTGAGGGCGTCGCGACTGACTGGAGGCGACGGGGGCGTGCTTGGGTGTTGATGAGGGCGGACGAGGTCGAGGGAAGGTTGTCGAGTGCTTGCTGTTCGGGTAGGGGATTGGAGGAGGATGTGGAGTTGCTTCGGGTGGAGCTTAGGTGGAGGAGGTAACGGATTGGCACTTAGACGTTGAAGAAGAAGAGATGGGTGAGATGGGTTTCAAGAAGAGTAGGGCAGTGGAGAAAGAAGAAGATGATGGGCGGCTGAAGAAAGGGTTTTGTATAATAGGATTGGATTTTGGAGATTTGGGAAATTAAGGTGAGTAATTTTATTTGGGAGATTTTTAATTTGGAGTAGATTTTAGAGTTTATCACAAACCCTAAAATTGTATTAGAATTTATCACAAATCCTAATCAGTTGGATTTCAATTGTATCACACAAAGGAGAGAAGAAGAGCAAAACTCAACACAATAATTTTTTAATCAAGAATAGCTTACTTTCTCATTACTCTCAAGGCCTATAAATAGGCTCAAAATAAATCTCGATGCAAATCTCAAAATATTCTAAAAATTTCAAAATATTCTAATGCATAAAAGAAAGATTACATATGGCTATAATTGTCAAAAATAAATATGGTACTGAAATAAAATACTAAGCTAAATAGAATGGATGTCCTCATCATTCTCTCAGGGTGGGAGAGAACTCGACCTAGTCGAGTCAAAACCAGTGATTCTGTCATGGTGCTCCAAAAGATCTGGATCCAGTTGCGGGAGCTCCTCATGATCACTGCAAGTGTCATCTGACTTCGGCTTGTTCTTCCACCTTACCAAATACTTGTGCATACCACTATTTCTTGTAGAGATTATCTGATCATCTAAAATATTATTCAATTCTTCTGTCGGTGGGTGAATAGTATCAGGTAGAGGGGTAAATGTGGGAATCTCACCATTAGGCTGCATGATAGGCTCATCTATAAGAAAATTTTCATGATTGAATTTTGAGCCTTCATAAAGTACTAGATCCTCAATATTGAAAGTCTTATGCCAAAAACCTTCAGGAAGCTCAACGACATAGGTATTATCATTGATTGTATGTAGAATCTTAAATGGACCTGCAGCACGTATGTTCAAGTTCTTAACGGATCCAGCTGGAAACTGTTCCGGACGAATCCGAACCATTACTTCGTCACCAATATCAAAAGTTATAAATTTTCCTTTAGTATCTGCTATTAACTTATAGTTAAAATTATTCTCATTAAGTTCCTTGAAAATTTCTCTATACAAATCATGAATGTGATGCAAATGTGGGTGCAGACTCTGTGACTCTAAGATGTTCTAACACATGGATAAAATCTATAGGCTGCCAAGTGACTTGGGAAGGGATGAGTGACTCAGGTACACTCAATGGAGGTGACTGGACAGACTGAATACAATTGAGAGACTGGTCATCCTCTTTTTCATCAAAGTCATCACTTACATTAGGTTCATAGGTACTCATTGTCGGGCCCATCAGCGATGACTGCGGTACCCTCTACTATATTGATCCTACTTGGGCTGGGACAGTTGCCAGCAACATGACCATATCCCTTACATTTATAACACTTCAGTGAGATGATCAATCTTAGAATAGTCTCTTTCATTGTTCTTACCCGTGCTGTCATTTCTAAGTGGATAGGAATTTGAAGTATGTTTGTTTGGGTAAGACTTGTTAGGGTACTGAGGAGAGGAGTGCTCAAGTCTAAAGGGATCAGGAGGATTCATTCTGGAGGAATGATCCATCGAATCGCTGGATTTGTAATGGGAACTTGCTTTAAGGGAATTCATATCGAGGACAAGAGCATAAGCTGCCGCTAATGAGTCCACATTTCTATGAATTAGCTCGTTCATTATATCGGCTTATAATCCAGTCCTGAACCTAAAGAGAGTTTGTTTTTCACTTTCTTTACCTAAAGCATTGCACCGAATAAGGAAGTCATCAAATTTATCAACATATTCTTGTGTGGATTTACTTTCTTAATAAAGTTGGTTCTACGAATCTAGCAATTGAGTGTGGAACGATAATGGTACATATCTCTCAGTGAGCTTCTCTTTCATGGCTTCCCAAGTGGCTATGAGTGTCAGGCGCGGCCTCTGCGGGTGTGTTCAAAATTGGTCCAGTATTGTTGAGCTTTACCCGTCAATTTCATTGTGGCAAATTTAACATTCAGGGCTTCGCTCATGTCAAACCATACAAAGTAGTGGTTCATGTCACGGATCTAATCGAGATAAGCTTGGGGTTCCATGTGACCTTCAAAATAGGGAATGTCAGCCTTAACGTTCCTTTTATATTGTTCGTCAGGGTCACGTTCTTGACGTCGATCATCACGGAAATTTTCTTGAGGGACCTGACGATTAGCATGAAGTTCAGGGACAACAATTTGATTTAATTCCACTTTCTCAAATCTCTGATTGATATTGGCAAGAGTTGCTTGAATGGCAGCTAGGATAGTGGAAATATCAGAGTTGTCCATTTCTGGTTGGTAAGGTCTAGGGTTTCTAATTGGGTGATTTGGGAGGGATAAGAAAGGCTCGTCAAGATCTGTGATGGTGCTGTGAAGATGCTTTCACCAAAAGGGAAGAACTAGGGGTCGTGTGTTTTTTTTTTAATTAATAAATCTGAAATGATCTAAAAAAATAAAATAAATAAAAGACTACACAATCCTAAATGAATGCAAAAATTGATGACTAAATGATGCAAGAACTAGGGTTTTAAGAACCTTCGCTCTGATACCAAAATGATGCAAAACTAACCCTAAGATAGAGAATTTCCATGATTCTTAATGGATTAATATTACCAACACGTAATGCGGATCAAAGTTAGAATTTTTAAACAGTTAATCGGTTTGATGGATTTTCAAGAACTGAATTACGTTAACAATTTCAATTAATAATTCAATTCTACAATTAATAATTAAATCCCTAAGTATTCTTAGCAAGTAAAAGATTCAATATTGATTTGTACTCTAATCAAGCAGGTGGAATGCTCAATCTCAATATTTGTGGTCGACGGTTAAATTGAATAATATAATAAAGATGATAAAGTAGTATAACACAAATATTTGAGAATAGGAAAGGGTATACCGATGGTTCGAAGAACTCAGCGTAGATCTCGAATTGAACATGAAGAGCACAACGATCAGCAACAATAGCAGAAGCAACAAACAAGAGCAATGGCAGCAACCAGCAAGGGCTGGTAGATTTGGGTCGGCGTCGGCACTCGGGAGGATCACAGGACGCGCACGGGTGTTGGACTGGTGGTCGGCCTGGTGTGAGGGCGTCACGACTGACTGGAGGCGATGGGGGTGTGCTTGGGTGTTGACGAGGGCGGACGAGGTCGAGGGAAGGTTGTCGAGTGCTTGCTGTTCGGGTAGGGGATTGGAGGAGGATGTGGAGTTGCTTCGGGTGGAGCTTAGGTGGAGGAGGTAACGGATTGGCACTTAGACGTTGAAGAAGAAGAGATGGGTGAGATGGGTTTCAGGAAGAGTAGGGCAGTGGAGAAAGAAGAAGATGATGGGCGGCTGAAGAAAGGGTTTTGTATAATAGGATTGGATTTTGGAGATTTGGGAAAGTAGGGTTTGAGTAATTTTATTTGGGGGATTTTTAATTTGGGGTAGATTTTAGAGTTTATCACAAACCCTAAAATTGTATTAGGATTTATCACAAATCCTAATTATATCACACAAAGGAGAGAAGAAGAGCAAAACTCAACACAATAATTTTTTAATCAAGAATAACTTACTTTCTCATTAATCTCAAGGCCTATAAATAGGCTCAAAATAAATCTCGATACAAATCTCAAAATATTCTAAAAATCTCAAAATGTTCTAATGCATAAAAGAAAGATTACATATGACTATAATTGTCAAAAACAAATATGGTACTGAAATAAAATACTAAACTAAATAGAATGGATGTCCTCATGAGGAGTATTGAAGGATTCATGTAGCTGATCCCAAAATTTTGGGATAAGGCTTTGTTGTTGATTTTGTTGTTGAAGGTGTTATATGTAAGCATAACCGTAACATGAATTTTCTTGATTATGAAATAGACTATTGTATGTTAACTCATTTTATTTTTATATCAAGGCCCCTACTTTTGTTGTAATATTTAAGCCCATTAAATGATGGTTTATAAAGTGGAATCAGATGAGGTGAAGATGATACTATTGGTGGCTCATTATTTTTTCTAGTACCATGTAGTATGTGTAACCAAACTCACATAAGAAATTCTCTTTCATGGGTTTTATATGTCCACCTATTCAAATAATGTTTGAGAGATGAAATGGAAGACTTGCTGGGAAGTCTGTTCTTATTAGATAGAGTCAACTTTAATGCCGGAATGGTCTTACCAGGCAACTACTTGCAAAGAAAGGTTTTACTGGATTAGTCTAAAATTTGGTATATTCCCCAAGTAATTGGAGTTAAAGGTTGCTCTAGCTGAGGATAATGAGGGTGAATGGGTAACTCGAGCAATGGAAACCACTAACTAAGCCAATAAGGAGTGGTAAAGTGGTAATTGATGTATCAAAAAAGACTAGGATTAGACACAGAAAAACTTGAATGGAGGCAGTTAAACAGGATCTGATATTTGTTAATTTGAGAAAAAAGAAGAGATGATCCTTTACAATACTGAATGGTGGAAGATGATTCATATAGCTGACCCCAAGGATTTAAGATGATGGATAGAGTTTCTTGATTTAATTCAGTAGTCAATTAATCAATTTGCACACATCTGTGTATAAGTGGTGATAATTGTACTGCTTTTAGTGTACTACTTTCACACGGCTAAGAGTGAAAGGGTGGTGCCCTCAAGCAATTAATGCAAAAATATTTTACTTGGGCTCAGCATTCTTCATTCTAGTATTGTGAAAGTAGTACACTAAAAGTAGTACGCTTGACAGTTTGCATCTGACTATTATACATTTGAAGTCACATTTCCTAGTCTTGTATCATAAAATTAGAAGAGTGCGTATGAGCCCCCTCTATGTTAGTTGTGACAGTAAGACTTAATTGATGGTTAAGACAAATTGACTGCAATTTATTTTAATGCACCATATTTTTATTTTCCTGCCAATGCAGAACTATAATTTTTTGTTGACTTGTCAATAGGCCATTATAGCCATTGCTATTGAAGATGGTAATCATCTGCATGATGCTTGGGAACATGTATTAACATGCCTTTCCCGATTTGAACATCTGCACCTTCTGGGGGAGGGTGCACCTCTTGATGCTTCATTTTTTACGGTACCTGATTCAGAAGAAAAATCACAGAAATCAAATGCTGTTCCTCCGTTGAAGAGAAAAGGAAATGCTCTTCAAAATCCTGCAGTGATGGCTGTTCTTCGTGGTGGCTCTTATGAGAGTGCATCAGTTAAGGTCAATACATCAGGGCTGGTTTCTCCAGAACAGATTAACAACTTCATTTCAAACTTAAATTTATTAGATCAGATTGGAAGTTCTGAGCTTAACCACATATTTGCACATAGCCAAAGATTAACTGGTGATGCAATAGTATCTTTTGTCAAGGCTCTTTGCAAGGTTTCCATGACAGAGTTGCAGTCTCCTACAGATCCTCGTGTTTTCAGCCTTACTAAAATAGTTGAAATTGCGTAAGTTTTTCTTTGGCACTTGGGGTTTCTTTCTTATTCTACTGAGATAGCCTGTAACCAGTGCCGGCCTAGTCTAACTTCTTGATTTATGATGCATGCAGGCATTACAATATGAACCGCATCAGATTGGTCTGGTCTCGTATTTGGACTGTTCTTTCTGATTTCTTTGTCTCAGTTGGGTTATCAGAAAATCTTTCAGTGGCAATATTTGTGATGGATTCACTACGGCAGTTGGCCATGAAGTTCTTGGAACGAGAGGAACTGGCCAATTATAACTTTCAAAATGAGTTTTTAGCACCTTTTGTGACTGTTATGCAGAAAAGTAGTTCTTTGGAGATCAGAGAACTCATTGTTCGATGCATATCACAGATGGTCTTGAGTCGTGTTAACAATGTGAAATCTGGATGGAAAAGTGTTTTTACGGTAATCCATTATTTCTCAAGAGTTCTTATGGAAAAATCGAACAACTGTTTTTCTTTTAAATGTAAATGATATGAGTAGTTACTTAGTATTATTCAAATATATCTAATTTCTGCTATTGTGATCCTCAATCCAGGTCTTTACAATTGCTGCTGCTGATGAACATAAAAACATTGTCTTACTGGCATTTGAAACCATGGAGAAAATAGTTCGAGATTATTTTCCCTACATTACTGAGACAGAGACCACAACTTTCACTGATTGTGTGAAGTGTCTAATCGCATTCACTAACAGCAGGTTTAACAGTGATGCCAGCCTTAATGCTATTGCATTTCTTCGATTCTGTGCTGTTAAGCTTGCAGAGGGAGTCATCCGCTATGATAAGAGCTCTGAGAGCCATTCAGAAAAGGGTGATGCTTTAGATGAAAATGCTTCATCTTGTAAAGATGATAATGTCTACTTCTGGGTTCCTTTGCTTGCGGGTACTAGCAGTATTTTCAAGGCATTTTTTTTTTCATATTTAATCGCAGTGGAGTTTGCTACTATATATACATTTACTAGGTTTGCCCGTTGACACGTGCCTACGGCACGTCTTCGGAACGGTGCACCTTGTTTGATCATATAAAATAGTTTTGGAGATTCAGCAAATTAATTGAAGTAGCAAACATATTATATGAGAAACTTTTGGGGGTCCAGCAAAAAACATATTATATGATTTTTTTGAATTATTTTTAAAGTTTTAAAATTTTTAAAGTTTTAAAATTTTTAAAAATTTTTAAAATTTTTAAAATTTGTATTTTCTTAATTTTTTTAATAGAAGAGGGAGGGAGAGAGAGAAAAAAAATTTAAATAAATATAGTTGTTGTTTTAGGTGGGGGATTTGAATTTGAGTTTTGGGGAGAAACATTTGGGGGGAAAAATATGTATTGTGAGGTTAGATCTCGGCCTTTGATTTTTGGGGGGATTGAAGGAGAGCCACTTGATAGCTTTCTTTGTGTTTTATTATATAGATTAATGCTGTGGACCTTGATATGTTTTCAGGTTTGTCAAAATTGACATCTGATTCAAGGCAAACCATTAGGAAAGGAGCTCTGGAAGTACTTTTTGACATTCTTAAGGACCATGGACACCTTTTTTCATCCTCATTTTGGATGTATATATTCGAATCTGTCATTTACCCCATGTTTAGCCGAGGACGACGTAGGCTTGATCAGATTTCACCAATAGCAGACTTTTCTGAACAGCTGGAGGATGATTCTTGGAACTTTCAAACTGATGCAGTGGCAGCGCAGTGCTTAGTGGACTTGTTTCCGAAGTTTTTTGATGTACAACGGTCTCAACTTGTGAATGTAGTAGAAATTCTCACTAGTTTTATCAGAAGTCCTTATCAACAATCTTCAACTACTGGTGTCTCTGCTTTACTCCGTTTGATGGATAATATTGGAAGTAAACTTTCAGAAACTGAATGGAGAGAGATCTTGGTTCTCTTAAAAGGAGCAACTGCATCAACACTGCCCATCTTCTCAAGAATTGTGAA
Source organism: Hemerocallis citrina (assembly GCA_017893485.1). Taxonomy (NCBI): domain Eukaryota; kingdom Viridiplantae; phylum Streptophyta; class Magnoliopsida; order Asparagales; family Asphodelaceae; genus Hemerocallis; species Hemerocallis citrina. The sequence goes on along the minus strand of CM030367.1, from coordinate 156,328,983 downwards.
TATCATGAACAAAGTTGAAATTTCGGACAAGACTCCGACTTATTCTGATGCTGAACTATATTCAGATCATGAATTCATTAATGATGATGAAGAGGATGAGAATATGGAGACAGCGTCATATGCTATTGTCACACTGAAGGGTCACATATCTGTGCAGCTCCTAATTGTGCAGGTATTCTTAGCTGCTTCTTTCCAGTGGATATAGTCTCTAGAGTTTCCTTTTTTTCAGAATTTTTGTATCTTAATTTCCACGTAAATATTATTGTCTGAGGCATGCTTACTTACTACAAAATGACATCTTGAATAAATTTATTGTCAGCCCACCATAAAACTATGGTAGAACATTTAGTTGAATTAAATCAGATGAGATTTCTGGTTTTGGAACTCATTTGACTTAAAACTTAAGACAATTTTTAGGAGGTTAAGAGGCCTAATTACTCATACATCTTTATCATTGAAGCTTTCTCTTATCAAAATTGGGTTGGTTTTGATATCTAAGGCTCCATGGAAGCGGCTTGACTAAATTTACAAATAAGAGCTACCTGCGTTAAAATTTAGGTGGTAGCTCTATCACAATATGTTTTGAGTTAAAGTTATTAAGAAAAGGTTGAAAAACCTAACCCAAACCCCAAGTCTTTCTTTTTTCCCGACGTGCTCCTGCATGGTGTTGCACAATGGTGTAACAACAGCAGACACACGCTGATCTGGGTACCATCTTTTCACATAGAGAGGAACAAACCAATGGTTTACAGAGGTAGTCTTTGAGTTCAGGTTGAGGTTTTAATCTGAGTTTCCTAATGGGTTCAAGTTCAGTGCTCACTAAGAAGCGTGACCCTATCTTATTGTCAATTTGTCATCCGAATGGGTTTAAAACTTGAAAATACGTGACCCAACCCATGTAAAAATATATGTTCCTAAAATGGGCAGTGCTATGGTTTTTACTTCAAACCATTAAAAGTCATCTTATGTAAAGTGCAATTTGTTTTTTTTTTGGAGAGGATGATCCTATAGTTCAGGTTGAGGTTTTAATGTGAGTTTCCTAATGGGTTCAAGTTCAGTACTCACTAAGAAGCGTGACCCTATCTAATTGTTAATTTGTCATCCGAATGGGTTTAAAACTTGAAAAAATGTGACCCAACCCATGTAAAAATATATGTTCCTAAAATGGGCAGTCCTATGGTTTTTTACTTCAAACTATTAAAAGTCATCTTATATAAAGTGCAATTTGTTTTTATTGGAGAGGATGATCCCATAGTTTCAGACATGTATGGTTACTAAATTTCTTTTCCTTTTAACTGTTATTTGTACAAAGGTCCATTGCGTTGCTTCACTTCAGTTTGGCACTCGACTCAAGGCAATTTGAGTTATCCTTTAACCTTCACTATTCTGGATGTCAATGGACAGATAAGCATATGATGGGCCTAATTGACGGAGTTAGCTATCAATTTTCCTCCCTTTTTAATCATTGTATTCTTGACAATACTCTGTTCGCGACTATCATAAAACCAAAAGAGGTTAACGACTGACTAAATAGTTTTTAGATTTTTTACTGCAAATGCATTGTACTTTTTGAGTTTATGGTGTTCGATACATCTAGGATTTCTGTTTATAATAGAAAGAGATGGTGCTTAAACACTAGGTCAAGGTTTATGGGTCAAAGTGAATATAACAGTGTGACATCTAGAACATTTCTTTCTACCAAATGTTGGCATGTTAGTAGATATGGTCAGACATGCATGGGTCAAATCCGTGATTCACTATCTGATACTTGAATTCGTTATGTGTAAAACCTTTATTTGGATCAAATTTATATACATCGATGGGACTATGGGATATTGTATTTTGTTTCTCCCTTTTCCCACAACCTGTTTTATGGATCATTTTGCTCATGGTTCAAAAACTCGATATTAGCTATCCGTCTATCATTGGTGAACAGGATAATATGTCGGAAGTATCAGAACACAAAATCTTGTCTTGATAAGGTCGCTGTCTTTTGGCATTGGCTGATATTAGAAGTCATGATTTCACTTTCCTAGGTTCTTTCAGTATTTAAAATGATCTAAAATGCATACTTATATGAATCAAACATATGTGTAATGGAGGAGATAATTTGTGTAATTGTGCCTTCCTCTCTATATTTTATAGTATTAGGTGTTTGAGATGTTGTGCATGTGCCAGAATGATATATCTGTCCATGTTTTCAATTAATAGAATATAACAAGTTTCAAAAATGCCTTGAGGGAAGGTAAACTTTTGGGGAAGTAATTTATTTGAATAAGAGGAAGCTAGATCAATTATTATGTTACGTAAATGTGGATAATTAAGGAGTTATTTCATATCATTTTAATATTTTATCTATGATCGTACATGATTAGGCAATGTTGACTCCACTTAATTTAGGAACCTGCTTTTTAGTTTTGTTCAGATATCTTGAGAATTAATACATTTTTGAAAGAATTGACTTCTTTTTTCTTTTTTTTCTTTTTTTTTTGATAAAAAAATAATTTGAATTCTGTACAAGTATTAGCTAGCTCTGATGATTTAACTTACTGAGTATTATTAAAATATAGGGTTATTTGCAATTTGGTCCTATAAGTAATATGTATTTGCAATTGGTCCCCTGAATCATGGATATTGCAATTAGTTCCTTAATAAATGAGGTTTCATCAATTTGGTCCCTATTTTAACCTAGTCAATTTTTTCTTATTAAAATACATATTTTTTAATTAAAAAATTTCGAGTTCCCAGTATAACTCTGATTTCATCTCCCAACAAAGATTTAAAAGAAGGAACGAAAGAAAAAGGTGGTAGGTGGCTGTGGTGGTTGAAGGCAGAGGGGGGGGGGGGGGTCGGGGGGGGTTGGGGGGAGGTGAAGGATGGGGTCAAATCTTAAATGGCAGTGAGGATGGTGGTGGTCGTGGGAGTGGCGGGGGGAGGTGGGTGGGCTCGGAATTGTTGTGGGCAGGAGTGTTGGGGGAGGTTGGTGGACTCAGATCTGTTGTGTGGAGGGCTGAGGAGGGTGGTGGTGGCTTGGGTAGGGCATTGGTAAGAGAGTGGTGGGAAGGATTTTTAACCCAAGTTTGCTGACCTCAGCATCAACTTTGGGACAAAATTGATGAAACCTCATTATGGAGGGGGCTAAACTGCAACATGCATAATTTGAGGGACCAAATTTCAAATACATATTAAATTAAAGGACTAAATAGCAAGTAAACTAAAATATAATGAGATGAAAAGGTATTACTGATTTCTATTTGTTAACCTTATCTTTAAATAAAGAAAATATTAAAAACAAAAATTGTAAGAACTGCCAAAATCTACTACTTGAATTTACAAGTGAACTTGGAGGCAAGGAGAAAATATATAGAAAGCTTAACTTTGCTTCTAGATACTGACAGGATACTGACAGATGATAATTCATAACACTATAAAGTATAAAGTCCAATTTTAATTTTCTATGTTCTACAAAATTTTTGGAACTTTATATGATGTGATGCATGTGTTTCTGCCATTCTTAATCTAATTTGTATAATGTCTGACATTTTGATTTCTTTTTAGCAGACTGTATTGAGGTTGTATGAGGTGCATCAGACCTCCTTTTCAGCCGAAAATATTAGCATTCTTTTGGAGATCATTTCTTCCATTGTGTCACATTCAAGTGCAGTGAATGCTGAAAGTGACTTGCTGCGGAAGCTGCAGAGATTTTGTTCATTGCTGGAGATATCAGATCCACCAATTGTTCATTTTGAGAATGAATCTTACCAGAACTTCCTCCAGCTTTTGCAAAACCTACTAAATAATAATTCATATTCTTCGAAAAAGATGAGTGTAGAATCCCAACTTGTAGCAGTTTGTGTGAAAGTAATAGAGATCTACTTAAACTGTGCAGGACACGAGTTAAAGGAACAGTTTTTAGGCAACACCTCAACTGTACACTGGGTGCTTCCTATTGGTTCAACCAAGAAAGAGGAATTGGCTGCTCGAACAACCTTGGTTGTGTTGGCGATCAAGTCATTAAGTGAATTGGAGAGAGAATCATTTGCAAGAAACTTGCGACACATTTTCCCTTTATTAGTTAAACTTGTTAGTTGCGAACACTGCTCAGGAGAAGTGCAGAAAGTGCTGTATGATATCTTCCAGTCATTAATAGGGCCGATAATGTTGAATTTGTGATGGTCCTTTGTTGTGTATACCTGTTATATGATCCAATGAAATAGTTCATTCTGTCACTTCTTGTCGATGTAGATTATGGAGAGGCTGAATGAGGTTAGTTTGAAGCTATACTTATTAAGCCATTGTAAGAGTTCCAATACAAATATTGTATATCACCTACAACATTTTTTTGACACGCTTTTCTTTCCCGCAGAGTCCATTAGTAAATAAAGCATTACTGGATAAAGCATCATTCAAGTCATTATTTCTGACATTAAATTGCTGTTATGAATGTTCAGATGGTGAACCTTTCCGAAAAGAAAAGTTGGGATAGTGAAAATTGGCTGGTCAGAAGCTGATCTGCTGCATAGATATCCAGCTGGGAGAGAAATTTCTTGTCTATTTTATACTTATAGTTAGGGGTGTAAAATGAACAAGATTGCATAGTATCTAGCTAGGAGAGAAATTTTCTTGTCTATTTTATACGTATAGATAGGGGTGTAAAATGAACAAGACGGTCTGTCGTCCATTCGAGTCCAGCTTGAGAAATGGCCCGAACTGTTATACGAACCGAACTGTTATACGAACCGAACTTGAACAAATTATTAGGTCTGATGTTTTACCGAGCTCGAGTCGGACATAAGTTTGCCCGAGTATTATTGCGGGCCGATGCTTTAGTGAACCGAGTCTGGACTATAAAAATTTTGTCCGACCTGGACTGAGCCGGACATAAGCTCGTCCGAATAGAATTTCGGTCCGAACTCGAACATATAGCTATCCGGTTCCGTCCGGTCCGGTCCGATTTACAGCCCCACGTATAGAGAAGAGAAGTTGAACGATCCCTTAAGTACTAAGATCATTTTTTCTAATATATTAGTTGTTTGAAAGAGCATATAGTTTAGTTTGCGTGGTTTGTAGGTCCAAAAGTAAGTTTTGGCATTATATAACTGAAAGTAACAAAAGTAGATGGTTTGGATAGAATTAGAAACGAGCATATACGAGACACGGTAAAGATAACTTCTATCCAAGATAAATTTAGTGTGAATTGCCTCGTTATAGTACTGCGACTGTTGTCTTTTCAATTATCTAGAGAGTTGCCAACTCTCTGGATAATTAAAAAGACAACAGTCGTAGGTCACAACTGCGGCCCTAGTTGTACATAGGCCACAGTAGTGAATTGCAGCTTAAATTGGTTGAAGTTACAGAACTAAGTACCAGCAGTAGGTTTCCTGTATACAATTCAATTAACTATCAACATAACAATTGCTTCAACACATGCTAACATTCAATTCACATCCAAATTACTCAATGTATGCAACTACGACTCAAGCTTACGTTGAGTCCATATTCAATGAAAATGTACTTATCCAAACAACAAAATAAAAAAAAACAATCATCGAAACCAACAAAATATAAAATAACCATGAAAAGAAACCAAAAACCTGCAAGTAACCAACATAAGTGATTGTTCTTCTACTCCAAAATACATGCATACTCCATGAAAACCAAATTGTTGTGGTTCTTCTTCAGTAAAAAAGGCTCCACAGGTAAATAAGGAAAGTAATTAACTACTAAACTAGTACATTCATTTATGCGGGTGTATACAAGTTTGTTTTCTTTCTCATGCGTTTTGACCTCTTTGGGGGTTCTTGAGTGACTTGGGATATGGGGATATGATCTTCTAGGTCATCCTCCTCATGTACATGTTGTGGTTAATCTTCTTATACATGTGTTGGTTGAACTGGATTGGGTCATCGTGACATTGTCCTTTTTTTGACAACCATCTTTTTCCTTCGTTTCCATCTTTTTAGGCACCAGAGCATTCAAAAGGGCATCGGGCCGAGCTCCTTCACCAACGTGTTCTAGCTGGAACCTGTACGGTTTGAGAATCCCTCTTGCAAAATCTTTCACTGCATCGGTCACATTGCTCGACAAGGCACGAGCACATTGCTTCGCAATATCCCATGCATTTTCGATCTACAATAATAAGTTAATGAATGTAGAATTGCATGTGGGTCAAAAATGATATAAGCATGAATCTATTAATGAATTAAGTACAAAAGAATAACAATATAATGGTCACTTACTACGGAACGGTGAGTTAGTGCCCTCAGTTGATACATTGCCGCAAGCTAGAATGCCCTGGGGCTAGCTAGAATGCCCTGGGGCTGGCTCGACCTCTCTTTGAGAAACTGGTATCTGAACGCCTGCTAGAGTAGGTACGGAAGGTACAATATATAACCGTGTTATTCTACGGTACCAAAACATATATGAGCGATGTAAATCGGGGTCAAAAGGAGGAGATGGGTCTACTATTGCATCGAACTGTTCCTCATTCCAGTGGTTCACATGTTGTTGGTGATATAATGCCCAGTTTTGATCTGGTAGCCGACCCATTCCCTTAACACTGTGTAATTTGCCGTCATAACTTCTTGTTACCGGAATGGGTTGATGATGACCAAATTGTCGGAGCACACGGTCCGCGAAATAGAACTCAACAATACCAAAGTTGACGAGTGGTGATGTTGTCAACCAAAGTTGTGGGGTCGCCCTACATGCAGGTGACAATCTGCCAACTCTCTCGTCATTGTAAGGAGACCAATTAACAAACTCCTCTCGCAATTGATCAAGCTCATCCCTGTAATACGCCAACAAACCACGTGGATTATCTTTCCACGGCTTATGCGTGGCCGCCCTACATGCAGGTGCTTCTAGCTCCACACTTGGAGTATTACCAACGACCTCGTAATCTGAACTGCATTCAAGGCACAAGTGCATAAACTTCTATACAATGCGGCTAATGTTGCACTGGTCCAACTGTACTAGCCGGCTTTCCTAATATCGGCGATCAACGGAAGATACATTAATGGCACGGTATCACCCATCAACTTTGGAAATATCACACCGCCAAAAATTGTCATTATATATGCCCGGGTGTAGCACTCAACTTGAAACTCCGATGAATCATCATTTAAGGAGTTCTTGAATACCTCATCCAACCATGAAAGTTTAATGGATTGCCCAACAAAGGTTCTCTCATCCGGCTCGACACCGAGATATTCTCGTACAAGTCCATATTTATCAAAACCCATACTCCTGATTACGGCTACACCATCAATGTGAAGACCTAATATCATAGCAACGTCCTGGAGCGTTACCGTCATTTCTCCTATGGGTAAATGGAAAGTATGGGTTTCCGGTCTCCATCTTTCTAGGAGAGCGGTAAGAAGAGGCCAATAAAGACCCCATCATGATTGTTCCAAGCAACCCAATTGCGTCCAAAAGCTTGTGTGCGGGTGTGTAGTGGCAAATGTGGTGGATGTCTACGGAACGTGCACTCCTTCGAAACACCGTTCTAAACGAATTGTGATCGGTGTTCACTTTGCAAAGTTAAGATGTTAGAGTACCCATAGTCATTTGCCATTTTGCCATTTTATGCATTTTTAGACACTGTAGCCGACACACTCGTCAACTATTTTGCCATTTTTTTATCAATTTCGCTACAGTAGAAAGGTATAAATAGCAATGGATATAGCAAAATGCATATTAATGTTTCGTCTTGATCATTTAAATATATTTTTAAATAATCGGACGAAACATGATATCTCGTCTAAATTAAAAATAAAATTAAAAAAAACAAAGAAAAAACCCAGAAATATGCATATAATGGCTGGACGAAATGTTTCGTCCAGGCCATTGGGTCTCATTTCCTTTAAATTTTTATTTTGCAAATTACCATCATTGGTTACTGGGTGCAATTATTTAAATTTTATTTTGCAAATTTATAAATTGTTTTTGCAATTTTTTTTGCAAAAAAAACTTTCTTAAAACCCGGACGAAACATCCGGTTATTTTGCTTTTTTTTTCTTTTGGGACGTCCCATATATTTTATTAATATATTTTCAGTTTCTGACTTTATAAATGATTTTTTAATCACAGACAAAAGATCAAATAATTAAGATGGAGAGATTCCTTAAGTCAAATAATTTTGGATAATATGAAGGTATATTGTCTTCTACTTAGACTAGAAGATACAAGGGAAATTACTATATCCTCAATTCAAAGAGCATAAATGGATCTAGATATAATGACGATTCCAAAAAATTTCACTTTAGTAGAGTTACTAAAAAGGAGACTCTTTTTCATCGAACCAATGCGTATATCTATGAAAAGGGATGGAAAATATATTATATATCAAACCATAGGTATTTCATTGGCTGATAAGAATGTTTCGTCTGTTTCATTTTTAACGAAAATATGCATTTTTTGCCTTTTGACGACTGCAGCATTTCGTCGAAATGGAAAGATAAAATATGTATTTTGCCATTTTTTTTTACCTCAAACGACTGTGGATGCTCTTAGGGTCTAACCGACCTGGACCTCCACGTGCAACAGAAGAGAAGCTAGGCTTGGCCGTGTCGGAAGATGAGGGAACCTATAAAACCATGTATTAAATCCTATTTTAGGAAGATATTTATTTTAACACCAAATTATAGAAATGAATATTAATGAACACTTCTTACATGTGTAGGTGGTGGAACATGCCCTTCGGCTTCATTACTACTAGGGGGCCTACCACCGCGATTTAATGGTCGTCGTCCTCGTTCGTTTAGACCCCTCGTTCTTGCCATTAGCTTCTTACACGATCACTACACATGATAGTATCTAATATTACACATTGTTAGTATATAATAAACACATTATATGATATGTAAAAAAATAGACTAAACTAAACTAACATTAATAAAGCAAACAGACTAGCTATAATTAAGCATAGCTAATCAAGTGTAGATGCAATCAAACACCGACTAAACTAACATAAAGAAGATATAAAATAAGCAACAATAGCATCATACATTTCCACACAACCATTATTACCACATTAATTTCCCATCTTTATTAAAGTAGCCATAAATGATAATGAATACAACCAGTAATACCAACTACACGATTCTAACAACCTACATCAACCGACCATACCATACCACTCTAAAAATTCTTATTATTCACTAACAATTCATTAATTTCCACCTTTGGAATTATCACTAACAGTTCATAGCAATTCACCAACAATTCGCTAATCAATTTCACTAACAATTCTTATTATTCACAAACAGATCATAATAATCACTAATTGTCATTATATTACTCACTAACTATCCTTAATATTCACTAACAATTCTTAATATTCACTTACAATACATACCATATCTAAAGAAACAACACATGCTAATCAACCAAGACATACCTTCAACAACTTCGGGGGACGACGAAGATGATGTCCACTACTCATGAAGGAGAGGAATAGTTTCAATAACTTGTTCGATTGATGGTGGGTTGCCGCAGTTGGGCAATTTGGAAGAAAAATGAAAAATTAGGGTTTGGGGAATTCGAGAAACTTAATGAGTATGGATGGAGGAAGATGAAGTGAATTTGAGAGTTGGATTTGGAGATGAAGTATGGGGTAGGAGAAGAGTGATTGCGGCTTCTGCGGATTTCGGGTTTTCAGAGTTGAGGAAATTTTTGGTAGAGAAGTGAGGTTAAGAATAGGGGGAAGAGGGATTGACCCCCCCCTAAGGACCGAGGCCGTAGTCCGCAGTTCACAGCTGTGGCCTCAGTGAAATCTCTTCACAGCATCTTTGGTCTTCAGAAATTATTAAGAGAAACCCTTGCAATCTACATTTTCTGGTACGTACTTAGGCCACAGTTGGGTACTGCGACCTCGTTATGGAAGAGGCCACAGTCAGAAACTACGAGTGGTCTATTTTGAGAATTAGTTTCGAAAGTGGTCTATTTTGAAAATTAGTTTAAAAAAGTGGTCCCTTTTAGGATAAATATCTTCCATTCTTCCACGCAAACTGAAGACAATCGGTTATCTCTCCTTTATTCTTCAGAAAGGGATGTGCAAGGGCTAGGGTGAATGCCTGTGCATCTCCAACCCTCCACCACATTTTGACGCAATTTTTATTCTAAAATATCGCAACTGTCACATCAAATAGTAACTTCATCTTCAATTCAGAACTTTATTTTTAACTCCAAAAAAGAATATTCTCTACATATTCTTTTTTATCTACTTTATATATATATATATATATATATATATATATATATATATATATATATATATATTCTAATTCCTCACTATTTATCTATTTCACCAATTGGCCACATACAAACTTTTTTTACGTATTGATCCAATAATATGCCTCATTATTTAACAAAGAGAATAAATAACTCCATTTATAACTCCAAAATGAATATTCTCTATTTTTTTCTCATATATGATGCTTTTGGACAGTTTTTCAATGATATTGGTGGATCCGGAACCGGTTTACCGCCATTCTAAATTGTTGGTTCTTTTTATGTTATGTTATTGTATTATGTATTTTGCATTATTTTTAATTTGAATATTTATTGAATTTTAATTAAGGTCAAAATAAAATGTTTGATGTTTTTATATACTGTAATTGATATTTCGTATCATTTCTAAATATTAATTGTACTCAATAAAAAATTAATAACCTTCAATGATAAATAATACATAGAATACAATTAAAATATTTTTTTAATTTTTGGTAGTAGAAAATAATTAATTGTGTCACAAGTATTGTGCCAAAAAATTTAAAACTTCTAAACTTTTGGGGGTTTTTTAAAAAAAAATTAAAAAAAGCGAATGACGTCGGATGAACAGTAGCACACCAAATATGGCGTACCACTGTTCATCCCACTCCATTCACTCCATTTGGGAGTGAAGAACGGCATGAATTACTTTCCATACTGAGCCACTTTTTGAAAATATTGATCAAACTTACCCACTTTCAAAAATATTTACCCAACTGACCTAGTTTTGGACACGTCAATATAAAATACTATTGACAATAACGACATCTGTTATTTTGATGTCGTTGTTGCCAATAGCGGAACATGTAAAAAAAGTTCGTTGCCGCTATTGGAAGTAACGACATCAATACATATCGCATTCACGTATGAGCTCTCTGACTTGAGAAAAAAAATGTACGTAAAAATCGCTTATAACTGAGGTCGCTATTCACAATAATTGCATAATTAGCCTGATATCACTATTGGCAATAGCCGCATCAGTATAATCCATAGTGTACTCTAAATTTCGTGCAGGTGCATCAACTTCAAGCCTGATTTCGACCTTAATGCAGCCAGCTTCTCTTAAAACTCAAAATATAAAAGTCGTAGATATTTTTCTTGGTGTTCCATAGCATTTTGAATCATCTCAATCAGAGTTTGGATGATAAAGTTATGCCCAAATTAGATAGTGATGTCGAAACTGTCCAGACAATGTGGAGTACATTGTGAATATACTGATGTCGTTATTCCCAATAGAGGAATTAGGCTAATTATGCCGTTATTGGGAATAGCGGCATCAGTTACAAGCGATTTTCACTTATAATTTTTTATAGACAGTTTCGATATTGCTTCGTAATCTGGGCATAACTTTATCATCCGAACTCCGATTGAGATGATTCAAAATGCTATGGAACACCAAGAAAAAGATCTACAACATTCATTTTTTTTATTTTTGAGAGATACTGGCTGCATCAAGGTCGAAATTGGGATTAAAGTTGATGCACCTGCACGAAATTTGGAGTACACTATGGATTATATTGATGACGTTATTGTCAATAGCGTCATCAGGCTAATTATGTCGTTATTGGGAATAGCAGTATCAGTTATAAGCAATTTTTACTTATAATTTTTTTTTTCAAGTCAGAGAACTCCTAAGTGAATGCGGGATATACTGATGTCATTACTCCCAATAGCGGCAACAAATTTATTTTTATAGGTGCCGCTATTGGCAACAACGACATCAAAATAACAGATGCTGCTATTGCCAATAGCGTTTTATGCTGACATGACCAAAACTGGATCAGTTGGGCAAATATTTCCGAAAGTGGGTTAGTACGGAAAAAAAATTCGAAAAGCGTTGGGTTGGAGAAGAACTCCAACTCCAAATCCACTTTCCCACTCATAAATTGAGTGGGTTGGAGATGGAGAACACAGCATTGACGTCCAACATTGTTGGAGAACGCAAGAGGCCATTCAGGGGACAATCTTTTACTAAATAATTTACATGTGGTGGCTTACACAAGAGGCCGAGTTCGTCCATTCGGGGGACAAAGGGTTGGCATTCGGGTCGACCGGGTCGGGTCGGGTTGGACCCGCCCGGGTTGAAGCCATACTTGGGCAGGTTCGGGTCAGGTTAGAGCTTTAACCGGGCCGGGCCGGGCCGGATTCGTTATTGGAAACTTCGACCCGGTCGGCCCGTGAGCCCATTAGGGTCGAACCTGTATCGGGTCGGGCCGGGTCACGGGTTGACCCGTCTGATTTTGATTTTTTTTTTATATATAAAATAAAAAATATATTTTGCCGTAGATCAGAGGTGCCACTTGATTTGCACTTGTGCCGCAGTTGTGAATAATGGCTTCTTAGATTTGGGACCCCCCACTTGGAAATATTTTGGATGAAGGCTCTTTGTGGGATTTAGTTTCAAGAAAGGGCTGATTTTGGGGGGAAACTCGATGGAGCATGCATGTTGAATTGTTCAAGAGCTAGGGGCGGCAGTGGATCCAGACTCCATTGGCTGAGTCCATTGGTGCTCCGAAAGATTTAAGTTTGTTTTTAGAATGCTAAAGTTGTTGCAAATTAGTGTAGACTACTGCCAGTTCTAATATCTAGGAAGAGGACTTAGTCAGCTGACTTAGTCCATCTATTTGATTTAGTCATCAGTGTATGTAGGAGTCAGTAGTTAGTTAGTTGAATAATTTTAGCAGCAAGTTCATTTAAACTCAATCCAAGTCAGTGAGCATTAAGGGAAGGTTTACTATATATATATGGTGTTGTAACTTCAGTTATATCCATCATCAATTCAGCTGTTTTGTTATTCAGAGACTAATTAATCAGATTCTCTGATTTTCTCTCATTACTTTTCTCTTCCTGTTTGTTTCTTTTTTTTTGTGAGATGGTATCAGAGCGACCAGGTTGTTGAGAATTGGTTTGAGTTTGGTTTTGTTGAAGTGTTGATCCAGACTGCTGACAGATTGTTCAACTCAGTGAAGTCGTGCTCGTTCAAGTGGTGGTAACTCTCTCTCTCTCTCTCTCTCTCTCTCAAGTTTCTGTGGATAAGTGAGTCATTAACAACTATAGTTACCGGAAGCTTTGCATGGAAGCGTAATCATAAGGTCAGGATTTATGGGAGCTTATCTTTGGTGCTGAGATGGCAATTCCAGATAACACTCTGTAGAATGCTGAGTTGCGGAGGAAGTGGAAAATCAAGTGTGGCAAAGCCTTATTTGCCTTACGAACTTCGATCAGCAAAGACTATATCGAGCATGTTCGTGATGTGAACTCGCCAAAGCAGGTGTGGGAGACACTTGAAAGATTGTTCACTCAGAGAAATACGATGAGATGCAATTCTTGGAGAATGAACTCACTGGGATGACTCAAGGTAATCTTTCCATTTCAGATTACTTTTTGAAGGTTAAGACTCTGTGTGCTGAAATTTCAGAGTTGGATATGGAGGAGCCCATTAGTGATGCACGATTGTGTCGTTGTCTTATTCGTGGATTGCTGAAAGAATTCATGCCATTTATTTCTGCTTTTCAAGGGTGGGTGGAGCAACCCTCTATTATTGAGTTGGAAAATCTCTTATCCAACCAAGAAGCATTAGTGAAACAAATGACCAACAAGCCTGTCTCTTCAGTTGAAGATGTTCTTTAGTTACACCAAGGATCAAACAAAAAATAGGTTCTTTTCAAAACCTTCATCAAGTAATGGCAAGCTATCTAGAAATAAGGGGGAGTCCAGAGGTAATCATGTACTTTGCTTTAGGTGTGGTTTGGCGGGACACATGAAGCGGGCTTGTCGAGTGAAGGTCTCTTGCAGTAGGTGTGGCAATTCGGGCCACATTAAGTCAAATTGTCGTGTGAACCTAAGAAAAGAAGTGGATGCTAAGGCAATACATGAAAACAATAAACCCGATCAAACCAAATGAGTGCAATGTCTTTCCATTGAAGCTACTGACCAACCAGAGAATATAGTTTATGTTGTGCACTCGACTGGTGCACATACGAATGACTATGTTGCCATCGACTGCAAGAAGGAGTGGATCGTTGATTCTGGTTGTTCACATCATGCCACCGGAAATGCTTCTCTACTTTCAATGGTTCGTCCGCATAAGGGAAAGCATGTTATTGTCACGGCTGATAACACCACTCATCCAGTGATGAACGAAGGAGACATGATTGCCAAGGTTGATAGCAAGCTTTGCAGTGGCTTTGCTCTCAACAATATTTTCCATGTTTCTAGGTTGAAGAAGAATCTTTTGTCAGTTTCTGAAATAACTGACTCGGGGAGGTATGTTATCTTTGGTCCTGATGGTGTACTTATTATTGACAATCTGAAGCAGTTTGAAGGTGAAGTTCTCTTTCATGGAAAGCGAAAGGAGTCTTTATATGTATTGTCTACAAGCGACGCTTATGTAACAAAGACAAGCGAGAATGCAAGTGCCTTTCTTTGGCATGCTCGCTTAGGCCATATTGGTTATCAGCTTTTGCAGCAGATTTTAGCCAAGAATTTGCTGAATGGACTTCCCTCTTTGAAGAGAATTCATGTAACACCCCGAATTCCAACTAAGTCTGAATTCGAAGTTCCACAAGATCTTTACACTTCACTTTGTACAATTTTACAAGGAATTAAAAACTTTTTATACAACAATGATTACATCAACGTAGCGGAATTATAAATTACAACATGATATATGAATTAAATAACAACTTGAATATTCCTTTAAGCAGCACTCATTCTTTAGTCTTGTCAATCACTTTATCCTGCATAGAACTGTGGGCACGTCAGTTGCATACAACTGGCGCTAGGATATATACATCAATTTCTCTTAGAAAGTACACACTTGTCACAAACAAAGCTAAAGGGGACTATCTTATTGATGTCGTATGTGAAAGTGCACTTAGTTCTTAATGCAGTTATTTATATTTAATAACACTAATGCGCACTTGTTCGGATTCTATGCATCCCATACTACATAGGTCTGATGGCAAGTCCTTAATTGTTCTTCATCTTGTAGGGTTGATTCCCTCGCCATGAGTTAAACTACTACGGTAACTACAGTAAGTATCCTAGATATTCCATGAGTTACGAGCCCACGCCCAGACAGCCTGGAGGGGAATCCCACGTCATGACATGCCGCATCATGCAGACAACCTACGGATAATTCGCCTCCGTCATAGAACGATGGCACTACGTAGTCACCAAACACCCCACAAGCGTCGCCACGGTCCCGATAATTTCGGAGATGTATCCATGCAATGATATGACGCATCAAGCAGACGGCCTATGAATACTCTCATACCGTAGATCCAATGCCTCATACTTGTGTTTTTCTCTTACTTTCATCACATCTCCACTATGTGTCTAAACCTTAGATAATTGAATCATGAATAAAATTAATACTCTAGAATTAGCGTTACCTCTACATCGGTCTTTAAACATCAATCATTTACCATGACCCAATCTTGGTCTTTTATCATCATATTTCACTTTCAAAAATTTCATTTATGTCGATGTAAGGACTTTAGCTAAACTCTACTGTCAAACTCGTTTCATGTTCATCAAAAGAGAGTTTATATTCATAAATTTCATATTTCATCATGTTTCTTTTACTTCATTTTCTATGCACAATTTGCATAATTTAAACAACAATTTCATATTTAATCTTACTCAATTTTTACATGTCAAAAATCTCATTTTAAATCTCTACACCAAAATTCTTTACATTCAAAAATGTTTGTTGTATTTAATTAGTACAATCATACTCTAAGAAACTTTATTAATTCTTTCTTCTCAAAAATTGCTTCTAATTCTCATTTTAATAAGTCAAATATTGTAGAAATAATTTTTATGAAGTCTAGAGGTTTTTTTTTAGAGAATTCTAATAACTTTTCTCAATTTTTATACACTTAAAAACTACTTTAAAATATCAAAATAGAAAGAAAAAAAATCAAAATTCTAAAAAAATGGCCAAAGGTCGGATTCAAACCCAGTCAACCCCCCCCCGCCCCCCCCCCCCCCGCGCGCGCGCGCCAGTGAACAGTAACTGACCCAAATCGCACCCGAGAACCAGTAAGTCAAAGAGTGACTAACTGTAACCCCTATTTTTCGTTTTCTGTATTTTGGGTGTATTTTCTTTTCCCGTATATTTGATTCTTATTGTATTTCTTTTTGGACCATGTAATGGATCTTCTTTTTCAATATATTCATTATTTGATTTGTCGTCTTCATATTTGAGTTCTTGATTCTATTATCAGTCTATTGTTCGTCTCCATTTAATCGAGCTATTATTTTGATCATCTTTATTTTATTTGTTCATGCCTTATTTCATTTATCCATTTCGTGCCATCATATGTTTTGGATCATCTCATTTTTATTTGGACCTATTATTTTCCTTAACCCTATTTTATTTATTTTTGGATCTATTATAACCCATTAAATACTCTAAAACCCATTAACACTCTAATACCCTACCTTGTTTCCTACTCTTCATCTAACTCAGCCATCACCCCTATATCCCCCAACCCTAATCTCTTTATCACTGTGTATACATATACCCTCATGTGCAGCCCTATACTTCACAAGCCCTAGCCGCTATCCCTATACCTCCTGATCTCCAAAACCCTACCTTCTCATCTTAACCCATCCCTCCTGCTCCCATCCCCGTGCTCCTTGCTTCCCCAACGTCTCAACCCCCTGTGCGCCCTCCTCCGATGCCGTGCTCCCTATCGTGCCACCTGCAGCGACAGCAGCTGTAGCATCTGCATCGCCAGCGACACGCCACCCTGTCTCCCCTCTCCCTGTCGCCACGCGCCACGCACCCCGCAACCAGACGCCAGCACCCCCTGTGGTTGTTCTCGGTTTTGCCTTCAGTCGTAATCGCAAACAGCACTCGGTGCTGTGTTTTCCCCTGTGGCAGTCAGCATCGTCAATAGCGGCAGCCACTTCCAGGCCGCCGTCATCCCTCGCCGCTGCTCTCTTATGTGTGGGTCTTGGTTTCGGTGTGTGTGTGATCTCGAGTTTTGTTCGTAGCTCGTGTGTTCGTTCGTTCGCTTGTGTTCGTGCCCGAGAATCCGTTCCCGTTATTCTCTTTGCATCGTCATTTTCGTCATCGATTATAAGGCAAGTAACTTGTATTCTTTTCTTTGTATAATACAAGTACTAAATACCGCCTATAGTGTACTTGTGTTCTAAAGACAATTCTTGTGCAAAACTCTTGTTATATCTTGTCTCTATAGTGTTGACCTGCCCGTAGTTATCTCATTACACACATGACATGAAATAACTTAGGGTTGACCACTTCTTGTTGTATACATGCATGGTGTTCGTGATTCATGACCTGTTGTGTGATCAAGTATGCTTGATGTGTTGATAGCAGTATAACTCGTTGTGGACTTGCTAAATAACCTATACCATATTGCTTGGACATCTATTATTCCCTATTTCATGTTTGGTTATAATTTGGACGTGTTTCATATGATCTATGTCAATTTTATGCATAAAGATGATTTCAGTTTTTGTTATTACCTGTTTTTGTTCAGTATTTTAGACCCTATTAAGGTCAGTATATGAAAATTATTTGTGAATATGAATTATAGAGAATTCTTTCTATTTCCAGATTTTCTGACAGATCTCAGTTTCGATTTATGAGTTGCGAGTTATGACTATTTTACTACATATGTGTTTAAAATTCCAGATCCAGTTTTACATGAATTCTGTATGGTAAATTATTTTTCTATTGATGTTAAAGATAATATTTTGATCTAATATTTTGTCGGTTACAACTAGACTTTATGGGATTTATCCCTAATTTTTGTGGATTTAATTGATAGCTTTTACAAACTATTCTATGCTTGAAAACAACTACTTTACTTGTAGAATTTTCATACTGTTCAGTAAAGATACATAATTTCGACCTGATTCTATTTGCTGTCTATAAAAACTTTGTGAATATGAATTGTAGCTACTGTATCTATTTTATTACCCTTTTGACGGATCTGGATTTCGATTTATATTTTGTGAGATATTGCTGTTTTAGTACTGCCGTATTTATGATTCCTGATTTACTAAACTACTGCATCTTGCTGCTTTCTGATTTTACTTGACTATTATATCTATGTTGGAAAATTATGAAACTTTACTTTCTGTTACTAAACATACTAGAAAATACCCCAGATTTTTCTTGGATTTAATCAGTAAGTTTTTATGCCGTTTTCCTGTTTATGAAAATAAACTTTTGATTTCTGGATGAACACGTTTTCTGGATTCAAATCTGTTTTGAGTCCTGTTGTTGTGAAATACCATATGACTTATATATATTTGCTGGATTCGGCCGAGAGTGTATTTTCCAGATTTTCTGACGGATCCAGATTTGCACATTTGCAGCAACGGAAATTCCAAATTTGGTGCAGTACTGTCTTGTTGTCCTGAACTAGAATTTTCGTTGTTCTATCCTTTTATGTGTTGTCTATCAACTTTACATGTTTATATTTCAACCTGAACCTGTTAT
This sequence comes from Hemerocallis citrina, assembly GCA_017893485.1. Lineage (NCBI taxonomy): Eukaryota > Viridiplantae > Streptophyta > Magnoliopsida > Asparagales > Asphodelaceae > Hemerocallis > Hemerocallis citrina. The sequence continues at coordinate 156,310,226 of CM030367.1, read as the reverse complement.
TTATTGATGCCATATTATTCTTGCTCTGTTTTGTGACATATATATGTCTGTCTGATAATAATAACAAAATAACTAAGCCGGGATTAAGGGAAAGATCTAGTAGTGGATATATAGAAATGTGTACTTGGAAGGGGGCTCGTGTTTCCTAAAGGATTATCTGCTACGTGTTCATGAATATATGATACACGACTCTGTCTGTCTGATTACCCTGACTGCACTCTTCCCTATAGGAAGGTGTACTCAGAAGAGAACCCGTAGGTTCTATCTGTCTGTCTGGATCTGCATCTGATATCTGTCTGTCTGATACCTGAGTACACGGCCCTATAAAATCCCCTACGAAATCTAAACGTAACTTGTTTGGATGTAGCAATCATGTGGTTAAAGTTTGGGATGCATGAAATGCTACCTAGATAGTAATAAATACAAGACATGTAATAACATGATATCTGTTAGACTGTTACATGTTCACATGTATCTGTTATCTGACATCTGTTATCTGTTATCTATTACATGATACTGGACATCTGTTACCTGTTCACCTGTATCTGTTATCTGACATCTGTTATCTGTATATCTGTCTGCATACCATTTGACACTTGACATCTGTTGCATATCACCTGTACCTGTTAGCATATCATGTTACTTGATTTTGTTTTCTGATTTATGTTAGACATTCTGTTTTGCTCCATCATATCTATTACATGCTATGTTTGTTTCTGTTATTATTTATAGTTTTTTATCTTTCCCGTACTTGTGCCTGCACTACAAGCGGTCTGTAACTTGCATTCACGGGCGTTTTGTTTTCTTTTCTTCTTCCTGAAATTTATTAAATTGCAGACTTTGGTGACCAGCAGCCCGATGGAGTGGGTGATATGAGATTCTAGATGCTGAAATTTTGCTATTATTATTATTATTTTCCTGTTTGCTTATTTTGAATAAATGTATCTATTACTTGGATTATTTGTATTGGGCAGTGTGATCCAGGATTATTAACTTGTTCATATCTGGTTTATTTGAGATTATTAAATTTTATTTCAAGTAAATTATGTTAGTATATTGATCCATATATGCATGAGTGGTTGACTTCTCTTGCTTCCTACTCTGATTATTTCTGTGAAGTGTTGTAAAGATCCTGACAGTTTACGGATAATGAAAATCATTCACTGGACTTAGTCACGTATTCGTATTCCGTATTCCTTTTTGGGAAGCGGGGCTTGACACTAACTGTCATATAGAGAACTTAAATTATACTTAAGGTCTGGCTTTCGGATTTGAATTAAAATCAAATTTTTCAGAAAAACAAGTCTCTTGAGAGACTCGAACCCAAGACCAACTACTCCGCTCAACTACAGTAACGCACCCAAAACGCACCCAAAGACCAGTAGGTCTGAGTGATTAACTGATATAGAGTCGGATTAAAATACTTTTGTATTAGACTGTACTGTATCTAGTTCTTCTTTTAATAAACTCGATTTTTCTCAACCAATTTGTTCTTATAAAAAATCTATATCTTCACCAGAATATTTTTCTTTGAAAAACAGTAACTTATATTTTCTTAGATTTTCAAAATCTTATTTTTAAACACATAATAGATTATTTCTCTTTAGTTCTTTTTTAAAAAGATGGAATATTAATACATTATCGACATAGAAGAAATTTCTTTTTAGAAGAATCTTTTATCAACATATTCCCCTTTCATTCACAATGTGTTCATACAATTTTTCATCTTTAACAAAAGTTCTTAAATTAGTCTTAGGTTTACAAAACTAATCTTTTCTTATGTTTCATGGAGAACATAGATGATAATCGAGTGAATATGACATTTTTCATAAATGTAATTTAAACACACTTATTGTAACTAATCCACTTATCCCACAATCCACAGACATTATTTTGCATTCTACAATTCATTCATAAGTGCAATTTTCACATATTGCATTCTACAACTCATTCGTAGCAAAATTTCATATAATCATGTTTCATCAATTCATATGTATTCTAGCATGCAAATATATTAACAAAGCATCATAACAAATCTTATTTGACACATTTCAATCCATTTTACTAACTTTTTCATGTAGTTAAACTAGAGTTTCTTTTCTTATTAGTCTCTTCCACAAGTATAAAGCAACTTTTCCTATTTATTTCTAACATATTCACAATTTCAAATCCTGGCATGGTATCTATGGTAGAAGTTTGAGAAATTGCCCACCTTTTGATGAGACGATTGGAAAAACTCCTAAAGAACTCCTTGAACGCACGAATGGTTCCCTTCTCCTCCTAGTTGTGCCACAAAATTCGAGCCTTCTCCTCCTTGCTAGTGTGAACCCGAGCTCCTTCTCCTCTTGATGTATAGCCGGCCTCCAATGTTGCAAGAGCACACAAACACACAACCTCTCAATATTTTACTCACATAACTCTTTCTTTTCCTAACAATTTGTTTCTTTTCTTTTCTCTTCTCTTGTGAATATTTCTAATGCATGTCATGAAGAAGATAAGGGAAGAATATTTATACACAACTCAAGCTCAAATGGAGAGTTGAGATGAGTTTAGATGAAAGGCTAGGATGCATTTGGGAGTTAGAAGAACTACCCACCATCACATAACCACCTCACCACTCTCTCCATCACTCCCACTCTATGAACAATCTGGCCACCCCCTTCTCATTCAATCCACATGCTTGTGCAATGCACGTGTCACACTATGCATACTACAAATTAGTTTGTACATTAAATTGTTAGTTTATTTGCTACTTGATCAAGTCTACACTACAAGTTGTATTAATTATTATTAAAGTTAACTAGTGGGCCAATTAGGTGGGCTAAAGACCATGGGCTCTCTAATTAAATTAATTTATTTATTTAAGTGTGCTAGAATTTGACTATTAGGCCTAAAGATTAAAGTAGGCTTTTTAATTTAAAAAGAGATGAATGTTTATTCATGATATAAGAATACTTTTTAAAGCTAAAATACACATATTAAATTGCACGTGCAAGACATGAAAATAAAAGAAAACTTCATATTGATTAATCGAAAAATTTAGGATGTTACAATCCATCAAGACGTGGTATGCTCAGGTTGTCATTTTGGTAAGTCTCATCGACTTCCTTTCCAACACTGTTCTACACGAGCATCTACCATGTTCCAGCTAGTGCATTCTGATCTAATGGGGCCAACATGAACACCTAGCTACAAAGGTTTTACCTATGTGATGGTTATTGTGGATGACTTCTCACGTTACACATGGGTGTATTTTTTGGCACATAAGAGTGAAGCTCTTTCGCATTTTCAAAATTTCAAGCTGATGGTTGAGAAAGAGTTTGATTTGATGATTAAATGTTTGCGCACCGATATGTTACATTTCGATGGTAATCTTAGATTAAATACACAGCGGAAACATTACAAAGAAATATCGAAACCTAGCCATGGATCCATGCAAAAACCATAAATCGTGTTTAGGAGTTATACGTTGAAGATAGATCTGTTGTCTCCACAGTATGCCGATCACAACACTACAATATTGCGGTGCCTCTACGGTATCCATACAAACGGATCAAATTAAGCTTTCCCTCATGCCGTGGTGCTATCTGCAGGAAGGGATGTTCCTCACGATCTCTCACTCTCACAATTTCTGTGATGGCGAGGGTTTTCTCATGTGACCTTTTTTCCACAGATACGTATCATATATATATAGTTGCAGAAAATTAACCCTAAGAGAGTATTGAGGTTGTTGGACTCACAATCTGATCTGGTTCAGATTCTTGTGTAGGCCTTTAAATTTTAGTCAGCCCATTTAATCTAATTAAATGTCCAACTAATATCAGGAGTCCAAGTCTTACTTGGATCCCAAACTAAATTCATCTTATGAATTAAAATCTCAATTTTGATCCATTCTAAGTATGCGGCCATGTAGGTTCTCATTACGTTGATAGTAATGCTAAAATCATATTCTAGTATTACAAACAGTGAGCAGTATCTAGCAATGCATCCCTGCTACTCAAGTAAAGGGAATGTCAATAAGTAGACATAACCTATTCGTGACAAATATTTCTATGTACAGATATCTTAATTGACAACAAGGCATAGAGCGTGTCACCATTGTATAATGCAATCTTTGGTTTCTTGATGTCCGAGTAGACTTACTAAAACAAATGAGCTAAATATCTCATATTGACTCATTTGAGCATGGCCAGGCATTTTGCGGTCTCACTCAATCAAGGGGGTCATAGATATCGTTCCTGTTATGTAAGAGGGATTAATCCTATCTAAGTCACTCACATCCCTCTGCATGATTTGTAGTATATCCAATAATTGACTTTATAATTACCTTATTACAGGCAACATTTGACGACAATAAAACATATAACTTCTCATGTAGGGAACCATAGTGACTTCAAGTCAAAGGACTACAAACACCACGGTCACTGTGAGAACCGCTTATGACACTCACGTAACGATCCATGCAGCGTTCCCATGGTGGGTCAGTCCAGTACAATGTGAAGACTTGATATCTCACATCCATGACCCATGAGATATGGTCATCAGTCTACGCACATACTAATCTCTATATATTATTGTTGTCCTAATTCACAATAATACTTGACTAGGAACATTTACGAATAGTATTCTGATTACAACCAACAGGATCTCACAATCAAGTCACGCACTTGATATCTCATGGTATTGAACCTACTATTCTAAGGACTTATTATGCTCATTTAATCACAAACACAATAAATGAAATGCCTCATATATGAAATAAATATCATGATATAATGTAAACTAGTAATGTCAATACACCACTGGCCTCTAGGGCATACACCAACAATCTGTCACTTGCACTAGAGCCAATCAGACATACATCTAATGCCTATAGATTTAGTGTGATCCTCATGCTTTCGTTGTGCAAGAGGCTTTTTCAGTGGGTCAGCGATGTTATCATCTGTCGGTACTCTACATATCTTCACATATCCTCTATCGATGATCTCTCGAATGAGATGGAAGCGCTTAAGTATATGTTTAGATCGCTGGTGAGAACTAGACTCCTTAGCTTGTGCAATGACCCCATTGTTATCACAATAGAGGTCCAACAGATCCACAATGCTAAGAACCACACCAAGTTCAGTGATGAACTTTCTTATCCAAACGGCCTCCTTTACTGCATTGGAGGCAGCAATATACTCAACCTCTGTGGTGAAATCGGCTATTGTCTCTTGCTTCGAACTCTTCCAGCTCACAGCTCCACCATTTAGGCAAAACACAAAAACCTGATTACAATTTGGAGTCGTCCTTATCGGACTGAAAGCCACTGTCAATGTAACCCTTTACAACAAGCTCTTCCTCGGCTCCATATACCAAGAATGAATCCTTAGTCCTTCTTAAGTACTTAGGATGTTCTTGACAGCAGCCCAATGACTCTCATCGGGATCTGACTGGTACATGCTCGTCATGCTCAAAGCATATGAGACATCTGGACGAGTGCATAATATGGCATACATGATGGATCCAATTACAGATGCTTATGAAATCTTAGTCATGCGGTCTCTCTCATATTGAGTGGAAGGACACTGAGCCTTAGATAGGCTTACACCATGTGACATAGGGAGAAATCCTTTCTTGGACTCTTGCATATTGAAGTGTTTCAATACTTTGTCTATGTATGTACTCTGACTCAGGCCAAGCAATCTCCTTGATCTATCTATATAGATCTTAACGCCTAATACATAGGTAGCTTTACCCAAGTCCATGGAAAAACATTTTCCTAGCCAAGTCTTTACAGACTGTAAGGTAGGAATGTCATTCCCGATGAGTAGTATGTCATCTACATACAACACCAGAAGTACAACTGTGCTCCCACTAACCTTCTTGTAGACACAAGGTTCATCTTCGTTCTTGATGAAACCAAACTCTTTAATTGCATCATCGAAACAAAGATTCCAGCTTCTAGAAGCTTGCTTTAATCCTTAAATAGATCATTGTAGTTTACACACCTTTCCAGCATCCTTTGGAGTGACAAAACCCTCAAGCTGTGTCATGTACACATCCTTGAGAAGATTTTCATTTGGGAAAGCAGTTTTGACATCCATCTGCCAGATTTCATAATCATGATATGCTGCAACAGCAAGAAAGATCCAAATGGATTTAAGCATGGCAACTGGGGAAAAAGTCTCATCATAGTCTACACCATGAACTTGTTTGAAATTTTTAGCCACCAACCGCCCCTTAAAGGTATGCACATTACCATCCCTGTCAGTTTTCTTCTTGAAAACCCATTTGCACCCAATAGGTTTTACCCCTGCAGGTGGGTCTACCAAGGTCCATACTTGGTTGGTATACATGGATTCCATTTCAGATCTCATGGCCCCAAGCCATTTCTCAAAATCTGGGCCTTTTACAACTTCCTCATAAGTCGTAGGCTCATCCTGATCCACAATTAATATATCACCATATTAAGTCACGAGAAATCCATATCTCTTGGGTTGATGAGGTATCCTACTAGACTTAAGTAGGCCTTGTGCTACTTGAGCAGGTGGTTGTTCCGCAATAATTTATGGAGTCTGCTCCATTTCCACCATTGATTTGCTGCTACTTTGCGTAGTTTGAATTTCTTCAAGTTCTATTGTTCTCCCAATGGTTCTTTTGGAAACAAATTCTCTCTTTAGGAACACAGCAGTCCATGCGACAAACACTTTGCCTTCGGTCGGATTATTGAAATAGTATCCCTTGGTTTCCTTGGGATAGCCTACAAAGAAGCACTTATCAGATTTGGGACCAAGTTTATCAGGGACTTGGCGCCTTACATAGGCTTCAAAATCCTAAATCTTCATAATGGACACACTAGGACGCCTCCCAGTCCATATCTCATATGGTGTGTCTAGAACCATTTTAAATGGAACACGGTTAAGTGTGAAAGCAGCTGTTAATAGAGCATGTCCCCAGAAGGTGCTTAGAAGATCTGCATGACTCATCATTGATCAGACCATGTCTAACAAGGTCCGGTTCCTCCTATCAGAGACACCATTCCATTGCGATGTTCCAGGGGGAGTGAGTTGAGATATTATCCCGCACTCTTAAATGGTCATCAAAATCTTGGCTTAAGTACTCACCACCTCGATCTGATCGAAGGGCTTTAATACTTTTACCAAGTTGATTTTGTACCTTATTCTTGAATTCTTTGAACTTTCAAATGACTCTGATTTGTGTTTCATCAGATACACAAATCCATATCTACTGAAATCATTAGTAAATGTAATGAAGTACTGAAAATCTTCTCTAGCCAATGTGTTGAAAGGTCCGCAAACATCACTATGTATAAGACCTAAAAGATCACTAGCTCTTTCACCTTTTTCAGTGAATGAAGCTTTTGTCATCTTGCCCAACAAACAAGGTTCACATACCTCATATGATTCAAAATTAAATGAGTCCAAGAATCCATCTTTATAGAGTTTGGATATGCGGTTTTCATTTATGTGGCCCAAACGACAATGGCAGAGGTAAGTTGGGTTCGTATCATTTGATTTGAACCTCTTAGTATTTATATTATAGACAGACATTTCGAGGTCGAGAATATAAAGTCCATTAGCATAACAGATATCATTTAAATAAATAAAACAACTTTTGTCATTTATTATAAATGAAAAACCCTTCTTGTCCAAACAAGAAATAGAAATAATATTTCTACTAATAGCAGGCACAAAATAACGGTTCTCTAACTCAATGATAAGCCCAGTAGGAAATGATAAATGACAAGTTCCTACAGCTAAAGCAACAACTTTTGCTCCATTTCCAACTCATAGGTCAACTTCGCCCTTAGCCAATGGTCTCCTCATTTTGAGATCCTGCACATTTACACAAATGTGAGATCCACATCCAGTATCTAATACCCAAGATGCAGAAGTAGATAAATTAACTTCTATAACAAAAATACCTGTAGTGGAAGTCTCACTTCCTTTCTTCTTCTTAAGCTCCTCCAGGTGCTTTTGGCAGTTCCTCTTCCAATGTCCGGTCTCACCACAGTGGAAGCATGTGCCCTCCTTGGCCCCTTAGGTATCAAGGCAGAAGTGTTGGGCTTGATATTGCCCTTCCCCTTGCCCTTGCCTTTGGGTTTCTTAATCTGCTTTTTGCTCTTACCCTTACCTTTGGCCTATTGGACCATCATAACGGTCTTTTCCTTACTAATATTCTGTTCAACAGTTCTCAACATGCTTAGCAGTTTTGAAAGAGGTTTGTCAATTTCATTCATGTTGTAGTTCATGATGAATTGACTATAACTTTCCAGCAACGATTGCAGGACGAAGTCAGTGGCCAACTCTTAACCCAATGGGAAACCAAGCCTTTCAAGATTCTCTATGTACCCAATCATCTTGAGCACATGAGTTCCAACAGGGCTTCCTTCTGCCAGTTTGTACTGAAACAATGCCTTTGAGCCTTCAAACCTCTTATGCCTAGCCTGCTTTTGATAGAGCCTCTTGAGGTGTACGATCATATCGTAGGCATCCATGTTCTCATGTTGCTTCTGAAGCTCAGAGTTCATGGTTTTCTGAATATTTTATGTATTTCGATATTATAAATTCATTATTTGTTAAAATCGTTTTGGATTATATATTAAAGTGTTTTCCTCATCGAAAATTTATTCATTTCGATTAACGATGTGTTTTGATCTTATTTTCTAGATCCTATTGATCAACTAATTGTATTTGAGTCCAAATTATATATATATATATATATATATATATATATATATATATATATATATTTATTTATTGGGTCATTTTAGTAAATTGTTAAATCCGAATAATTATTTTATTGTATAATTTTATTATTTTTATAGTTATAACTATTAATGTTATTCCTTGGTTATTTAATTAAAGTACATTTAACGAATTATTTTGTTTTCGTACTTGATCTGATTTTCATGGTGAATTCTAATTTAATTTCAAGCCAACTTATATTGTTTTCATTTGTATTATTTATCTATTTATTTGGATTTCAATTTTTGTTCATGAAGTTCTTTGTTCTTTTGATTGAGCTTTTATTGTCGATCCTATTGTCCTCTTATTTATTGTGGGTATTTTATTTGAACCCTGTTGATTTTGATCTATCTCCTAATTGAACCCTCAAACCCAATTTGATTTGTTCTTGACCAAAATCCGTTTTTATTGGATCCTAAACCACTAACCCAATACCCTAATTGTACCCTATAAATACAACTCTAATGCAAACCCTAAGAATTGCACAATTTTGAAACCCTAGAGCTGTCTAATCTCTCTCCTAGTTTATCTCTCCTCTCTCCTCTTTCTCTCTCCCCAAACAGAACCCATCCACTGTTCCTTCCCGTCCATCTTCCCCAGCGAGCCCCCACCTCCGGCGACCCCCTTCGACGCACTCCTCAGTGCGTCACCGCCTCCTAGCGCCACCACACCCGAACGCCAGTCTCCCCTGTACGCCCTCTTCCCTCTCCTCGACCGAAACACCTAAAACCCTGAGCTTTCTCTCTCTGTTCGGTCGCCGACCAGTGCACCACGACCACCGCCGATTTGCGCTGCCCTCTGGTTGCCGCCGCCACTGGCCGTGACCACCGCTGTGGTTGCTGCCATTCTCTCTTGCTGGTGTTGCTGTAGTCTCTTTGTGTGCTGTGTTGGTTCTTTGAGTGCACGTATATTGCACGTATTATTAGGGATTGTGCTAGTTCGTGAGTTCGTTGCTTCGAGATTCTCATCCCGTTATTCTTGGTATTCGTTTTCATCGTCTTACAGGAAAGTAACTTGTATTAAATTCCTTTACATATACAAGTACAAAATACCACTTATAGTATAGTTGGGTTCTAGAGACAATTCATGTGTGAAACCCCTTGTTGATATTGTCTCTATTGTGTTATTTTGACCATAGTTGCCTCACGACACATATGACATGAATTAACCTAGGGTTGACCACTTTTGATGTATATGTTCATGCTATCTTGAGATATCTGTGTTTGATGTGTTATTTGTGTTATACTTGTCGAATACTTGTAAAATACTCTATACCATGTTGCTTGGACATCTAGTACACCATATTCCATGTTATCATCCTATTGTTCTCCTATTGATACTATCATTCATCTAATATCTCTATATTGCATATTGTATTGTTGCATTAATAAAATAATTAATAAGCTGGGGTTTAATGGATTGACTGGAGTAGTTGATGATATAGTGACTGTACACCGTAGTGTGGGCCTTGTTTCCCAAAATATTGTGTGTTGGCAAAAGTTATTGTTATCAGTTTATTGTTGGACTACTGACACAGTATCCTCAATTGACCGTGTATTGTTTTTATTGAGCCAATCAGTGTGCAGCAATGCTGCAAATACCGTTATCGTGTCGTGTACATGATCTATAGAATCTTCCACTTAAGTCTAAAACGAATTTGATTGTATGCATCGAACCTGTGGTACGGAACACATGGGACACAGTAGTACATGCATTAGTTAGGATTAAAATGAATAATAGACTTAAGGATTAACACAACATCGACATTACATATTGTTCATCATTGTTCCTATTGATATCGAATATTGCATGATACTTGTTCACTCGACACATATTATATGCTACTTACACTTGTTTATCTTGCCATGCTAGTTGTTATATTTTGTTATCATGCTCATTCCATGTTATTAGTTATCCTTTCCCATGTACTTGTGCCTGCACTACAAGCGGTCCGTGACTTGCATTGACGGTCGTTTTGTATTCCTTTCCTCTTCCTGAAATTTATTAAATTGCAGATTTTGGTGAACAGTTGCCTGCTGGAGTTGGAGAACAAACAGTCTGAAAACTACTATTTTCTAATTGCTTATTGCTTTAATAAACTTAATGTATTGAGACTTATTATTATTTGGATTGTATTTATTATTGTATTGGACTTATGTCCCGAATATTGTTATTTGTTTCTAGACGTTGGGTTATTATTGTATTTGGATATTTTTATTGCTTAATTCCAAGTATTATTGTTCATGGGATTATTATTATTGCCTGCGCAATTGTTCTGTATTGTTTATATTGTTGAGTTGATCGGATAAACAGCTTATGGGTGACGTTAGTCATTCGCTGGGCCAATGTTACGTGCTCGTATTCCATATTTTTGGGAAGCAGAGCGTGACATTGATGCTTCTTATGAGCATCCTTTTCGGTGCAAGGGGCACTTACAGCTAGTGGATCAGGAATAGGCTGCTCTAGAACATACAACTTTTTCTCATGCCTGAGTACTATCCTCAGATTTCTGTACCAGTCTAGAAAATTTGTTTCAAATAATTTGTCCTTCTAAGGACAGATCACAATGATAGGTTATTTGATGTGTTGGATGTCATGATAATCTATCAACATAAATATGCAATGTAAATATCATTTCATAGAAATAAAGAAAAAATATTTAACCATCAACAGAAATGCAGAGTATGTATCATGACATCAAAATATTTAATAAGGTCTTTTATTAAATGTGCCTCCTACTATTTTTATTCAAATCAACGACCCTCATCATTGACTCGGAAAATTCCATCGTAAGATTTTCTAGTTGGTCAAGATCCATATTTCACCTGGTTTTGAGTCAGCTTTGGCTGATCACCCAAAACTCAGTTATTTAGGTAGGGAACATTTCCTAATTATATCATATATAACTCTTGGATAGTTGGGTGAGTAACACTTACACTAATCTATCTCATAAGCTAAAGTCCAACTCTATGCCTCTAAACTTTCAATCCTATTGAAATAGTCTAGTTAAGTCAGACCCAATGGTTGGCAATTGAATATTACTTTTATCACATTGCGTCTCACTAGGATAAATAAAGGCACCCTGTAATGCCCCCCCCCCCCCCCCCCCCCCAATGCTTAGATAATTTTTATTACTTTTAGAAGACAGATTAATCCTTACAGTACAACTGCCCACCACAAACTGCCTCTCAAAAGGTGGTTAACCAATTAGGTGACTCTTGATTATAGGCAATTATATTTATATTATTTAATTTATTGTATACTCCCGATATGGGATTATCTTAATCAATTCCCCTCTTGAATTCCTGTGTACAAACCCGTGGGCCCCATACATGTTAGTGCCTCAGCTTAGAGACAGCACAATGCTGCCTCAAACAGTGGGCCCCGCTGACATCATCATTGACGTCAGCATAAACAGCAACACTCTGCTGCACTTCAACGTGGGCGCCCCATCTTTTTCTCTCTCATCATTATTTACCCAACTGCCATTCTTATATATATTTATATATATATATTTAGAAATTACGGGGATTTACATACACCCATCCTTTAGAAATCAGCATCCTCGCCGAGTACAGGGCATGCACAACCTAGTGCAGGATCCTTCTTTCTAGCCGATATGGCGTCGTCCTCGATCCCGGAGATCAGTGACTCTCAACACCGCAGATCATACTTGATCCCGGAGATCAGTGACTCTCAACACCGCAGATCATACTGAGGCCCTCTTCCACACTCGGGGTCGAAAGTCAGTTCTGATACAATTTGTAACCCCCCTCCCCCCAATACTCAGACAATTTTTATTATTTTTTGAAGACAAATTAATACTTATAGTACAACTGCCTACCACAGGCTGCCTCTCAAATGGTGGTTAACCAATTAGGTGACTCTTGATCATAGGCAATTATATTTATATTATTTAATTTATTGTATACTCCCGATATGGGATTATCTTAATCAATTCCCCCCCTTGAATTCCCGTGTACAAACCCGTGGGCCCCATACACGTCAGTGCCTCGGCTCAGAGAGCACAATGCTACCTCAAACAGTGGGCCCCACTGACGTCATCATTAACGTCGGCACAAACAGCAGCAGCACTCTGCTGCACTTCAATGTGGGCCCCCCATCTTTTTCTCTCTCATCATTATTTACCCAACTGCCATTCTCATCTATTATATATATATATATATATATATATATATATATATATATATATCTTTAGAAATTACGGGGTATTACACACCCTGCTTTAGCGACCTACACTTAATCGATCCTAGCCTAGACGAGTGCCATGCATTGAAAGGCATCTTATTGCAACTTAATATTTACTTTGAGAGATTTTTGTTATTTTATTTATTGATCTCACCATTCATCATCCATTAGCATACAACAATGCATCTCGTACAAAATTAAAAGCATAAAATTTATGTGACATGGTTGTGGCCCTAGCACACTGATTCTCTCAAGCCAATGTGAGTATCAAAGACTGAACAAAAGGATTATACCATCTTCTCCGAGCAATTTCCCAATCTTGTCCTTGTATGGTTGTCAATTCTTTACCTCCGCGGTGAGATTGCATTTACATATAAAGAAAGAATGTACAATTGAAGTTTAGAGAGAAATGATTACATTGAGAATGGAAAGAGAACGGCACGACACACAGGCCGTATTCAAAATACCAAAACATAAACAATACATCACTGAACATAAACCATGTATCACAGAACTAAACGATTCATCACAGAACTAAGGCCACAACCATGTACCATGCATCACAGAACATAATAATCAAAGAATATGTTGTTATGATTTTAGTTAGTTTAATTTTTTAAAAAAAGTATTGATTTTTGGGGAATCATATTGCCCTATGCAGAGCTGGCATGGGGGTCAAAGGACCACGTACACCATTGTCACTGTGAGAACCGTTTATGACACTCACGTAAATATCCATGCAGCTTTCTCATGGTGGGTCAGTCTAATACATTATTACTCTAATATGTACCCATGTGAAGACTTGATATCTCATATCCATGACCCATGAGATATGGTCATCAGTCTACGCACATACTAGTCTCTATGTGTTATTGTTGTCCTAATTCACAATAATACTTGACTAGGGACATTTAAAAATAATGTTCTAATTACAACCAATAGGATCTCACAATCAAGTCATGCACTTGATATCCCATTGTATTGAACCTACTATTCTAAGGACTTTATTAAGCTCATTTAATCACAAACATAATAAATAAAATGCCTCATATATGAAATAAATATCATGATACAATATAAACTAGTAATGTCAATACAAAACTGGCCTCTAAGGCATACACCAACATGATAATGGGGGGAATACATGTCCGATGAATTCTTTCGCTATTGCACTGAGCATGGAATCCGTCATGTCCAAAGACTTCACAAAAAAATGGAGTTGCTGAGCGCAAGTTGGGACATCTCACCGGTATGAGCTTTTTCTTGGATGCATGATATAAAACTTCTGAGAGAACTATGGGCTGCAACTACTCAATGTTCTTGTCATGTGATCAATAGATTGCCTCCATGGTCAGGTACTCTCAAATCTCCCTTTGAGATTCTATATGCTATCAAGCCAAATGTAAAGTACTTTCGAGTGTTTGGTTCTCTTTGTTATGTTCATATCCCTAAAAGTAATCGCACCAAACTACACCCCAAAGCTCGCAAATGTGTATTTGTTGGCTATGATTCACACAATAAAGGTTGGAGATGCATGGATGAAGTTTGTTGTCCCTTGAGATGTCGTTATTGATGAGGTCTCGACTTATTACTAGGGAGCCACACACAAAGAAGATCGAAGTTCATCCATCTTGAAGTTGTTGATCTTGACTCATTTTCTAGTGAACTTGAATCTAATGATAGTGAAAGAAATGGTTCTTCAGCACAAGAATATTCTCCCCTTAATTCAGTCCCTATATGGAGATCGACTAGGCAAAGGCAACAACCTGAATATTTATCTGACTATGAAGTGCAGCTTAATCACTTCACAATTACCTCTTGTTTTCTCATGGGTGTTGTGTAACGCCCCGAATTCCAAATAAGGCTAAATTCGAAGTTCCACAGGATCTTTATACTTCACTTCGTACAATTTTACAAGAAAATTTGAACTTTTTATAATACAACAGAGTCATTTATATTTATTTATACAGTGGAAGGTAAAATAAAGTACAACAATGAAATAATATACAATTGCAACATCTTTAACATGTAAATAATCAACAACATCATATCAACTTTATATCTTCATGAAAAATTCAACTCCTGCATATAAAACTGTGGGCACGTCAGTTGCTTACAACTGACAAAAATATTATACACGACCATCCTCTCTATGCCGAAAATATAATGATCTTAATACTTTAACAAACCACAAACTTGAATGCAAATAAAGTGTTAAAATGTGACTAGTCTAAATATGTAAGTGTATGCAATGCCTTAATGCCTAATGCAGATATTTTACACTAGGATGACACTAATGCATACTTGTTCGGATTCTATGCATTCCATACTATATAGGTCCGAGGGCAAGCACTTACGCACTCCACATTAAAGGGTTCGATCCCTCGCCATGATAACTACCCAGTAATAAAACAAAGTTTAGATCATTTCACGAGTACGGATCCCAGTCCCGGAGTTCACCGTCCGACTGTTATAACAGACTCCTCATCGTGTGAACATCCCGCAAGTACCCCTCTAGCCCGGTATACATATATACATTGGAGTACGACAAACTATTCGCCCGACTATGCATAGTTCCGGATTTAAAATAAAATATCGTCTCCCATGAAGCAACCACAGTCCCGAAATCCTCCGCCCGACTATATAGAGTGTCCCACTTACATTTGCCCAAGTTTACTATATTTTCACTTATGTGCATAGTTCTTAAATTCAAGACATGAATAAATTATCACACCTAGAGTTAGTGTTACTCCCTACCGGACTTAATCACAAATACTGAGATAGCTCCATGGCCATATCTCAAAAATATAACTCAAATCTTTTAATTCAACAATGTCGGTACCCAGGGTCTCACTAAAACTCTAGATCACAGCCTTTCATGTACAAGAATCCATGGGTACTCATACCCTCAATAATCATGTATTTAACTCAATGTATTCATATCTTCAACTTATTCACAAATTAATCAATGTCTTATCTTAGCATCCTTCATGATTCAGTTCATTCATTCACAAATCTTTCAAAAGTTATACATGAACTCATAATAGATTTCAATCTCATTAACATCTTAATCACATATAACATCTTAAACACATCAAGTATTTTTTACTCAAAACAAGTATATGATCTCATCAAGAGAACCCATAACATAGCAAATATTTTTTCCTCTTCTTCCCAAAATAAAAGTCATATTCTCAAATAAATAATTTTGAAGTCAATAACTCGTTTTCTATCTCAATTCCACTTTTAATTTCTTAAAATATACATGAAAAATTTCTGAAACTATTTTAAATAAATTCTATATCATTTTATAGGAATATTAGAATTTTTCCCCAAATTTTTAATGGTATTAAACACTCCCTTTGATTTAAAAAGTCCCAAAATAATATTTTGAAGCCACAGGTTTTGAACCCAGGCTCCCCGCCCAACACA
Organism: Hemerocallis citrina; assembly: GCA_017893485.1. NCBI lineage: Eukaryota > Viridiplantae > Streptophyta > Magnoliopsida > Asparagales > Asphodelaceae > Hemerocallis > Hemerocallis citrina. The sequence continues at coordinate 156,293,835 of CM030367.1, read as the reverse complement.
GTGAGCACCCAAAGTCCACACCGCAAGCCAAAAAGTCCATGTGACTTGGCTGTCACAACAGCGAAACCCAACCACTACATACAGTGTTGGCTCTTAAAAAGAAAATCAAACAAGAAATAAAAGGGGGTGTCAAGCTTCGAACCCAGAACCAATCCTTTAACCCGTGCTATAGTAACGGTACTGTGGTGCACCCACTAACCAGTAAGTCCATTAGTGACTATTGATATCGAGTTACACCGATATGCTTTTGTTCAACCTTACTGTGATTCAATTATCTTCACAAAACTCTATTTTTCATTCGATCTAATCTTTCATTTGGCTGTAATTAATTCATTTAGACTGAGTTTACTTTCAAACAGTAACTCACGAATTTTTAACTGATATTTTAGACATTATATCTATTATTTCGAAATCATTTTTCTCTTATTAATGCACAAGAATTGCATTTCTTCAATTTAAGCAAAAATAACAATTTGTTTCTCTTCAACCACTTTATATGATTTTATTTTTACCAACTTAAACTTCACTACAATTTATTCTTGGCTATAAGGATAAACTCAACAATAGTCATATAAGTTATCAAATTTGACATTTACAATTTTAACAAGTATATTAGTATGATTCATGGCATTAATTCTTTTGTTTAATATTCTTCTTTCTAATTATCATGATGTTAATTAGTTACTTAATCTCAACAAAATTACTATCATTCATGGCATACCACATTAGCATGGATTATGTCTACATACATCACATCAATTCAATCTATACTACTGATTTATCAATTCTAGCATGCATTTCCTATATTTAGAAAGCACAAGATCACCCACCTCTTGTAACACCCCGTAACTTTTCAAAGGGTATAATTATATAAATATAATATATATATGGAGTATGGTGGCTGTTTGAAAAATATGTGCTATGGCATGATGGTAATTATATGGTAAAAATGAATAAATGAATGGAGGTGAGGGCCCACGATGTGTAAAATCAGCAAAGCTTGCTTGGAAGTGGTTGACTTCGTCAAAGGATATGATGACGTGGCAACTCATCAGGAGGGCCCACCTTCAGTTGTGAGAAAAACGGGAGAATGTAATGAAATGGTCCTATAGTGGATTTGAAAAGGAATATAATATATATATATATAATAGCCTATGATCAAGAGTCACCTAATCGGTTAACCACCTTTTGAGAGGCAGCCTGTGGTGGGCAGTTGTACTACATAGTATCTAATTTGTATTCTAAATTGTATAAATTTTCTGAGCTAGGGGCAGTGGTGTTACAAATGGTATCAGAGCCGTCTTTCGACACCGGGTGTGGGGCATGTCTATATAGTTGGGCGGAGGATTCCGGGACTATAGACCCAGTCGGATGGTGTACTCCGGGACTGTGGTGAGCCCTCAATTAAATCCGGGACTGTTATTCATCGGGCGGTGGATTCCGGGATCATAACTAAACTAGTCGGGCGGATAGGAGGGCGGCTCAATTAAATTCGGCATTATGATTGATTGGGCGGTGGATTCCGGGATCATGAATAATCGGACGGATAGAAGAGTAGATGCTCTACAATGGCTAGAAAGGAGATCCTGCACTAGATTGTGCATGCCCATGCTCAGCGAGGACGCTGATTTCTGAAGGGGGGGTGTGTGCAACACCCCGTAAATTTTCAAAGGGTATAATTATATATATAATATATATATGGAGTATGGTGGCTGTTTGAAAAATATGTGCTATGGCATGATGGTAATTATATGGTAAAAATGAATAAATGAATGGATGTAGGGGCCCACGATGTGTAAAAACAGCAAAGCTTGCTTTGGCTGCATGCTTTGGCTGTGGTTGACTTCGTCAAAGGATATGATGACGTGGCAGCTCATCAGGGGGGCCCACATTCGGTTGTGAGAAAAACGGGAGAATGTTATGAAATGGTCTCATATCGGATTTGAAAAGGAATATAATAATAATAATAATATATATATATATATAATAGCCTATGATCAAGAGTCACCTAATCGGTTAACCACCATTTGAGAGGTAGCCTGTGGTGGGCAGTTGTACTACATAGTATCTAATTTGTATTCTAAATTGTATAAATTGTTTGAGCTAGGGGCAGGGGCATTACACCTCATATGAAGAATTGCAAACAAAGATGATGAGACACAACTTCTAGGGACTCCTAGCTCCAACAAGCAACACCTAGTCCTTCTCCTCCTAGCAAAGCACTCCAAAAGCCTCCAATGCACAAGAACACTCTCTAACTCTTTTTTTTTTTTCCTCTCTTGATTTGTTTAGTTTTAGGTGTGAAAATAAGAAGACAATGGGGGGTATTTATAGGACAAATGAAGGGCTAGGATGTAATCTCATCCATCAAATAACTACCCACTACAACTCCCCACTCTCCCACTCTCTCCATCCCATCCGACCTCTCTCCCTCACTCCTAAGACACGTGCACGTGTTGTGCACTAGTGCACCCACACACACAAAATTAAATAAAAATCATATAATTCTTATTTGTATACTAAAAGTTGTTACATGTCATGTGTGAGTCCATGCACATTCAAAAATGGATTTAATTAATGGGCTTGTCTTGTGGGCTTGCTTTTTAATTAATTAATTAATTAGTCTAGTGGGCTGGAATCTATTATTAGGTCTATGGGTTTAATAAAAAGGCTAAAAAAAATATAAAAGACTCATGCATGCTACTAAATAATAAATGAGAGAAAGAAAATAAAGATGGGAAAAATTTGCACGTGCATCGTACGTGCAAAAATTGAAAAATGTATTTTTAATAAAATAAAAAAGCAGGGTTGTTACATGTTGCATATGATGATGAACCCACATGCTACAATGAAGCAAAGGGAAATTCTGAATTGGAAGTTGCTATAGACGAAGAGATCTCAGCCCTCAACAAGAACAATACATGGGATCTTGTTCTGAAGCCGAAGGATGCTGAAATAGTCACCTTGTAAATGGATTTACAAGCTGAAAAAGAAGGCAGGATGGGACGATTGATAAGCATAGGGCGCGTATTGTTGCACGAGGATTTTCTCAACAATATGGTATGGACTATGAGGAGACGTTCAGCCTTGTGGCTAAAATGGTTACGGTTCGGACACTTATCTCTCTTGCTGCTTGCAAAGGCTGGACTATTTGGCAACTCGACGTGAAGAACGCTCTCCTTTATGGAGAGTTAGGATCGTGAAATATTTATGGAACAACCATAGGGGTTTATTTCCAAGGAGTTTCCTCACCATGTATGCCGCCTCAAGAAAGCGTTAGAGCATCCACAGTCGTCAAAGGTAAAAAATAGCAAAACGCATAAAATAGATATAGTAAAGTACATTTTCCTACAGTCATCAATTGTTATAAAATAACAAAGTTGGAACAAATTTGATCAGACGAAACTTGAAGTTTCGTCCCGTGAAAAAAATTATTTTTTAAATACCTTTTGGGTTGAATTGAATATTTCAATAATTTAAATTGGCAGATGAAACTTGACGCTCCGTCAGAGCGATATATATATATATATATATATATATAGTTCCCCTACGGACGAAACTTGAAGTTTCGTCCGATGGGGGAGCTATCACTGTCAAACACTAATAACCCACTTAACCCCCTAATTAATTAGTTAAGTGTATTTAACTAAGCCTAATTATTTATTAAATGACCTAATTAGTATACTAAGTATAATTAACTAATTAATTATCAAATTAATTAAGTAACTTAGTATACATCCTAAATCTACGGACGAAACTTGAAGTTTCATCCCAGCATTTTCCACATTTTCAAGGTTTTATTACTTTAAAAAATTCCTTTATTTTGATCGGACGAAACTTGGTTAAAATAAATTATAAAATATATCAGGACTAAACTTGAAGTTTTATCCTGTATAATATGCATATTTCTATATCCTCTCTAATATATAGCAATCTACTGTAGCGATTATGGCAAAATATAGATAAATAGCAAACGACTGCAGCTCCCTCGGAGCTAAAATATGCATTTGCATAATATAGCAAACGACTATGAATGCTCTTATATGGCCTTAAGCAAGCTCCTCGTGCTTGGTATGGTAATATTTCTCAGTATCTTACATTCTGTGATTTTACACCTTCTAATTCAGATTCAAGCTTATTTGTTAAGACCACATTGACTACTTGTATGCTAGGGATGGTGAACGGGTCGAGTGGGCCGGGCCGGGCCCAACCCGTACGGGTTGGCACGTATACTTCGCCGGGCCGGGCCGGGTTGCACTCTTATCCGGGCCGGGCTGGGCCGGGCTGAGGTTTCGTTTGGGTGGCCCGCCCAACCCGTGAACCCTTTAGGGCTCAACCCGGGTTGGGCCGGGTCGACCCGCGGGTTGACCCGTTTAATAATTTATTTATTTTTGGTAGCTTAAATTAAAATAATAATAATTATAATTATAATACTAAGTAAGTAATAATACTAATAAACAATAAAAATCGTAATAATAATAATAAGATTGAAAGAGTAAAATTGACAACAAATTTTGAAATATTATTCATATGAATTTAAGTTATACAATTTTAACAATTTATAATGAAATGAAGAATTCAATTGACAAATAAGTTTTATACAATAACATATTTCTTATATACAATTTTAATTGAGTACAAGTTTTCTAATTTGACATAACAAGCAAAGCTATTGTTGTTGTTGTTGTTGTTGTTCTTCGGGCGAGTTGCTCCCACTTGTGGAACTTGATAGTGCTTTCCCTTGCGTCCTATCTTCAGCCTTCAGCCAGTCTTCTGTGCAAACGAGCATCTCTAACGCCTCGGGCTTCAAGTGATTCCTGTAATCAGATAGAACCCTGCCACTTGTAGAAAATGCACTCTCAGAAGCAACTGTAGAGACAGGAGGAGTTAGTAAATCTTTAGCCATAATTGACAGAATACTAAAAGTGTGTTCATGTTCTTTCCACCATTGTAAAATATCTAGTGGAAAAATAGTAGGCTCAGAATCTTGTTGGTTATACCAATTTAATTCATTTGGTTGATTAGTCCTAGGTTTTTTAGATTGAATTTGTTCAAGTAAACTAAATGTTCTATCACCAATTCTACTTTTACCCTTATCTTTAGAACTACCAGAAGAAAAACTAACTACAGAAGTTGTACTACTAGAAGCAAAACGTCTATCACAATAATCATACAAGTTATTTAACGTAGATTCAAACTGAACTAAAAAAGTAGTGCAATCAATTGTTAATTCTACATTTACCTCTAAATATCCAAAAAACATTTCTATCAAATTCTTCGTACCTTCTAATTTGATACGAGGATCCATAACAGTAGCAACACAAATCAACATAGGAGGAGGAAAATAATACTTCAAAAATTTTTGCCCGGAGTATGTTCGTCCAGGATATAATCATAAAACTTATGCCAATCGCTAGTTTCTCCTCTACTTTTCCTACTACTACGGGGTTGTGTGGTTTCGGTTTGTTGTTGCTGTTGTTCTTCTTCTAATTGTATGCCACCTACAACCTCGTCGTGTGTACCCCATTCTTCCATAGTAGGATCATGGTATTCTTGGGCGGGCTCACTAGTTGGGACAATTGGTGGCCTACGTGAAGAGGAGGAGGAATCTTGTCCGCTACGACCGCTACCGCGTGATCTAGACATAATGTAGTAATGTGCTAAAGTATGTAAAAAAATATACAATGTAGGAGCGGTGAATTATACAAAAAAAAATCTACAAAACAAGAGGGTTGAGATAGAGAAGTTCAAAAAACGAACAATAATTTTAACTACAACGCAAAAAAAAATTTAACGAGAGAGATAGAGAAATTTTGATACCGTTCACCGTGGAATACGCGTATGTAAAAAAAAACCGTGAAAATAAGAATATAATAGAAAAGATGGAGGAGCGCTTTGCCGATTCCGCAATTGAAGAGTTGAGGAGAGGTTGAAGTAGATTTGACGAGGGTTGAAGAGAGTTGAAGACGTTGAAGACGTTGAATTTTGATTCCGATACGACCGAAATTTGATCGTGTATATGCCTCCTTGTAGACTTGTTTGATGAATACTACAATTGTTGAAAAATTCTTTACAAATGATGTATAATAGTAGAGAGAGTAAGAGAGTGAGGTGTGATTTTTTATGAGATTTTTGGGGATATTTATAGGCTAAATATGTGGGAAAAAACAAAAAAAAAAAAAAAAAAAAAAAAAAAAAAACAAACCAACGGCTCAAAGAGACGTTCCGAACGGCTCTGTGGAGACAGAGCGGAATCAGCGGATTTTTCGACCGTTCGACCCGCGGGTCAATGGTCGACCCGTCACGGGTCGAACAGGTCGGAACCCGCGGGTTGACCCGCGGGTTGGCGGGTTGAATTTGCGAGTCGGGCCGGGTTTCGCGAGTTCAATTCACGTTAATTGCGACCCGGGTCGACCCGGTACTGTTCACCGGGTTCGACCAGAACCCGCCAAGTAGCTAATCGGGCCGGGTTGGCGGGCCGGGTCGCGGGTGGGTCGCCGGTTAACCCGGCCCAGTTGCCATCCCTATTGTATGATATGTCTTATATATGTGGATGATATGATCATCACCGGGGACACCGCTGCTAAAATTACATGTCTCTGTAATGACTTATCTCTCCGTTTTGAAATGAAGAATTTGGGGAAAGTTCATTCTTTCCTTGGTTTAGAAGTGACAGAGTCAGATGGGTATTTTGTTTCTCAAAGGGGCTATGCAAGGAGTTTATTGACCCGTTTCAATATGGGGGATTCATGTGTTGCTTCCGCTCCTATGGAACCATGTCTCAAGCTACTAAAAATTGAAGGGGATTTGCTTGATAATGCCACAACATTTCGTCAACTTGTGGGTAGTCTGTTCTATCTTACTATCACACGTCCTGACATTGCCTACTCTGTTAGTGTTATCTCTCAATTTATGGACCAGCCGTGTGTTGGTCACTTAATTGCGACAAAACGGATCCTCGGCTACATCGAAGGCACTCTAGACTTTGGTTTGATGTACCAGCATAATGTAAACTTCAGCTTACATGGGTTTACTGATGCAGATTGGGTAAGTAATGTCATTGATAGGCGCTCTACGACAGGATATTGCTTTAGTACAGGTTCAGCTGTGATCTCTTTAGTACATGGGTTTACTGATGCAGATTGGGTAAGTAATGTCATTGATAGGCGCTCTACGACAGGATATTGCTTTAGTACAGGTTCAGCTGTGATCTCTTGGTGCAGAAAAAAGCAAAGTACTGTTGCTATCTAACAGAAGCTGAATATGTAGCAGCTACCATTGCCACTCAAGAGTGTGTTTGGCTTAAGCGACTCCTTAGTGATTTGAATCTTGCCATGGATTATCCAGTTCCAATTCAATGTGACAATGAGAGTGCAATTAAGCTAGCTGGCAACCCGGTGTTTCATGCCCACACAAAACACATTGAAACCCATCATCATTTTGTCCGAGAGAAGGTGTTAAGCCACGAGATCGATTTTCAGAAAATTTGAAGCAATGACCAAGCTGCAGATGTCTTCACTAAGGCACTTTCAAGAGCTAAATTTGAAAAGTTTTGTGATGCTCTTGGTCTTCTTGATCGCCAGTTTGCAGTAAGGGGGGGTGTTGCAAACTAGTGCAGACTACTGTCAGTTCTTTTATCTAGGAGGAGGACTTAGTATATATATTTGATTTAGTCATCGGTGTATGTAGGAGTCAGTAGTTAGTTGAATAATTTCAGCAACAAGTTCTGTTAAACTGAATCCAAGTCAGTAGTCATCAGTGTATGTAGGAGTCAGTAGTTAGTTGAATAATTTCAGCAACAAGTTCTGTTAAACTGAATCCAAGTCAGTGAGCATTGTTAGGGAAGATTTAGTATATATATGTTGTGCGGTAACTTCAGTTATATCAATCATCACTTCAGTTGTTTTATTATTGAGAGAGTAATAAATCAGATTCTCTGCTTTTCTCTCATTCCTTCTGTTCCTATTTGTTTCTTCTTCTTCTTTTGTGAGAAAATAAGAGTGCCAATTCACGGTGATCTAAGTGTAGTTTATCCATTTAACTAAAAATGAATGCATCTCATGCACTGTTACAAGTTTAACCAACTGACGAAATTACAATTATATTTGATACTTTTTTTTTTAATGAGGGAAATGATATTTGATAATTCTTGAAGACAAAAACTTTGCCTTCTGTTTCAATTAAGGGTGTGTGACTTGTGTCGGGCTTAAAATGCAAGTTGCAATCAATGCAGACAGACCTGTTTGACATATGAATTTTGCAGTGAAAAGTGTGTGTGTGTGTGTGTGTGGGGGGGGGGGGGGGGGGGGGGGGGGGACTGGGTTATCGCTATATCAGGTTAGTTGCCAAAACTTACTACAACGGTAGTGCAAGCTAGGGCTGCAAACGAATCGAGCTATTCGGCTCGAGCTCGGTCAAAGCTCGGATCGAACCGAGCTCGAGCTCAAAACTAAGCTCGTTTCGTAAACGAGACGAGCTCGAGCATGGTTTTTTTTTTTTAAGGCTAAGCTCGCGAGCTATTCGGTTCGAATACGGTCAAAGCTCGGCTCGAACCGAGCTCCAGCCGCGCTCGAGCTCAAAACTAAGCTCGTTTCGTAAACGAGCCGAGCTCGAGCCTGAAGATATTCGGCTCGGCTCGGCTCGATTGCAGCCCTAACTGCAAGTATGATGTTTTTCAAGTGCACATTATTATGGCTGACTTATAGGTCAGTCGTATGAATGATGTTGCTGTTCATATGAGTTAATTATTTGCAGCAACCTACACAAAAGCAATAACACTTGAGTACAGTACAAGCAAAAGTTGTATTGGCAATACTCATGCTTGTACATTATTTATGCATACTCTTTTCTTCTTTATCAATTAATATTGTCTAATTCATCATGGATTCATGCATGGTTGATGATGTTCATCATTTGAATATAAATACAAAGACCATAATACATGTTCCCACATCGAAGCTCCCATAAAATCACTAAAATTATGGACCATCGGATTCATCAGATTCATAACAAAAGCGTAACTACATATTTCCATAAAGTACTTTAGAATATTCATTGTGCCATCAGTCTGTTCGTATACATGCTTCCCAGCCTACTGCTCGAATTGCTTCCCTTGGAAGGTCTGCCCAAACATCCAGTTGGCTGGAGCGACATTGTAGGAAGTGACCATCCTTCCACGACTGTTAGTCACTTCGAATGAAAGTGGCTGACCACCCAGCTCCACATTGCACTGCCAATTCTGGCCCCAGTTTCGAGCCATTGGAATCCATCCTGTTTTCGATCCCTTTACTTTAATGGCTGTGATTTCTCCAACTGAACCTACATTGCTTATCAGAACCAGATGGAAGTAAGATCTCCCTCTTAATGTAAACCTCATTCCGCCGTACCTCTGGCAGTCCGCCCTGCAACAAGTATATATAATACAAGCATGATTTTTTTAGTATTCTATAACAAGATTCTGATGACAATTATTTGCGTGGTGTTTTAAACATTAATAACCGAAAATTCAACTGTGCGCAACTTGCCCAAGTGGTTTCAGTGATTACTGCTTCTCTTTATTTTTCTTCTGACTTTGTTTCTTCATGATGAACATCATATCTATTCTATATGTATAGTCTATAAATTGCAAAAATTATGTAGAGAATTGTATAAATTGGAACCTTAGTGGAAATGGTTTGAGAAACAAAATAATAAAATATGGGCAAGAATCAAGAAATAACACCAAAATAAAAGATACAGAGTCAATGGTTACTATGTTCATTCTGAATTTTTTCCAAACTGACCCACTTTTCGAAAATATATCAAACTGACCCACTTCGAAACTAATAACCAAACTCAAAACTAATAACCAAACTGACTGACTCCATGTTTCAAACAGCGAGTCTAGTTCAAATAGGGTCGCTATTTGATACTAGGATTGTAAATCGGACCAGACGGTGCCAGACAGTCATATGTTCAAGCTCGGACTGAAATTCTACTCGGATGGACTTATGTCCGGCTCGGTCCAGGTCGGACAAAATTTTTATAGTCCAGACTTGGTTTGTTATAAAAGTAGAAGGCTATATTTGTTCGGATGGACCGGACTCGATAAAGCTTTGGACCTAATAATTTGTTCATGTTCGGTTCGTATAACAGTTCAGACGGTCCACGGTCAGGTCATTTCTCGAGCCGGACTCAGATGGACGACATATTGTCCTGTTCATTTTACAACCGTATTTGAAACAGCGAGTTTGGTTTTAGTGTTTTGAGACTTGGCGAGATTTCTCCAAGTGTCCTATAACTAAACTCGTTGTTTAAAACAGTGAGTTTAGCTTTAGTATTTTGAGACTTTGCGAGATTCTCTAAGTGTTGGAAAAATTCTTATAACTAAACTCGTTGTTTCAAATAGGGTCATTGTTTGAAACAACGAGTCTAGTTCAAATAGGGTAGTTGATTGAAATGCGAGTTTAGCTTTAGTGTTTTGAGATTTGGCAAGATTTCTTCTAGTGTTGGAGAAATTCCTATAACTAAATTTCCTATAACTAAATTCGCTGTTTCAAACAGCGGCCTTATTTGAACTAGACCCGCTATTTGAAATAGCCAATGGGTCAATTTAATAAATAGTTTCAAAAGTGGGTCAATTTGGTATTTATGTTCGAAAAGTGGGTCATTTTGGAAAAAAGTTCGTTCATTCTCGAAGGATTGACGAAATTCAACTGCAAAAAATAAATATTTGTTATCGAAAACCTCCGTTTATGGGCATGTGTCTGTGAACTTTGGTGTGGCCGGAAGGTGAATTTCCATGAGAGCACAATTGTATTCCTTGGAAAGGTGACTGAGGAGGCAGGGCAGGTGGCAGCTATTTTATAATGTAAAATCAGCAACTCCCCTTCACATACTTAGGCTTACTGATGAGGACATCAGTTCGAGATGATTTGGGCGCTTCTATCAGCGCAAACATCGTTTAGAATGACTATTCCAGTAGTCGAGCTATTTTTATTTCAGTACTTAGATTTGTTTTTGGCATTTTAGTCATATGTAGTAATTTTGCTATTTGCATCCTTATTTTCTGAATTTTGGATATTTGTATTGAGATTCTGTTTTGAACTGATATATAGGCCTTTAAACTAATGAGAAAGAATGCTTATGATGGATTAAAAATCTTGCATCAAGTTCTGCTCTTCATTTTTTTTTCATCTCTTTGTGTGAGACATTGAGAAAAAAATTAGGGTTTGTAAGAAACCCTAAACAACACCCTAAATCCCCAAATCCCCAAATCCTTTATCCAAAACTCCCAAACCCTAACCCCCTTCAACAACCGCCTTTCTCACCTCTCTCACTTCTTCTTTTCCCTAGCCCCGTAATCCCAAACCCGTCACCCAAATCCAATCCCACCCGTCAACTGCCCCTTCTCCCTCCTTCCACTACCTGAACCCATCACCACCTTGTCAGGGTTTGGGTTACGGTGAGACCGAGAACGGGTCATGGTGGGTAGCTTGAGAACTAGGGTTGAAGACGAAGAGGATTAGGGAAGAATTGCAAAAGATTTTTATTCATATCTCATAACGAAAAAGTTACAGATCTTATAGGAAGAGGCGGTTAGACGGTTTCGCTACAGGACAAACCTGAGACACGTGCATAGTGCACTAAATCCCTTTTCCCGCCAGCTTCCCATTCAATTACAAGCGCTCATTACTCATTCAAATAAAAGAGTGCGTATTGCACGTAAAACGCTGATACTACTATTCTGATACAAACCACTACTCAGATACAACTACTACTACTCTGCTATCACAGAACTCATAATGGCAGCCTTCGCAAGTATCCCTCTACTGCTCGGAGGTGCCGATGATCGGAGAACTATGCCGACGACGACCCTAACAACTCCCCCCCTTACAGCGAGCTTGCCCCAAGCTCGAAGGTAGGAAATCTGACGCGGAGGTCATCGATATCTATCCAGGAAGCATTCTCCGTAGCTGAATTTTTCCATTTGATCAACAGCTTGATGCCAACCCTATTGTTCTTTTTGAACATTCGCTGTCTCAAAACCTGCTCTGGCTCCTCTTCTTCATTGGTAGGAACCCACCACTGTGGCAACTCAGGCGCGACCTCTGGCAGATGGTTCCCATGACAACGCTTGAGTTTTGAAACATGGAAGATAGGATGGATTGAAGCATTCGGGGGTAATTCCAGACGATAAGCTACTGCAACTATCCTTTCTATTATGCGATAAGGACCAAAGAATCTGGGAGAAAGCTTCTGTGGATTAGATCCTCGTATTGTCACTTGTTTGTATGGTTGAAGTTTCAGAAACACAGTATCCCCTACTGCGAATTCCCTCTCCGTTCTCCTCGTCTGCAAATAACTTCATCCGCTATTGAGCAACTGTCAAATTGTCTTTCAACAACTGCAACACTTCATCTCTTGATAGTAATCCATCTTCCACCGCTTGCACAGCTGCCGTTCATTGTACATATCGCAGCAATGTAGGAGGGGGTTGCCCATATACTCCCTGAAATGGAGTGATGCCGGTTGACACATGCCAGTTGGTATTGTACCAAAACTCCGCCCACCCCAAAAACTTACTCCACTCTCTAGGCTTCTGTCCACTCAAACACCACAAGTAGAGTTCTAAGGCTATGTTTACAATTTCCGTTTGCCCATCACTCTGTGGGTGATAAGAGGTGGAGTGTCACAGTTTGCACTGTTGAAAAGCGAAGAATTCTTTCCAAAACTTGCTCACGAATATCGGATCTCTATCACTCACTATACTTTGTGGCATTCCATGGAGTCGATACACCTGATCAACGAAGATTTGTACTATGGACTCCACAGTGTAAGGGTGTGAAATCCCAATGAAATGGGCATACTTTGTCAAACGATCCACCACTACTAATACAGCATTCTTCCCCCCGTTCTTAGGTAATCCTTCGATGAAGTCCATGGAGATGTCCTCCCAAACTCTCTCAGGGATTGGAAGAGGATTGAGTAACCCCGCAGGCAACAAGGTCTCGTACTTATTTCTTTGACAAACTAAACATTCCTTGATTCCCAACTTCACATCCTTGTGATTCCCTCCCAAATGAAGGTTCTTTTGATCCGATGCAAGGTCTTATGGTAACCAGAATGTCCACCAGTGTTTGAGGCATGGAGATCAAGAAAGATCAGCTTCTTCACTTCTGCATTGGGAATAATAAGAATCCTACCTTTATAATACCACAGTCCCCCCACGAATCTGTAGTGATTGGTGTCTAGCTTCCCCATCCTTTGCCTTTCTTCCAGTTGCTGAAAATAAGGGTCTTGTACCACCAAATTCTTAATATCATTAATCCACTGAGGTAGGACTACTGAAATCTCAAAGCAAGTATCTAAATTTCCCTTTCTTCTCGAGAGACCATCTGCAGCAGAATTGAGAATTCCTTTTTTATATTCAACTGTAAACGTAAATCCTAATAGTTTCCATAACTATTTCTCTTGAATTTCTGTGTTGATCTTCTGTTCTAGGATGTGTTTAATGCTTTGTTGGTCAGTGCGAATCACAAATTCATTTCCCAAAAGATATTGTCACCACTGTTTGATTGCCTGCAAAATCGCCATTACTTCCGTTTCATATGTAGATAGTGTCAAGTTCTTTCCCTTTAGAGCATTACTCATATATGCAATGGGGTGGAAATCTTGCATCAGCACTGCACCTATGCCTTCCTTGGACACATCTGTCTCAACGAAAATGGCTTTGCAAAATCAGGAGCTTGCAAGACTGGCATTGTGGTCAGTGCCTTCTTGAGCCTTTCAAAAGCTTGAGTAGCTATAATCGACCACTTGAAGGCATTTTTCTTCAAGAGCTGAATGAGAGGCGCCGCAATACTCCCATAATCTTTCACAAACCTGCGGTAGTATCCTGTGAGACCAAGAAAACCTCTCAATTCCTTAATAGTACTTGGCTCTGGCCATTCCTCCACTGCCTTTATCTTTTTAGAATCGACTGCAATCCCCTTTGCACTGATAGTGTGTCCCAAATAACCCACAGTTGTTCGACCAAAACTGCATTTACAAGCTTTGGCAAGTAAATGGTTATCCCTTAGCACAGTTAGGACCTTCACTAGGTGTTGCACATGACTCTCCCATGAAGAGCTGTAAACTAAAATGTCATCAAAGAAGACAAGTACAAAGTGTTGGAGGTACTCACTGAAGATGGTGTTCATAAGATTTTGGAATGTAGCAGGAGCGTTAGTAAGCCCAAAGGTCATCACCACAAATTCAAAATGCCCATGATGAGTTCTAAACGCAGTTTTGGGTATATCCTCACTGTTAACCCTGATCTGATGGTATCCTGACCTCAGATCTATCTTGGAGAAATACTTAGCTCCATTCAATTCATCCAACAGCTCGTCTATAATGGGGATAGGGAATTTAGCCTCGATGGTTTGGTTATTGAGAGCTCTATAGTCGACGCACATCCTCCAACTTCCATTTGACTTTTTGATCAATATCACAGAAGATGAGTAAGGGCTGTTGCTTGGTCTAATTAAGCCTGAATTGAGCATTTCTCTTACTTGTTTCTCAATCTCTGCCTTGTGGGAATGGGGGTGCTTATAGGGCCTCAAGCAGACTAGTTTATGTCCATCCTGTAGGGGAATTTTATGGTCGACACTTCGATGTGGGGGTAAGTGCATTTCTTCAGAGAACACCTCTGAGAATTGTTGAAGGATGTTGTGGATGTCTGGTGTAAATGTTTCTTCATTGCTTCCTTTCTCTTCCACTATGTTTTGTGCTTGTATCATGTATGCCTGGCAGATACAATTCTTGATACTCCCCAATTCTGAAGCTTCCATCATTTGCAGTTGAGAAGGCACCAAGCCTTGCAGTCTCTTCACCTTTCCTTCCACTTTGAAGTCCATGGTCATCTCACATAAATCCATAGTGACTGGTCCCAATGTACGAAGCCAATGAGCTCCTAAAACCATTTGCGATGGTCCCAAGGGTAACAACAGTAACTCTGCTTGTAATGGTACTCCCTGGACTAAGAAAAGGCATTCTCCACCTTCCCTTCACTGTGCATCACCTGACCATTCACGATGGTTACATTGTATCTGAGCTCCTTGTTAACCTGCAGATTTGCCTTCACAGCTGTGTGGGGGTCGAGATAATTATGAGTAGATCCAGTATCAATTAGAATATTCACCTCTTTGTCGTTGATGGTGCCCTTAACTCTCATGGTTTGGGGGTATATTTGCGTCCCTATCAATGCGTGAAGAGATATTTCTGGTTGTTGTATGCTTTGGTTGGGAGAGGAAAAATAGTGGAAATTTTGCGAAGGGTTGTGTGATGAGGATGAGAGTACTGGTGAGGTAGTAGGTGTAACTGGTAATTGCTCCTCTACAATGACTGCATTCATATGGACTTCTTCATCTTCATCTTCCTCTAAGCATTCGATGTAATAGAATTTCTGAGTCTTGCAGATGTGACCTGATGTGTACTTCTCTTCACAATTGAAACACAACCCTCTTGCTCTCCTGTCCTTCATCTCTTGCACACTTAATCTTCTAGGCACAAAATTTTGACTAGAAATTTTTGGAGTTGAGGTGTTAGCGGGAACAGCAGGAACAGGTGCCATAGGTGTTTGCTTGGACGTAAAAGGCACTCAATAGCTCTTCGTGAGACATGCCAATTTTTCTCCGAAGCCTCTAGCTAGACCCACAGCTTCATTCACATTCCTAGGTCTCTGCGACATGACATCCCATCTAATTTCGTCCCTTAACCCACTAATGAAGGTGCTCACATAATGTTTTTCAGTCCAATCCTCCACAAAGTTGGAAAGACGATCAAATTCCTGAATGTAGGGTTCTAGATCTCCTTTTTGTTGTAGTTTGGACAACATTCCACTGTAGTCTTGAAATTCCGTAGGGCCGAACCTAGTGAGCAACTCCTCTAGGAATTGAGGCCACGTGATATCTTGCAGTTTTGGTTTGACATGTCTGCGAAACCATTGCGCAGCTCTCCCCCTCAAATTTAGTGATGCATATTTGAGTTTTTGTGTCTCAGGGACCTCATAGAACTCCAAGAATTGTTCTACTCCACAGATCCATTCAGTTGGATCTCCTTCTAGAAAAATTGGGAACTCAACTTTGAAAGGGGTTCTAAATAACCCTCCACTTTCCTGCACTCGTGTAAGATTGTTAGGAAGTTGATAGTTGGGGTAGATTACCTCTCTGTGGGTATTCTGAGGTGGAGGAGTCGGAAGTATAGGTGGATTTGAAGGTCGATGTGAAGACTGTTGCATCATCGCTAGCATCGCATCCAGTCTAGCATTCATCCTTGTCTCCATTGCCGAGAAGCGATCACTGATTCCATCTGCTACTGCTTCTACTCTCTCGGTGGGATATCCGCTCCTCAATTGGACCTCCGCCATTTGACTCTTGAGATTTGCCACGTCGCCTTCCATCATTGTACTCCCCTCATTACGTCCATCGCCTTCGAAGAGCTTGGCTCTGATACCAAGTTGTCGGGGTTTGGGTTACGGTGAGATCGAGAACGGGTCATGGTGGGTAGCTTGAGAACTAGGGTTGAAGACGAAGAGGATTATGGAAGAATTACAAAAGACTTTTATTCATATCTCATAACGAAAAAGTTACAGATTTTATAGGAAGAGGCGGTTAGACGGTTTTGCTACAGGACAAACCTGAGACACGTGCATAGTGCACTAAAACCCCTTTCCTACCAGCTTCCCATTCAATTACAAGCGCTCATTACTTATTCAAATAAAAGAGTGCATATTGCACGTAAAATGCTGATACTACTATTCTGATACAAACCACTACTCAGATACAACAACTACTACTTTGCTATCATGAAACCCATAATGGTAGCCTTCGCAAGTATCCCTCTACTGCTCGGAGGTGCCGATGATCGGAGAACTATGCCGACGCAACCCTAACACACCTCTGCAATCCACCCTCTCTCCAACTTCGCCAGCACCATCTGAAGTCCCCACAACCGCCACCCACTTCACCTCTCTCGTTCCTCAATGACCACCCAATCTCCATCCCCTCTTCGACCTCCCGCTACTCCTCCAAACCCCTCGCCGCCTCTCCCTCTTCAGTCGAACACCCCCGAACCCCCTCCCCTTTCTCCTCACCATCGTCGACTCCCTCGCTGTCGTCGATTCTCGTTTCCATTGCCGTCGTCGACCTCCCCCGAGCAGCACCGCCATCGTCGCCAGCATTCCTCGCAAACCACCCCCCCGAACCTGCCTCCTTCCCCCTATCCTGAGTGCGAACATAGCATCCAAGTGGGTTCAAACAGGATCTGATCGAATTTTTTGGCTGGTAGATATCGGTGGTTGGTGTTAGGCAAGATCCAATCCAGATTCAGATCCAGCAGCTTCTTCCTCTCCATCTGTGGCGACAATTCGTTCCTCGAACCGCAGTAACTTCTTTCTATTCCTCCATTATTTGTGTTACCGCATATTATCTGTAAAATATTAACTAAATTTACTGTCGTCCACAAATATTGAGTATGTGCGCTTCTATTTGTCAATTAGTGTACGGATCATTATTGAATATGTTACTTGCTGAGAATGCTTAGGTATAATATTAATTGTTAGGCTTGAATATTTAATTGGGCTTGTAAACTAGTTTCATTTTCTCAAAAATCCATCAAACCAATTATTAGTTTTAATTTCTAATCTTAACCGGCACTACTTATTGGTAAATTTAATCTTTTGATACTCTTGAAAAATTCTCTACTTAGGGTTAAGTTTACATCACTTACCCATTTGATGTGGCAAACTTCAGAAGGCTGACTGGCTTGACCTCATTGAGAAGATTGAAAGGAGATTGGAGGGATAGAAAGGGAAAGCGCTTTCTCTCGGTGGGAGGTTTGTCTTACTTAATAAGGTTGCGTCAACCATTCCATCTTATTACTTTATTGTTCTACAAGATGCCGGTTTGGATTAGAAAAATAACTGATAAACTTAGGCGCATGTTCCTATGGCAGGGCATGGTGGGAGAAAAAAGAGGGTGTCCACTCCTCAAGTGGGGTATTGTGTGCCAAGAAAAAGAATTTGGTAGCCTAGGGATACTGGATCTCAAGCAAATGAACTAGGCTCTCTCTTATAAATGGTGGTGGAAGCTCCACAAAAAACCCAAGGCTAAATGGGTCCAACTAGTCAAAGCATGCCACCTTAGAAAGGAAGGAATACACGCTAAGACCGAGAACCTACCGTCGGTGTCAGGTTTTTGGAGGGTGTATCTTGAAATAAGGGCATTTTTCTGGCAGGGGCAAAGTTCGGCCTTAGCAGTAGAGATAGATGGTGTGGACCAGTGCCGCACATGAGGCTTTTTCCCCCGAGCATTTGCTAACGCTCGTGATGACAACAACTGTGTTAACCTTCAATGGCGCAATGCACATTGGAAGCCACAGACTAGAGGAAGACTCAATTGTGATGATAGGTTGCACAAGGCCAACATGGTACGTTTCCTGCAAGACTGGAAGACATTGACTGATGGAAGAGCGGACAAGGTTTAATGAGCGCTGGAAACTTGGGGTGTGTTCTCTGTTAGATCCACATACCAACTTCTGAACGACAGGGGAGTCACGGCACACAATGTTATCTGGAAGACAAAGGTTTCACTCACGGTTAAAACATTTAATCGGTTGGCACAACAAAAAGCTATCCTTACAAGAGATAACTTGGCGAAAAGAGAATGTGCTGGACCGCTGCGTTGTGTTTATGTAACGACGGTTTAGAGACGATAGATCATCTTCTTCTAAACTGCCCGTACGTAATCAGTTTTTTTGGGGGGATATATGTCATAGAATGCAGGTTACTAACCCGATCACGGACTCTTACCAATCCATGTGGGGGAGTTGGAGGGTAGAAAGTGTGAATAAATCTAACAGGGTCTTGTGGGACATTGGGTTGTTTGTTCCTTGTTGGGCTATATGGCTACAGCATAATCAAAGAATTTTTAGGAGCATACACTTGCACCAGCATCAAATTTTCAACTTGATGAAGTCTACTATCATATTTTGGTCTACCAAAGCAGGCGAGGAGACTAGAAAGAAGGCCAAGGAGAAGTTTGCCGACTATGCTACTTCCACGCTACTTCCACGTACGAAGCAGATTTCCCAGGATGAGCGCGACGGAGGTGACAATGAGGACACTTGACACATCGGCTTCACTGGTGCCACCTCTACCCCCTCTTTTGGTATCATGTAGTTTTACATTTTGGTATTTTGGTGGGTACATAGATGATTTGTACTTGGGTGTAATTGGTGGTCTTTAGACTCTTTACTATAATTATATTGACTTTGCTTTCGGTATTCTTTACTCTCTATATGGGATGGGATATATTTTGAGAGCGAATGAGTCTCATTTCCCCAGCCTGTTGGGATGAACATCACTCGTGTTTGGGTTGTATCCGCAATGTTAAGAACTTATTAATGAAACTTAGGGGGCTCATGCCTCACCTTTCATTTTTTTTATTTTATTTTTTTTTTTTATTATTATTATTATTATTTATTTATTTTGATGGAAAAGTCTTGGCTTCGAACCAGGATTCTGGATTCGAGCCGCCACTCAATACCCACCCTACCCAATACCAATCAGGACATTGCCTGTTGGTTTAAATTATTATTTTTTAACCTCCTTTTATAACCAATTGAGTTTAGCTCATGTACTAATAGCTACATACTAACCCTATATAGGTTCTTGATTCCAAAATTCCCCTCCCCATGTACCAGTACGTTGAGGTACGCCGGCCACAGTTCCTCCCCCCCCCCCCCCCCCCCCCCCCCCCATCTCTTCAGTGTAAAGCTAGCTAGGTTTTAAAAAGAGAAGAAGAAGCCACTCTATGGGCAATAGGAAAAGGATCCAAAGCACAATCATTTACCACTCTGGCTCTAAATATGAACATGCACTATCTGATGTGGGGAAAGTGCTGTATCTATAATAATAGCTCTTATCACTGCATTTGATTTGCATTATATATTATCAAGAATACTTTCTTTTAGCACAAATATATCACACTTAGAAAAGTGCATCAATGCCAACTTATGCATACATAGCCTACTAGGATCTATCCTATCCTAAGTTTTCTAAATACTTCATTGAAGGAATGCATGTGTTATAGTCTCACATTTGAAATATTGAGGACTTGAACATATATAAATTGGTGATAAGGATTAGTTTTCCCAGCCGGCCCGTTACATTTCAGGCCACTGCAGTTTGCTCTGTTGAAAGATATAATTCATAAAGTATCCAATTAATGTAGTAAAAACAAACTCAGTGGGAAAAATGGTTTTACCTCCGGTATTGAACAGGTATGAAATCAGCCTCTCTCGTCGCAATCTTGACAAAAGCAAACTTGGATAGCTCAAAATGCTCCTGTGGGTAGTTACACCAGCCCCCATAGTCAGCAGGGAGGCCATAATTTGACGCACACAAGTCAGTGGCAGTGACCACAACCGAAGGGCTCCCATGTCGACACCACAGAATGTGGTCAACACACCGCAGTTCAAAGCACCCCCCACACACCTGCCCGTTCCCGAACAGCACTCCGCTCACTGCTGCTGCGGTATTCTTACCGAACACCGACTCCTTTAGGTCACCATACCCACAAGCACCACCTTAATTTAAGATACATATATATAATAAGAACAAATTGTTTTAAGAGAATTTTTGCACACATTCGCAGTTAGATGACTTATTATGAGTTTAGCATCCAATTAACAGACTTCCCCTTTTTCTAACTATTACCTAGAGGTTGTTTGAAGTTGATGTTTTGTCTTCTTTTTCTCTCTTCTTTTTTACTATAAACCAGGTAACAGTAACAAAGTTGAATATAATGTAAGTACTTTTGACTTGAGACTCAGTTCATAAAAATGCTTGCTAGACTCTGTAGTTTGCCTAACCCCGAAAAAAAAAAACATGGTAAGGTCTTCTACACTACCATTTACAATGTTTTGATCAACATTT
The DNA here is from genome assembly GCA_017893485.1 of Hemerocallis citrina. Lineage (NCBI taxonomy): Eukaryota > Viridiplantae > Streptophyta > Magnoliopsida > Asparagales > Asphodelaceae > Hemerocallis > Hemerocallis citrina. The sequence continues at coordinate 156,272,879 of CM030367.1, read as the reverse complement.
AATAACATTTAATTTGTAATAACAAAAAAATACATAAATAGGACTATTGCAGTGACAATGTAGTTTTCTTTGTAATGGGTTTGATTCCTGCTTGTACTCTGTTAATCCTTGAAAGGGTTACAAAAACGAAAAGATAAAAAAGGTACAATATGATTAAAATAAAAAAATAAAAAAAATTAAAAAAGGTAATGATGGGTACTTGGGTTAACACCGTTTGTAATAGTATATGAAATTAGGAAGGTGGAGAATGTAAGAATATAAGAAGGAATACCAGTGAGTGTGGGGGAGTCTGGTGAGTTGGTGTACGTTGCAGTTGCTGATATCCACTCTTCTTCTGGGCCGAAACTGGCAACTGCGAATTTCACTGTCAAATTGAAGAAGAAGAAGAAGAAGAAGAAGAAGAAGAAGAAGACAAGTGTAGTTTTAAGAAGAGGAATAGCCATTCAGACACACTATAGTTCCTGAGAGAGAGAGAGAGAGAGAGAGAGAGAGAGGGAAAGAAAGATGATGAAGCAAGGGTCAAGGGTTAGGCTTTCTTTTTTCAATTTTCATAATTTTTTTCCTTTGTGTTGGGATCGGTGCATTTGGTGAAGAGTAATTATAGTACAGTTTTCTTCTCACTCACAAGACAAGTATGAAGTGTTTAAATGCTGCAATTGACGAAGATAAAAAAGGAGCAAGGATGATGGTTTAAATGATGAATTTGATGGGGAGGTACTTCAGTCCTTTGGCTTGGCCATAGGCATGACTGCATTACTATTTCAGTGGTTGCTTAAATACTTTGGACTTTCTTCCCTTCTCCTGCTTTTGATGATGCATTGCATGCGCTCAGCTGCCCTTTCTTTTTACCAACTAATACCAGTTATTAGTAAGTGACAAACTTGGCAACTTTTACAGCTGTTAGCTTTGGGTTAGCATTCTAGTTACAACCCCATTCTATTTTCTTCAAAACAGGGAAAATTTACAACTCCAACCACGTCAAACTGAACAGAACTCCATTAAGCTTCAACTGCCTTAAAAGTTCAAAGAAATGCGACAACCAAAAAGTACATGAAGAATACGTTGATATTGAAATGGAAGAAAAACAGCTCCAGTATCCAAGGAAATCCACTAGCAATTAAACTATTGCTGCAGTACCAAGAGAGCGAGACACTTCATACAGGGTTTGGATTAGGGTTTGCTTGTACAGGGACGGACTAATTGGTCAAAGCACTTCTTTTGAGGAGCTGCTGAAGAACTAAAAAGAATCAAGAAACTTGTCCCACAACCAGAGAATCAGCAGGATTTCTCTAAACAAGTAGTTTATTTTTTAAAGAAAATCTGAAGAAATACTAGTTATCAATAGCTTACACAAATATTCTCTCTTTGATTCATAATGACTAAAAATTTCTTTCTTCTTTCTTAATACTTTAGGTAATGACAAGCAGAATCTGATTATGCTGGAAAGCTGATTATTTTTTTCAGGATCCATGCATCTTTTCAAAAGAATAATTTCGAAAGCATTCCCCTTCTCAATACTTATTCACTGGATGTGTAAAAAGACTCTACGATGCATGATTTTGAAATTATTTTAAGAACAATTACGCAATAGAAAGCACTTTGAGAATGAGGCATGACTCTAAAATAATTCGGATAGAAGATAGACTATCTGGTAGAGGATAACCCATCTGTCCTCCAAGTTCCAGGAGAATATCCTCACAGAAAATGAATCAAAATTGAGAAGCAGAAAATACACCACCTTACCCGAAACTACTTTGCTTCACAAGTTCAAATTCGCATTTACATGAAGAACAAGTAACTAATTAACAGAAGCAGATACATTTCAAGATGCTTATCTCATGTGTTTTTGGCTCTCTTCAAGAGAAATCTCAAGGAGAAAATGCCAAGCAGCAGAGTCTGCCGAAACCACCCAGTAGCGTTCTGAGGATCTACCCTTTTTGCCAGACTCCAAGCATAGAAACCCTCCCCAATATGAAGACCTACTGCTACAATGAATAAAATTCTAACGGCCCAAATTGACCGCAGGATGAGCAAATGAAGGGCATACACCCACTTCAGAGGCCCCAAAGGGGGTAGGAAGGCTGCACAGAATAGTGCACACATCCCAAAGATGACGAGAAACCGAGTGAATATGGTTGGCCCATCCAGCTCTCTCCTTTTCCTCTCCTGCCAATATGAGACAGTTGCAGAAAGGCCATCACGAGGGCTGACCATAGGAACGTAACCAAGCTCTTCCCTTGCTTTTAGATAAGAGAAGTAATGGGTCACCCCAATCTATAACAAAAGAATGGGAAATTTGTTAGTAGTACATATGGATTGACCAATTCTCATTCTAATTAGAACAACGAATTATAAGCAAATAAAATTGGTTTAATGTTAAGATAATGAGAAAAGACAAATGCTATGAATACTCATAGTTGTACGTAATGTGTTTGCTTTCTATTTGAAATCCAATTGGCACATACTATTATAGTGTTAAAGTGTTATGCATAATCAAAGAAATAATTAAGTATACCAATATCGATTAGTTGATGATACATACCATATCAGTTTGTGCCAATTGGGTTCCATGTAGGAATCCAACATAGTCATATTCTTGGTCATATTAGTGGTACATTAAGAGATACATATAGCACTACTCTAACGAAAATCATCACCTCTAAGAACATAATCAATGGGTCATATATGGCTCAAATTAAATTTGCAACCGTAGTCTGTTTATGATACCTCCCAGTGGAGACCTAGTGTAAGACAGAATTCTCTTTACTCGAATCACTCAAGTAGGAATAGTGTGACTTATTAATTGACTCACATCCAGACGTTCATAAACAATGGGGATGGTGATGCCTCCAAACTCTGATCTTCTTACCTTCTAGTGACATCCACTGAATTTTCTGTCCTTAAGAAAACCTTGGTAATAGAACCATGATAGGATTAATGAATTCTTAGCCACTCATCTGACCAAGCAATGTCTTACAACATATATGGCTCCTAAAAGGTGATTCAGCTTTCCTCTTTACTTTTTTGAATAAGTTGAAGCAGCTTTCCTCCAGTAGGTTCGACAAGTTTCTACTATGAACACGGATGGTTACTAAACTGCACCAAATAAGATAAGATTCCAACCTGGGATGGGGTCATTTCATTTTTGCATAAGAACATGGGGGTTCCCTTTCACTAGCAGAATTCTTTTAGTTCATGCGATAAGCTCGATGCAGAGTTCAGCCTACTTGCATCTGCAAGTCAACATATATCAAATACTAATGCATAGACTTGGAGATCACAACCATGGTATCGATTCTCAGCTGACACCGAGATGCATTGGCCGAGTCGGATTTGAAATTTGCCAACCGATACTCCCGAGATGTATACCACCATTATATTGCAGCCGATCGAGACCATGATCAGAACTATTAGGTATCAATGTCCTTACAACTCATGGAAGAAGTAGATTGATGTTTCATGTTCACTTGAAAAAGGAAAATATGAACCCTCTTTATATTTTTGATAAAATGAACCCTCTTTATTTACATTGCCTTATTGTTGAAGGGGAAGATATACATTGCCTTATGATACTTATAAATGATTGTAATAAATCCCTATATGTTGGTTTTTTATAATCATCGTCGTCAACATTGTGGTAGATCTCTATGTCTATTGATTCTATTACCATGAACGGGGTTTGCTGAAGAGCAGGCTGTAGGGAAGATAACACAACTTTATGATAGGCAAACAAATTTACATATACGAAGGAGAAAAGTTTTAGCTAAGAAAAATATTGACCAGCGAGGGACTTCTCATAAATCTTAGAGGACCCTAACGGTTCATAAGAGAACCACATTCTCATGCCAAACAAACATGCATATTTGCACATATCCAAAATATGATGAGCCCATAAATAATCCATGCTGCAAGGTAGCAAGTAACAATCATCAACAGCTGAAGAAAGCATGGATAGAGGCTAAATTTGAAAAAAAAAAAAAAAACCTTTGAACTATCCCCTTTATACAAAAAACCTCACTGGACTTTTTTTGCGCAGAAAACCACACTAAGTATGGTTGCGAAAAACCTCCATGAAGTATATTTTCAAAAAACCACATCTAACTTTTCTGCTTGTATTAGATAACCTCATTCATCTTTGCAAGTTGGTTCAATAAACATCATGCATCTTTCTCATTATTGTCAAAAAAACCTCACCCAACTTCAGCAAAAAGCTCAGGCCGTCGAAGTGGGTTTTTTGCAAGGCTAAAATTGAAAAAAAAACCCTTGAACTATTCCCTTTATGCAGAAAACCTCATTGAACTATTTTTTGCGCAGAAAACCACACTCAAGTATGGTTGCAAAAAACTCACTCCGACGACCTAAGCTTTCTGCTAAAGTTGAGTGAGATTTTTTTGACAATAATGAGAAAGATGCATGATGTTTTCTGAACCAACTTGCAAAGATGAATGAGGTTATATCTAATACAAGCAGAAAAGTTAGATGTGGTTTTTTGAAAAAAAATACTTCATGGAGGTTTTTTGCAACTATACATGTGTGTGATTTTCTGCGCAAAAAAAAAAAGTTCAGTGAAGTTTTCTGCATAAAGAAGATAGTTCAAGAGGGTTTTTTCAAATTTAGCATTTTTGCAACTATACTTGAGTGTGGTTTTCTGCACAAAAAATAGTTCAGTGAGGTTTTCTGCATAAAGGGATAGTTCGAGGGTTTTTTTTCAAATTTAGCCCATGGATAAATGTTATAACTATCTATATACCCAAATAACCAATAACTCTTATATGAAGATCAAGCATAAATTTTCTGAAAAACACAATAATGAAATAACTTTGCACTCCTAAGACAGGGAAGGATATCTAACTAGCTACATAAAAATAGCACTTCCGGAATGTAGTTACTTCACCTTGTAAACTTCAGCAGGAAGAAGAAGTGGACCAGGAAGCCAGCAGCGGTTAAGCCATGGATAAAGCAGAGTGTACAAGACCCAGATAATGCGAGAAATAATGAGTGCATGCTTCACATCCAATGTAAACTTTGGCAAGTCATATTCCAGACTTCGAAGTAAAGGACTAACAATAAATTCAAAAGTGTTGACTGGTGACCCTGAAAGTATACAGTCAATAATTTGTCAACATCTCTTTAAGCTAGTTGGCTGATAATTTGTCAACAGAAGTATAAAAAAAAAATTAGTATTATAATAAGAGAGTTGGATATGTGGCTGTGTTGTATGGATAGTTCACCAACTAAATTTACACACGCAGTGCACGAATATGATCTATACTTTTAGCAATATGTCATCAACATTAAATGTGGATGTTTCATCTTCCTTGCCTCGTTCTCAACATGCTAACAATGGGAACCAAACATTTAATGCTCCATTGCATCTTCACATGTAAAACACATGCACGAAGCTAGTATGAAATAATCATGGTCAAACAATTTAAAGAACTCAAAACAGAAAACGGTCACATATAAAATGAGAAGTAGCATTCCTGCACTAAAAGACACCGTTAATGGCATGAAAGAAAAGATTACTTTACAGAAAGACAAACAGCTTACAACCGCTATACGCAACTTCTCTCCAGTTTCTTTAAAAAAAGCTATACTCAAACTTATTAGAAAAACCAATAGAACAAAATCAATCACATCTAATCATGACCATTCAGAACAATAAAAAAAAGTTACTGATAAAGTTTTATTAAATAAAAATATCAAATGTTATTAAATAAAAGTATCAATTGAAGGACTATATATGTATAAAAGTATCAATTGAAGGACTATATATGTACTAGGTATGCCCGTGGGCACGTGCCTACGGCACGTATTCGGAACGATACAACAAATGAAAAATTATGTAAACGGTATGGGATGATTTATATAGATGTTTATTTGCTAGTAGACGTTGATGTATTGATGTACTTTGAAGTAGGATTATGAAGTGACCTTGATGTTTATTGGTTTGTATATTGCAGGATTATTTGTCAGCAGCTTGGGATTCAAAAATAGTATTGTGAATCTACAACAGTAGTGAATCGGAAATTCCATACTATATGTGACTTGAGCATAAGAGATTTCTTTTTTTATTTGGAGTCTAACATAAGTAGCAATTCATTTTCTAACTGCATGAGTTACAGTTAACGCCTCAAACTGCATGAGTTAGTTCCCCCTTGTTTGTTTTTTATGTAGTTAATCATGTATGAATTTAAAAGAAAAAATTTGTTGTGATGTATACGTGAAGTGAAATTGCAGTAAAGCAGATCAAGATACAACTTTGCAGCTACAAAAACCCGAAATACAGGGATTAAGCATGGATTTGTCCATAAAAGCACGATCAACCGAATCAATTAAAGAATTTGCAACGATCTTTCAAAGCAGCAAATGCCCAAATATTCAAAAAAAAGCATAATCTGAAATTGCATAGTAAGAAAAAAAGCATTCTAATCAAAATTAACTCAGTGAAGCATTCCAATCCAAAACAATTAATCAGTGAAGTATAATACAATCAGATCAAATATGGTAATTCAAAAGCAATTAAATGGATGTGAATGTTATTGAGTTATGAAAGTATAATCCGAAGAAAAAAAAAACATAATTAAAAATTTGAAATAAAAAAAACATAATTCGAAATTGCATAACCCAAAAAAAAAATTCACTGAGAGAAGAAATTATGAAAAAAGAGAACAAAGGGGGAAGAGAGAGAGAGAGCGAGAGAGAGAGAGTAATAAATGAAGGAGTTGTTTTGTTTTGGGGGAAAATTTTTGAATTTTGGGGGGGGGGGAACATTTGGGAGGGAAAATGTCTTTTGGGAACAAAAATCTAGACCGTTGATTTTCTTCCAAATGAACGAGAGCCACTTGATAGCTTTCCTTGTGTTTTATTATATAGATTCAAACTCTAAGCAAATCATGCAATAAGACAAGACCACACCTAGTAGAAGTTAGCAGATTGCAACTTCATAGCAATATCAAATCTTAAACGACCGACAATAATTTACAGGACATTGGAAAAGAACTATAGTATAGTTATGCAAGAAGGCCAAACAGAAGAATAGAATTGTTTCGTTCAATCTCTATCAACACACAAACTTTTCTAGAAGTACAAAAAGAACACTTATGTTGAGCAGAAGAATGTAAGTTGTTCTTCCGAACTATGTATCAACATACAAACTTCTTTAAACTACAAGAACGTATGTGATGCTGCATGTTCTCGGGTGTGGGAGTAACAGATAATGTGAGTTCTATTGAGGAAGAGGAAACTCAGATCTCCACCGTCGATCTGACTCTGCTGTGATGCTGATGTGATTGGATCTAGTGGATCTGGGAGCAATCGACCGTCATCGGACACCTGCAAAAAAGCCTGAAAAACCGGAAGGACTCCCGAAGACAGACCCTGCAATGCTCAAGTCAATAACCAGAGGATTAAGAGAGGCTTAAGTGGTGAAATAGCGATTATATGATTAATGTAGAGATAGGGCTGAATTTATAAGCATGAGAACCTGATTAGGGAATATTTCCCGATTCCCTGATTAGGGGATGCGACCCGATTCATGTTGGGCTGGATTTGGGTGATGGGCCTATAGTCGGCCAACAAGCTGCTATAGAATCTCCTCAAGATTTGTGTCAGGATCGAGCGGTGTAGATCGTCTGCTATTTTTACCCTCATCAAAAGCCCCCCACTCTCGGAGGTGATCTTTCGGTCTTCTTCGAGGAGCAGTTGACTTATTGAGGGCGTCATGCAGACAATGGCAATCTGCACGCGTCGAAATTGACAGTGTCCCGATGCGGTGTGAATCAACGGGACGAATGGGGTCAGCTATCAAGTTGAGATCGGGAGTGAGTCTCCCTTCCTCGGGGTCCCCGTAAGGGTCAGCCTCAGAAGCCACGCCGAGAGCGCAGCTATCGGGAGGTCTTAAGAACTGAGGGTCAGCCTCAGACACCATGCTGAGGGTGCAGCGAATTGAGGCCTTGTGCAAGCTTCTCATGAGGATCGGTCTCGGATGCCACGCCAAGGACGCAGCGAATTAAGGCCTTGTGAGAATTCCTCGTGGGGGTCGACGTCGAATGTCATGCCGAGGGCGCGACGAATTGAAGCCTTGTAAGAGATCCTCGTGAGGGTCGGCCTCGAATGTCACGCCGAGGGTGCAGCGAATTGAGGCATTGTGCGTGCTCCTCATGAGGGTCGGCCTCAGATGTCACGCCGAGGGTGCAGTGAATTGAGGCATTGTGAGTGCTCCTCATGAGGGTCTGCCTCGGATGCCATGCCAAGAACGCAGCGAATTGAAGCCTTATGAGAGCTCCTCATGAGGAACAACCTCGGATGCCACGCCGAGGGTGCAGCAAATTGAAGTCTTGGGAGTGCACCTCATGAGGATCGGCCTCGGACACCGCGCTGAGGGGGTAACGTATTGAGGTCTTGTGGTTGGCCTCGGATACCACGCCGAGGGCGCAACAAATTGACCTTGGGAGTGCTCCTCATGAGGATCGGTCTCGAATGCCATGCTGAGGGCGCAGCGAATTGGCCTTGGGAGTGCTCCTCATGAGGATTGGCCTCGAATGCCGCGCCGAGGGTGCAACATATTGAAGCCTTGTGAGTGCTCCTCATGAGGATCGACATCAGATGACATGCCGAGGGTGTAGCATATTTAAGCCTTGGGAGTGCTCCTCATGAGGATCGGCTTCGGATGCCACGCTGAGGGCGTAGCGAATTGAAGCTTTGTGAGAGCTCGACACGTGACATTGGTTTCCCAGGCGGCCTTTCACGTTCGCTCGTAGTTATCAAAGGGGGGCCACGTGAAATGTTGATTGAGAAGTCGCTCTTTCCTCTATAAGTCTTCCTACCCCTCTTTCTGGGACCACTTTTTCTTCCCCTCAACATAAGTTTTCTGAGTCCAATCAAGCATGTCTGTGTGCCAATTTAGCAGCTCGGCTTCGTCTTCGCCTTCGGGAGGCAATGGGTCCTCCAGGGATTCTTCTCAATCATCGATGAGGGCAACGAAGCCGAACAACAGCTCTTGTGGGCCTACGTATCAGAGGAGGTCAATATCGAGGGGGTGAGCACGAAAGCTGTCATGCCCCGCTTTCCAAAGTACGGGAATACGAGCACGTAACTGAGGCCTAGCGAATGATGTACCAGTTTAACTCAACAATATGAAGAAAATAACACAACCGCGCATGGATAAACAATCACATAGACAATAAGTAAATTTCAATAACATAAAATAATCCATCAAAGTAATATCCAACATCTGGGAAAAACAAACTTCAGGTCAACAAAGCCCGGAATACAGAGTACGGGAAATAACAATGCAGGAAATAAAGAAACATGAATCGAATAGTTATTGTAGACTACAAGCGGCTTCATCCACTAGAACGTTTGCTCACCCAATCCTTCGTTAAGCTCACTTCGGGTTCCTGCGAACTCGTCAACTAAAGAAGGGGAATTGTCCGTTAGAGCAAGTCACGAACAGAAAGTAGTAAAAAGCAAGGAACAAGGAAAGCATGGTACATCAAGAAAATGAACTAGAACAAAGTCAAAAGCAATAACAAGAATTAAATGATGAGCTCAAGGGTCTAGAGTGTTCGAGCAATAATCAATAGTTGCAACAATAATTAATGATTTCGAGCAATAATCAATGCCAATAACAATAATCAAGATCAAGAAATGCAAGTATCAATTCTAGTTGTTTAGTCTTTTATTATCCTATCTAATACACGTAATACTGTGTCCCGTAGCACAGGTTCGGTGTATGCAAACAGTGATCGTTTAGAATATAGTGGTGAACTATACGGGTCGTGTACTCGGCACAATAAACAATGATTAACAATCAATATTCCACAATCCACAATCAATAATCCACAATCCATAACGATAACAATAACGATACGAGGGGTCCATTCGGAGTACAGTCTCTGATGATGTCCAATACTAAGTCGACCCTTGTTACCCCGGCTTGTTATTATTTTATTATATTCAATGTGAACATGCAATGAGTATAGGAGCAATGAGGCGATGTCAAAGAATGTCAAGGCAATGCAATGCATGGTATAACTAGTTCTATCCACTAGATGCAAGAAATCAACATGAGTATGCTTTAAAAAAAACACAATACACACATTCTGGACAGCAAAACGTTGCTGTACAAAAATCAGTTTTTTCATTGCTACAGAAAAGCAAATCATGTTCCGTCAGGTTTTCTAGAAACTACTTCCTGCCATTCCAACGCATATTTACACGACATATTGCAACTACAGAAATTTAGTCTACCGGCTAGTTCTTTACGGGTATGTTGTTCAGGCAGCAACTCAAAGCAAGAATTATTATAGGTGTAAATCGATTAAAACTAGGCCAAAATTCTTACAAAAAATTACATTCTACTTCCTGGAGTTGTTCATTAGTATTCTTAAATTTATTGGACCCTAGTTCATAATTTATCTTACAGTTTCCACTAGTTAAACACGATGACGTCCTTACAAAATAGTGAATCTGAAATCATGATAGTGCAGTAGTAACATGTGAGTATCTTGCAATCCGCGAGTCGGATCGCAAAACCGTCAGATGGTCTAGTTCCCAGATTCAAAGAGCTACAACTTATGTTTTGCAAGTTTTAAGTGATTCTAACCGCAGCTAGGTCAATTAGTCTATTCTTTACAGGTTAAGCGTTCTGGCAGCAACCTAGAGTTAGTTTTGCATGCATAACAGGGCTGTAAATTCAATATAAACTCTTATAAAAATTGTAAGATGAAGTTTAAACATGTCTAGCAACTCTCAGGGAAACTTCACATACAAATTCTACTGTTAACAATATATATTAATTAGAAATCTGGTGGAACATTAAACGGTGGTTCTGGAAATCAAAAGTCAGCAGTACTAAAAGTGCAATAATTTACAGGTTATATGTCGGAATTTAGATCTGTCGAATGTTTTGGAAAGTAGACTCATAAAGCTACAATTTCTTTTTATATAGTTCTAATTGATTTTAACAGCAACAGGACTAAAAACTTAATGCAACCTGGAACAACCGGCAGAATAGTAGAAAACCCAATTCATATGTGATCAAGAAAATACTCAATGCACATAATCCATAGCATGAATTGAACTACCATCGATATTAGCAATTAAGATGGATTCCTACAATCCACCCGACAAATCAACACCACTATAAATCAGGTTGTAATATCATATTCAATCGATATACATTCAATCATTGTATCACCTATATATGAGTATTTCTAATTTGTGTGCGTGTAGTGCATGCATATGGGGATAACAAAGCTTGGGAATGATGCAATGGTATGGCACGAAAAGGACTATTTAGTTTCGACGATGAATCCGTAGTAGTCCCTTTGAAGGGTATCAAAGCAATTTATTACGATAATCAAATTACGAACTACTTGCGAAGATCAACGATTCTTGAACTAGAATAATAATAGTGTCCAAGGAGACTTGTCTTATACAATGATTAATCTGAATGTGATGGAATAATGGGATGAGAATTCTGACGGCAACACACATGCAAACTATGTGCACGGAGACACGTGCAAAGCACGGAACAGCAAACACAGCAACAACAGCAAGGCGAGAGTGGGGACATCGGCTTGGCACTGCGATGGACGATGGACGACGGTTGACGGCGGCTGCGACGATGGTCGGCGGCAGCGAGGAGCACAGCAAGGCGGCGATGGAGGTGGGTTCTCGGGGTTGCGGTGGTCTGCGGTGGTCGAGGTGGATGCAGGCGGTGGTCGCGACTGGGGTGACGAGGAGGCGCTGCAGGCGGAGACGGGGAGCCGACGGTGGCGGCGAGTTGTGCTGACGGCGAGCAGTGCAAATGGCAGAGCGAGGAGGACAATGCTCAGGGTGGTCGCGAGGTGCAGGAGCAAAGACGAGGGCGCTGGAGGATGGTGATGAAGGCGATGACGGTCGAGCGCAGTCGCAGTGGTGAAGTCGATCGGGGTTGAGTACTTGCGGCGAAGGGGATGCAGTCGGCAGGAGTCGCGACGAGGACTGGTGGGTGGAGGCAGTGGTCGAATGGCAATGGCGGTGCAAGACAGGGTGTTGATGGGTTCTTCGATGGAGGTTGATGGTGGAGACGAGGGCTTCAGCGAGGAGGATGGTTGCAGGGGTTCGACGACTGGGAAAGGTGGAAGGCAAGGGCGATGAGGGCTGGCGCGGTGGAGGAGCAGCGAGGGTGGCTGACTAGTTGGGTTTCGGAGCAGAACGAGAAGGTGGAAGGTGAAGGGGCTAAGGGCTAATTAAGGGGGGTAATTAGTTATTATTGAGTGATTATGAGTGGTTTGGGGGATTGTGGAGATATTTGTGGGGGAACGTGAGAGGGAGAGAAGAAAGTGTAAGAGAAGAATCAGGAGATACGAGGGTGGTTTGAAGATATTGGGGATCATGGGGAGGTAATCTAGGGATTGGTTATTAGTGGAAATTAGGGTATGTGGGTTTGGGTTTGGGTTTGGGTTAGGATCCAATAAGAGATGGATGGGTTTGGGTTAGGATCCAATAAAAGAAGGGCTTCAGATTAGTAAATAACAAAAGATGGATTTTAATAAACAATCAAGAAATAATAATAATAATAAAAATAATAATAATAATGCTAATAAGATAATATAACAAAATAGGATTTGGGTTTAACACATTTATTAAAATAATCCTATAATAATAATATATCTAGTTTGGGCTAAAACATAATTAATTAATCAAATAGGGAAATAAGATAAACTTATAGAATGGAATAAAATTTGTATTAAAATATAGTCATTTGAAATATGTTACAAATACAATTAATGATTGAAATGGACTTTAATATTAGATCCCAAAATAAATTTAAAACAAAACAAATTTAAGACGACGAATTTTTTTAATAAATAATCGAACACAAAAAATACACAGTAAAATACGTATAGTCGGAAACGGAGGTTACAAAAGCTGTTGACCCCGAGTTATAGATAGAGGGGACCGCAATAGAGGTGACGAGTGGTGGCCCGAAATTTGTGGAGATCGGGACCCAGGAGGAGAGTCCCCTGTTGTCGGGGAAGACAAAGGAAGAATAGGAGAGTTACAACATCGAGAGCCGAGGCAAGGGCGAGGCTGCAGGGACCTCTTCTGAGTGAGGGGTGGGAGCTGCATCTCTAGACAATATTATAGGCGTCCCACCGTCTCGCGGTCGCCACCCTGCCAAGAGGAAGAAGCAAAACCTTTCTCCTGATAAGGAGCGCATGCCAATGGCCTATCATGACGATCCCGCGGGCTGTATGTCTTCTCAGGTGTATCCGAAAAACTTGCAAGATCAGATTCAGTTCAGTGTACCCCTATCTTCGCCGAATAGACTTAAGACAAAGGCTCATGAGAAGCAGAATACCATGTCGAAAAGCGATTTTGCTGCAGGATAAGTTCTACATACCCCCAAAGTACATTCTAATACTCCCGAAACTGTGCGTACGTCCGACCGATAAGCTAGGGGAGAAGTTTTGTATGTTCCCTCCGGATGCTTTTGTTTCGGGCTTGCGTCTCCCCTTTCGTCTGTTCATCAAGCAGGTCCTGAACTGGGCAGGGATGAGTCTGATGGAATACGCGCCGAACTCGTGGAAGTAGTTGACGAGTTTTATCATGCTCAGTCAAAGGAGGGGCGTCCCTCTGAGCTTCAGGTACTTCCAAGCGGGTTTGGGTTTGAGCGCGCTTCCGAAAAGTTCTCACCGGGGGTATAGTGCCTCCCGATCTAAGCTGTGTGGTGCACAACCAACCAACTCCATAAAGGATTGGAGGAAGTACTTTATCGTGCCTGGGAGGCAGCCGAGCTTCGGGGAGAGGCCCTTGGCTAGCAGGTTGTTGAGCTTGAAAAGGAGTTAAAGAGGAAGGAGGAGGCAGCGATCAAGGACTCAATTATGTGGGTGAGAACCAATGCAGAGGACCACCTGTTTGCCAACATGAATAAGTTGTACCACAAAGCCATTCAGGATGTCGTCGAGCGTGAATCCCACTTGGAAGGGAAGGGTTACCACCTGGTGCTATAGCCAGAAAAGGAGCTGGCCCCGACAGCCTCTGATGATGAGGAGGAAGAGGAGATCGAAGGGGGAGAGGAGATGGCTTAGAAGGAGCCGGTAGTCGGGGAGGCGAAGAGCTCCGATCATGACACGGGAGCGAAGGGGAAGGAGGCCATCGGGACTTTCACTCCCACGGCTTCCTCTACTGAGGTGGACTCTTCTCTTTTGTTCTTGTCATCCTCTTTTTAATTTTTGTATGTATATGCCTAATAGCGGGTTGGTCACCGCTTGATGTATCTTTCTTTTTGATTGAGTGAAAACTCTGTGTTCCACACTTGTGTTTTCTCAGTTGATATTCACTTTTGATGTGTTGGGTTGGAACTCTTGAGTCTTATTATCCTTGTAGTACTATCACCATAGTGATCCCCTACACTTTTTCATTGACAGATCATTGTATATAGCGGGGGAGACCATCTAGCTTCATATATTACCCGCCAGCATACCAGGTTGGCGGATCTGGAGTCATTTGTGGGAGAAGTTGTACAAGGCAGAAGCGGAGCTTACTAACCTAAAGATGTTGACCAAGAGAAACATTGAGGTCAAGCGTCTCAGTGATAGATTGCACAGGTTGTCTCCTCGAGGTGGCGGGAGATTTGCACGGTGGGGATGTCCCTCTTGTGGGGGCGACCGTCAAAGGGGACTTAGAGATTAAATTCCTTCATTGCTCTTTGCTTGTAGCTAAAATCGAAAGGGATGAGTTGAAGAATGTAGTTCTTGAGAAAAGCTTGGAGGTTGCCGACCAGAAGGAGACAGTCCCCGAACATTCTGGCGAAGCTCATCCGAACTTCTCGGCTTGCACTTGTATGATCTATTGAAAGATTAGGGTCAAGGACGCATAGCTCAAGGAGGGGCTTGTCTAGCAGGAGGTGGAGATCCATTGACTGAAGTTACTTCCTGAGGGAACTCGGACCAGGAGCACCTCTTGCTCTCACAATGAGATAAACCAAGGAAAGTCAATCCACGAACTGGCCAAATGTCTGTGAGGGACCTCGAGGAACCTAGGGGATGCCCAGAGTGGGATAGCTGGCTCGTCAAGCGTGGATTCAATTGAGGGGGCGGCACGCGTTCGCGATCACGCGGCTCAAACAATCTGCAGGATCGGTACTTTCCTCGGGTCAGTCTGTAACACCCCATAATTTTTAAATATAATATTTTGAATTAATAAATAATTTTTAATGAATTTATTCAATTATTTTGAAGTTCTGTAAAATGGTCGTTTTGCACATGCAAAACACTTGCAAATATTTTTGAAATGCAAGTTTTAGAATTTTGAGTTGCTAAATAAATTCCATCATTTATAATTGGATATATTTGAATCTTTGGGATTTTTCTGATAAGAGACTACTTTTGTAAATATTTCGAAAGAAGATTGACTTTTGTGTATAAAGTCGTTTGGAGGCAAATTTTGAATTCAAATTTTGTTGGGCTACATTTGGGGGCCGATTTTCAAAGGAGTGCTTTAGGGGATGAGATTTTATCTATTTGATTTGATTTTGATTTGATTTAATGAAATAAATAATTAATTTTGCAAATTGGGACTTCTAGGGGGTTTTATTTGTAAAATAACCCCAAAGAAACCTTAAAATCAGCCCGGCCTATTTCGAGGGAAGCAAACTTTTGGCCTCCCTTTTCTTTGGATATTTTTGGTGATTTTCTTAAGACATTGAGGAGTGGATCTATTGCTTGGAGGAGAAGGTTACTAATTGTATCAATTTTCTTCTTGAGATGTGTAACACTCTCTCTTGTTAAGTTTTTATCTCATGGATGAGCAGTAGAATACTAGGGATGAATTTTTGGTGAACCATGGTTTGTATGTTAGCATGATTGTGGTATTTGTTATGAGAAGCTTGTAGAGATGCATGTTTAATGTGAGATTGTTGATTATATGACATAAAAATTAAATCTTGGTTGTATGTTGATCTAAAATAAGTTGTTCGTGAAGTAATGAAGTTTCTTTGCATGAAAGATCAAGTTTTTATTTATAAAAAGTGATTTAATGAACCCATAAATTGTTGTAGATGATTAGAACTTGTCATATGTTCTCAGAATTCATGTTGATCATTTAATGATAAGACTTTTAAGGTTTATTCACTGTTTTAATACTAAATAACTTTTTATATGATGAATTTTTATTGTTTGAACATGATAAGATGTGTAGATTGCAAAAGAATCAAAGTAGAAACCCTAGGGTTAGGGTTGGGGTCGAACAGTAGATTCGGGTCTGAACCTATTCATGTTGATTCTTTGAATCAAGATGACAGGGTTGTGGTTTGGACTTCCTAGCTAGCGCGTGGTTGTTGGTGCTGGGTTTGCTATGGTCTGCGGGTTCGAAACCCAGGGATTAATTAAATATCCATTATGTTTATATATATGGAAGATGAGTATATATATGTATTTTGAATCTGATATTTGCATGAAGTTTAACAGATTCTTTGATCAAGTTTCGAATGTGCGAATTTCATGTTTTGTGGGAATCTAGCTTCATATTTAATGTGATCAAATAATAAATTTGAGGGTGCAAATCTATATTTTTTTTATAGACAAAATTCTCAGTTTTGTAGGGATATATATTCTAGTATTTAAAATTGGAAATTTGGGATTTAAAGAGGGTTTATTTTCAGTTTCTAAAGAGGTGATGTTTCATATTTTTAGATCTAAAGAACTTCAGATTTTAGGGATGAGATCCCGGACAATAAAGAGACTTGTTTCAGTTTAAGTTGATTGGATTAAAAAGAAACTTATTGAGTTTTATATATTTATGGAAAATGAGATTTAAAAGTGGAATTTAAAGGATTCTGTGTATTTGATTTGGTTTCCATATAAGAAAGAGTCTTTTATGGTAGTGTTGCTGCTGATTTTGGTGTGGGAGCAAACAGATGAATTTGTGGATTCTTGAGAAAACGAATAAGGCAAACTTGTTGACCTTCACCAACGTGTTGACTTGTTTCTTGCTGCTGCCGCGAACTTGTACAAAGTTCGATACACCGGGATGGATACCGACGACGAACCCTCGATGCTAGTAATCAGAAAGATTAAGAAAGACTTTAGATAGAAATATATTGATTACCATGTTATGGTGGGGGGAGGGGTATTTACAGTCGTCTTAGGGATCAGCTTCGAGATAAGAACAAATCTCTACTTCCCGGTGTGGACGGATAAGATCAACAATTTAAATTGTTTTATAGAGGTAACTATGAATTTCAATTACTTTTTATCCATCTGGGTTGGTTTGTAACGGGTGTTACCCATACCCAGTAGGACAGATCCGTTTATAAGTTATTGGGCTTTGAAGAATGACCCAGTTTTCATTTCAGACCCGTTTGTAGGTTAAATTACCGTTTTATCCCTAAGAGCTTTAAGATTCGTGCCCGATTTGAACGGTTCTGATTTGGTTCTATTTAGCCATATCACAAGCTCCCCCACTCCTGGAAACCGAGTTTTACAGTCTTTGAGGAGTAGTTTTGTCCGTTTTCAATGGCTAATAGAATTTATCGGAGTTCTCGGGGGAGTTTGGATCTTGCTCGAGGTGTAACGGTGTTAATATGAGCTTGTAAAGTACCCAAAATTATCCTCAGAATTTTCTGGATTTTTTGTGATTATTCAAGAATTTTCTGGATTTTTTGTGATTTTTCAAGATTTTTCTGAATTTTTTTCCAATTTTTAATCATTTTAATTGAATTAATTATTTTTAAAATCCGAAAAATTAATTAAAAATCAAAAAAAATAATTAAAAAATTCTAAAAATAATTATTAATTGGGAATCTGTTGTTGCTGATTTTGGTGTGGGAGCAAACAGATGAATTTATAGATTCTTGAGAAAACGAATAAGGCAAACCTGTTGGCCTTCACCAACGTGTTGACTTGTTTCTTGCTGCTGCCGCGAACCTGCACAAAGTTCGATACACCGGGATGGATCCCGACGATGAACCCTCTGACGCTCTTGTCAATAATCAGAAAAATTAAGAAAGAGCTTTAGGTAGAAAAATATTGATTACCTTGTTATGGTAGGAGGAGAGGGGTATTTATAGTCGCCTTAGGGATCTGTTTCGAGATAAGGACAAATCTTTACTTCCAGGTGTGGATGGATAAGATCTAGAGTTTAAATCGTTTCATAGAGATAATTATGAATTTGAATTACTTTTTATCCATCTGGGTTGGTTTGTAACGGGTTGTTACCCATACCCAGTAGAATAGATCCATTTATGGATTATTGGACTTTGAAGAAAGACCCAGTTCCCATTTCAGACCTGTTTGTAGGTGAAATTACGGTTTTACCCCTGAGAGCTTTAAGATTTATGACCGATTTGAATGGTCCCGATTTGGTTCTATTTTTAGCCATATCAGGTAGTAACGATTTAATAAAAGGAAATGTGAATAATGAAGAGATTAGTGTATGTACAAATGCTTATTTTGGATTAGAGTATTCCATGTTTGAGATTTTTATTCACAACCGTGGTTATGTGGGAAAATTGTTGTTTTTCATAAAAGAGAATATAAAGAATATTTTGAATGATCGAGCCAAGTGGAGTTTTTGATTGTGATTAGGATTATTGTGAGAACCCTGGATGGACGCTTGAGGCGTTGAGTTGGGAGCACTAGATACTGAGCAAACCCAAGAGTACATGCAGTGGCTAATTTGATTGTAGGAAATTAGCCTGAGGGGCTAGTGTTCCTGGATTGGCAAGTGAAGTCTGGTAAGGTAGAGCTAGTTCTAGGTGGCTCAGGTTGTTATCATTACAAATCTAAGGACAGGCACTAAGTTGGGAGTTGTAACGGAACTTGGGCAACGTAAGTATGGGCTCTGTTATCAGTCGGACGGATGTATTCCGGGACTATGTATTTGTTGTCTCTCTAGTATGTTCGCTCGTCGAAGGTCGGTAGGCCTATTCGCGGAATCTATAGAAGTGAGACGGATTCGGTATGTTTGCATGTCGAGGGTCGGCAGGCCTATAGTGAAATGTACGGTGTATCTGCGCATTGAGAGTCAGCAGGCCTATTCACGGGGTTACAGTAAGAGCCCTGGGACATACCGACTCATGGTCGTACGGCCCCGCTCCGAAGGATCCCTTGAAGCTCAAAAAGCTCTCTAAAGATGAGCGGGTGGAGTTCGGCAAGCTGTTTGACGACAATCTGAGCATTGATTGGTCTAGGGTGACGGAGATGTCACTTGCAGTTAGTGGGTTGAGCCTTTACGTCCCCGGTGAATTTCCTTCCCTAGTAACCCTTGTTGTTATTTGCTTAATTGCCAATTCGGTTCTGATGTGTTTCTTTTGCAGCCTCGGGAGACGACGATGTTGATGCCCTCTTGGCTGCTCCAGCAGCTTAGCGAGCCACCGAGGACAAGGGGAAGAAGAGGGAGATGACGCCGAGTGTTGGAGAGTCCCCGGAGGGGGAACCAAAAAGGGCAGGGGGGGCAAGGGCCCTGACCATCCGGGATCCGGAGAATTCTTCAAGGGCAGAGCCGAGCGAGAGATCTATCCGAGCTCAAGAACTGATGGAGTCTCCGGTGCCACCGATCCACTCGTTCTTGGAGGTCATCCCTGATAAGGCCCGAAAGACCTTCACGCCCGACTGGCCGGTCAAGGTTGTCGACTCCATCACGGAGTCCCGGATTGCCGCCGAAGTGGTGAATAATCTTGCACCTCCGAGGGACAGGAAAGCCCTCGCCAAAGAGACGTTTAGCTAGGCATACCTTCGGTATGCACAACACTCGGTGGCGGTATGTGCCCGTTCTAGAGCAACTGTATTCCCTTGTTTGTATTCCTCTCATTACTTTCCTTTTCGCTGCTGGCCATGCTCTTCAGAGACTGATTATAACTTGGAGTCTGCGGAATGCAAGGCTCAGCGGTACGAAATGAAGTGGCAGAAAGAGAAGAGCAGGGCCGATGGGTTAGAAAAGAGGGTGAAGGAGTTGGAGGTAGAGGTCCACGATGCGGCTAGCCAGATCACGCGGGGCCAGAAGGAGGGCTACCAGCAGGTCCTTCAACATGTCAGAGATAGGCATCCTGGCTTCGACCTTGATGGCCTCTGCTACGACCTGGAACCGAGCTCTAACACTCCTTTGACCCCGAGTGAAATCCCTCTCGACATTGGTGACCCCGTTGAAGTCGAACCCTTTCATTCTCCTACACGGGAGGTCCTCCCTTAACTTGTAGTTTTCTTTTTTACATATCCCCAATTTTGTAAACGCCGAACGCGAATTGGCCACCGCACATTCTGTAATTTTTTGTCTAAATGAAAATTCACAACTTGCCAAAACTGTCCATTTCGTGTTTGTCTGAGTCGCGATGCATCTTGTTGAACAGGTGATGGGATGTGGACCTCGGGAGGACCTCAAGGGCGAGGTTCGCACAATTCATAACAAGCTGGGTCAGGATAAGGAGATGATCGCCCGCCTTCGTAAAGAGGCGACTGACCGGAAAGGAGCATCTGGTTTTCACATCAGTCGATCGCAAGAGGTGTCTCGGGAATTAGCTTGCCTGAAGGCATTGTTTCCCGATGCCGGCATAGCTCTCGCTCTGGCGGGCCTTCTCGTCCCTTCGGCAGTCAGTCCGGACTCCATCCTTAGACGAATGCTTAAGGGCCAGGCTGGAAGAGGTGAGCTAGGCGTCCACCTTTTACAGTCCCTTCTCGAGGCTGGGGCCTTACCCTAGGATCCATTCGAGAGCGGAGGCTCCGAGAGATGCCCAGAATGGAGTAGCTAGTTCAACCAGTGTAGCTAGTGTAAGAGATTTGGAGGTGCTTCGCCTGGGCGCTGATGAGGGGCCGCTGAAGCAGCACTTCCTAGATCGGGACCGAACGAGGGTCCCGAGAACCGAAGCTTTGTTCCTTGAACTTGTGGTTCCCAATGTAATTATTTCGTCTTTATTTCATAATAAAGATGCTTCGTCGAACTTCGTTTTTTGTTAGATAGCTTCTTAATAGTTTTCCTTGAGTCGTCCTCGGATTCCGGCGTGAGAACAATAAGAGGCGATGCCTCGAGTTCGGCCTCGAAAACCGCGCCGACAGTGGAGGAGACCGTGCTTTAAGATTTCGTTTCGGGAGGTTCGGCCTCGGAGACCATGCCGAGGGCATGGAACTCTCTTCTTGAGGCTCGACCTCGGATGCCACGCCGAGGGCAGGGCGAATTGGTGGTGCTTTAACTCTCCTCTTGAGGCTCGGCCTCCGAGACCACGCCGATGGTGGAGGAAAGGTGCATTTGACGCGTGCTCACGTGTTCCCACATGGGATCATGCACTTGGCGCAGTTATTGATGTTTCACTTCTATATATACAACCTCAGTTTTTTATCACGCTCACTCACTTTCCTTCTGCTTCAGCTTTTCCTTGACCGTGTGCCTTTCACCCGAGACTATCAAAGATGGTGGATCCCGAGCTCATTAAGGCGAAGCGTAGGGAGATAAGGGCCGAGAAGAAGTCTCGGGATGAGGCGGAGGCAAGATGAAGGTCGGGGTCAACGTCAAAGCTTCTGAGGGGAGACGTCGCAGAAGCGGCCACCTCCAGAAGTGGAAGAACTCCTGAATAAGAGAGCGAAAGGCACCGAGCCCCCAAAGGCTAAGGGGTCGGACCGACCATAAAAAATGAGAGCAAGAGGCCACCTCCAATCTTCGCAGCCGATGCCACAGCCTCGGTCAAGCCTCCTAAGTTGGCGAATGTGTGGGTTCCCTCCTGGTCTGTGACCGAGGCAGAGGCGTCGAACAGCCGGTCTGCTACGTTGGAGATGGTTTCCCACCTCGCCACTCCTCGAAACCATACCAACCTCGAGGATAAAACCGAGATTTACGTCGGCGAGACGCAAGCTTCGGTTCTGGTGAGTTTCTCTCCAGGTCTCTTATATAATCACTTTCCTTGCGCTTTGCAAAGGGTGCCTCAATAATCTTGTGCAGGCGACCATTTATGGGGCTGAGCTGAAGCGAAGGCAGGCTCGGCTTCATTGACAGGCGCAGCGCGCAGAAGCAGTCAAGACCGAGCTCCTTTCGCGAGCTGGGACCCTTGAAGGGTGCATAGGCCAGCTGAGGGCGGACCTGGCTAAGGAAAAAGAGGCTCGATCGGAGCTTTCAAAGGAAATAGATCAGTTAAACTCCGAGAAAATGGTGTGGCAAGCGAAGGAGGCAAGGTTGAAGGAATATGAGGGGGCCTTAGCTAAGACTGTCAAGGCTGAGGACAGGGGATACAGGAGTGCCCTAAAAGATGTCGAGGCGAAGCACCCGGTATCGACCTCGACGGACTTCCCCCCGAATCAGATGATGAAGCAGCCGCCCCCAAGGTTGGGAAGAATACGGCAAATCTCAAGCCGGTCATCCCTGCCCCGTAGACGAGGAGGGCTCCGTCCCTGACATAAGAAACTAGGTCGCTTGTATTTTTACCTTTTTGCGGACTGGTCACTGCATTTGTATTTGTCCCTTGTTCGATGAATAAAACTTGTTTGCCTTCTGATATCGAGTTTGGAAGTCTTCGCTTTAGCCTCCTGGGTCGTCTCCTCAGGACCAAAGGTCCAACCCCTAATTTCGCCCATGCTTCTTGAAGGGCAGTACGGGAGGTGACGTGGTCCTAGTTGCGTCATGTTCTCTGACAACTACGGTAACTGTTGATCTCAAGAGTTGGTGCGTTGACCGCAATGAATGATGGGATCTTTGGAGTGAACTTCGAATGCTTATAAATCACATTCCCCTTCAAGTGATTCCCACATCGCAAGGAGGAAATGGTCGAGGCGTCGAATGAGAGTTTCACAGTGCAAGTGTTCGACCCGAGGGGGGTCTGGACCCGGCCTTGCCGCTTTGGGATGTTTACCCCAGATTCCGAGATCTAAGGATTTACCCCCGAGATCCGAGATATGGCATATTCATTGTTGGGCTCATCAACGACTCGGGGGTGTTCGGTCTGGCTGGGGCTTCTCGTACTGGCATATCTAGCTCATAGGAACCCGGATAAAATCGGGGTGATCCCGTTGAGCCTCATCACGTACAGCTCAGATTCCGAGACCAGATGGTTGTCGTCGGTATCTGAAGGCCAGGACCGAATATCCACCATTTGCAGCGAGCTTGAGAGCTCGCCTAAGAGGCGGGGGCGGCGATCTGGTGGTTGTTCGTCGCTTGAGCATCTTTGGTGCGGCTCCCCAAACTCACCGCCCAAGGAACCCACAAGGTAGAAGTTTGCAGGGGCGCCCATGTCCGATTCATGAGGTCGGATCGAAATATTTTTGCAAACATTCCTACGGGGGTTCCGCTGTCGAGGCGTGTTTGGTTCGGCGTGTCGATGTTGGCAGGGCTTGCGGGAGCCACCTTGAGAGATTAATTGTATGAGCGTTTAGCTGTAACTTTGTTGTAACTTTGATTTGCCGACCGCGAACTAGACACCGCCCTTGTAGTTCCTTCGCTTAATAGAAATCTTGGTCTGTGTGAACCATTGAACTGGTTGAGTCGTTTTGTTGAGGCGTCGGCCCAAGGTGCGGTGTCTAAGACAACTGAGTTGTGGAGGGTCAGCCTCAACTGCCACGCCGAGGGCACAGCAAAGTGAGGCCTGGTGAGTGCTCAAGAAGATTGGTCTCGGATCCCACGTCGGGGGCATGGAGAGTTGAGGCCTGTGAGAGCTTCCACTGATGGTCGGCCTCGGATACCACACCGAAGGTGGGGCGAATTGAAATCTTGTGAATGCTCATCGTCAAGGCTCGGCCTCGGATACCATGCTGGGCCATGATCCCGATATATAAACGTCCAGGGATTTGGTAAAGGCCATCTGAATCGAATACCATTCGAAGAGGTTGGTGCCGAGGGGGGACTGTAAAGCTCTTATTGCCAGAGCCCGGTCTCGAACGTCACACCGAGGAGCAAATCCGAACTTCGCCAGTCGCGTGACATGGCACGTGTTTGCTTACATCACCCGTTGATGCATTCAAGGTGCCTAGGGAGTTGTAGCGTTGCCCGCAATAAATACAGGAAGTTGGGGAGTTCTCCGCGTTGTCTATAAAATCTTTGTCGTTGGGTTGTTGACTCCCCACTTTCTCAAACTCCATCTTCAATGTTAAGCGGCCCAATAATTCGTCCACAGGTCGAGGATGGTGGGGAAATGTTTGGAGAGACTAGGCTCGACCCCACCGGGATTGGTATTCGGTTGGGGGACCCATTCTTGTCCCGAATTTTGAGATCTAACGTTCCGCCCGCTAGGTCCCAAGAGGCGACAATGTTGCTCTATTTCTTCCCTTCGGTACTCAGTGGGGCCTTCCTGGCCAGGACCCCTCGTGCGGATGATGCTACTTCACCGAGGCTTGGAGAGGATAAAGGTACTTCTTGGGGTCAGCAGAGGCATCCCGAATTTCGGGATCTGATGTCCCAAGCCGGGGCAGAGGCCGGGGAGTTCCCTTCATCAAAGAAATCAATCCAGATGAAAGACTCGCCATCGGGGCAGGGGCACATGTATGATGTCGTTTCTGCACGGCGAGTTAATCCCTTATAGGGATCACTGCCCTGCTCGGTCAGCCAGGTGCTCTTCATCATCGTCGCTTTCCGTCTATGTGATGCCTCTTCTGCACTTGAGGCTTTGGAGATGGCGATGAGCCGAGGCGTAAGGCGGTCACGAGTTGATGCTGAAGTGCGAGACGACCACATGGCGTCCAACGAGTGGCGACAGCCGGTGCTGAAGTGCGAGACGACCTTAAGAGGGTTTAGGTGGTAGTTTGCTTGTTTGGTTGTACTTGCCAATTGCGGACTGGCCACCGTCCCCTTTGTAATTGTTCATTATCAATGAAAAGCATTTTTGCCCCAACTCTTTGTTTGCAAGAGTGTTGCTTGCGCATTATTTTTTCAACGCGTTCACCCTCGATGTCGGATGCCATCCCGAGGATATGGGTGTAAGGGGGCATCGAGGATTTTTGCACTGAGATGCTTCGGCTTCGGACGCCCTCCCACAGGGGTGGGTCCGAGAATTTCGACGTTGAGGCCTTCGGCGTCTTATGCCATGTCGAAAGAGATATCCTTCTGGGATTTTGGGCGTTGAAGCCTTCGGCATCGAATGCCACCCCGAGGGAAATATCCTTCAAGGATTTTGGTGTTCAAGCCTTCAGCGTCTTATGCCATGTCGAAGGAGATATCCTTCGAAGATTCTGGCATTGAACCCTTCAGCATCGGATGCCACCCCGAGGGAGATCCTACGAGAAGGATTTTTAGCGTTGAAACTTTTTTGGCGTTGAAGCCTTCGGCATCCGATGCCACCCTGAGGGCGAGATCCTTCAAGGATTTTTGGCGTTGACGCCTTTGGCATCGGATGCCACCCCGAGGGGGATATCCTATGAGGATTTTGCAAATGACCCAATAAGTTGAATTTGGAATGAAAATTAGATTTACATTCATTGGATGCCGAAGGGCAAAGCTCATGCGTGGGCCATTTGGCCCCTCGTTACAAGTGCAAACCTCTAAGGTCCATAGAATTTCATCAAATGTTCAGCATTCCAGGTCCTCTTCACTACCCTGCCCCTCAGGTCTTCAAGTCAGTATGTGCCTGGACGGACTACTTTGGAGACCCTATACAGGCCCTCCCAGTTGGACGCGAGTTTCCCTTTTTTGCTCGGTTCGGATTTCTCGAGTAACCTGAGCACAAGATCGCCTTCTTTGATGTTAGCGGGCCGGACCTTCTGATTGTATAATCGTTCTATCCTCTGTTGGTAGATGTTTCTTCTGATGGCCACCCTTTTACGAACTTCGTCGAGGATGTCCAGGTTGGCCCTGAGGCCGTCTGAGTTCGAATCCTAGTCGAAGCTCATGACCCGGGGCAATGGCAACCCGACTTACAGGGGATTACTGCCTCGGTGCCGAAGTTCAAGTTGAAAGGAGACTCGCCGGTGGGGATCCTCTTGGTCGTGCGGTAGGACCACAGTACGTTGGGCAACTCATCGACCCATAGTCCCTTGGAGGATTTGTCTAGTCGCTTCTTGAGACCATCGAGAATTTGTCGGTTAGCATTCTCAGCCTAGCCGTTGGACTGGGGTGTGAGACAGCGGAGAACCTCTGCTAAATTCCGAGGTCATCGCAAAACTTGTGAAAGCCCTTTCCTGTGAACTGAGTACCACTGTCGGTGATGAGGATCTGATGAATCCCAAATCGGCAGATAATGTGCTTCCAGAAAAAGTGTTAGGCCTGGTGCTCAGTGATAGTGACCAGGGGTTCCACCTCAACCCATTTCGTGAAATAGTCGATACCCACAATGAGGAAGCACCTTTGACCAGTAGCTTTGAGAAAAAGTCCGATAAAGTCCATCTCCCACATGGCGAAGGGAGCTAGGCTCACGAGCGACTTCGGATTGGCTTGGGGTAAATGTCGGACCGAAGAGAACCTCTGACACGGGCCACACCTCTTTACCAGGTCCTGGGCATCTTGCAGGAGAGTCGGCCAGTAGTACCCATGGTTGAGTACTTTCCTCGCAAGAGATTTGCTGCCCATGTGGCAGCTGTTGTGCATCTTCTCGAGCGCATAGTTGGCCTCCTCCAGTGACAGGCATCGGAGGTAGGGTCTGCCATCGGTCTTGGTATAGGAGCACTTGAAGAGCATGTCATCGATAAGTACGAACCTCTCGGCCCTGACCCTGATCCTCCTAGCCTCGAAGGCGTCTTGGGGAAGTTCCTCACTTCTTAGGTAGTTCAGGATCAGATCCATCTAGGTGTTGTTAGGCGGGCGGATCGAGACAGAGGACTTCGTAATTTTCTGTCAATGTTTGGTCGAACAAGGACCTCGACCAGGATTATACGATACATACCTTCGAATGAGGATGCTAATTTAGATAGAGCGTCTGCCTTACTGTTCATTTCTTGAGGAATCCTGACGACGGATGTGTCCTCAAAGTCGGCCAAGAGCATGACCTGAGCCAGATATTTGACCATCTGGGTGTCACGGGCTTCATATTCCCCGCACACTTGATTGACGATGAGTTGAAAGTCACTGAAGGCTCTGACCCGTTTGGCTCCCGCTTTGCGAGCTATGAGGAGTCCGGCTACTAAGGCCTCATACTCCGCTTTATTGTTAGATGCCTTGAAGCTGAAGCATAGGGAGTACTGATTGGAGGATGAAGCCGTCTGGACCGCTTAAGATGACTCTGGTCCCACTACCCTCTTCGCAAGACGATCCATCCATGTAAAGTACCTAAACGGGCTAATCGTGTGGAGTTTCAGGGACCTCCGGGATGGCGCATTCGATTATAAATTCGGCAAGCGCCTGTCCCTTGATGGTCGTCCCCGGCTTATAGCTGATGCCGTGTTGGCTCAGCTCGATGGACCATTTGATTAAGTGGCCAGAGGTCTCGGTTAATGGAGGACTTACTTCAGCAGCTGATCCGTAAGGACCTGAATAGAGTGAGCTTGAAAGTACGGACAGAGCTTTTGTACGGCCATGACCAAGGCATAGGCGACCTTTTCCATTTTTGTGTATCGAAGTTCAGCATCGCGGAGGATTTTGCTGACAGAGTAGATGGGCTCTTGGGCTTTGTTTTCTTCCCTGATCGGGACCGCACTGAGGGCCTGCTCAGAAGTTGCAAGTAGAGGTATAGCACCTTGCCTGGCTCCGGCTTGCTGAGAAGAGGGGGATTGGAAAGGTACTCCTTGAGCTGATCAAAGCCTGCTGCTAAGGCTCCCCCCGTTCGAAATTCTTCGCCCCCGGAGGGCTTTGAAGAAAGGGAGAGACTTCTCCCCCGACCACAAGAGGAAACGGCCGATGGCGGCAAGACGGTCGGTGAGCCATTGCACTTCATGGACATTCCTGGGAGGGGCCATGTCCATGATTGCCTAAATTTTCTCCGGGTTTGCTTCCATCTCTTGTTGACTGACCATAAAGCCGTTGAACTTTCCTGCGGTGATGCCAAAGGCACACTTAGAGAGGTTGTCTCATATTATGCATCCTCAGAACCCCGAAGGCCTTTTCTAGGTCGCTTACATGATCTCTGCCCCGGAGGCTTTTGACGAGCATGTCGTCAACATAGACCTCCATGTTCCGACCGATCTGTTCTTTGAAGTCCTGGTTAACGAGCCTCTGATAAGTGACGCCTGCATTCTTCAACCCGTAGGGTATGTCCTTGTAGCAGTAGTGCCTCTGATCGGTGATAAAAGCTGTCTTCGAAATGTCCGGGGGTAAATCCGAATCTGGTTGTAACCGAAGTAGGCATCCATGAAGCTCAACAGCTCGTGTCCGGATGTAGCATCAATCAGGGCATCGATGCTGGGGAGAGCATAATGATCTTTCGGGTAGGCCTTGTTGAGTTCGGTAAAGTCTATGCACATCCTCCATTTGTCGTTGGACTTTTTGACCAACATGATGTTGGCCAACCACTCTAGGTATTTGACTTCTTGGATGAACCGAGCTAAAAGGAGTTTGTCGACCTCTTCCTTCAAAGCTTGTTGGGGGCAAACTTTCGACGTCTTCGTTGTACCAGCTTGGAATCCGGGCGGACACTCAGTCTAGGCCTGATGAGGTCCTCAGATATTTTCGGCATGTCTGTAGGTGTTCAAGCGAACAGGTCTCGATTCCGGCGAACACAACAGATAATTCCCCCTTGAGGGCAAGAGGGGGAGACTTGCTCATTTTGAAGCACTTGACAGGTTCGGCCTCGGAGAACGGGATTTCCTCTAGCTCGTCCACCGGCTCAGGGCCTATTAAACTTCGGTCCGATGGGAGCTCAACCGCTTCGAGAGGAAGGATAGTACCCCCACCGTGGCGGTGTAACAAGCCCAGCCACCTCCAGATTCCCTTTAACGACCCCAACCACAGAATTGGTCGGGAACTTCATGTGCATGTGGTAGGCCAAGGGCACCGCGTGGAGGGAAGCTAGGTCGAGTCGGCCTAGTGGCGTTATAGGCGGCCTCGACATCGACCACCATGAAGTCCATCGCCTCTGTTCAGGAGGTCGGGAATTTTCCTACGGTGACGTCCAGGGTAACGATTCCCTCGATCTGGACTATGGCACCGGAGAAGCCGTGGAGGGTGTACCCTGTTGGTTTCAGTCTCTCCCGAGAGAGCTTTAAGGCTTCGAAGGCCACTAGGAACAGGTTCATCGAACTTCCATTGTCGACGAGGATACGGCGGACCTCATGATTGGCGAGCACAAGGCTCATGACCAATGTGTCACAATGCGAGACCCGAACACATTCAAGGTCTTCATCCGAGAAAGAGACCACCAATTCGAGACTTCGGGGAAGGGGGCAATTGTGAACGGAGTTTACCTCCCAGATGAGGCCTTGCGGGAGGAGCTACTCTCCCCCATAAGCCCGCCATGAACGCAGTGGAGGATGGCCAGATTCTCGGTATCCTGATGCTCGGGCTCTGACTCTGGACGTTTGTTTGCTCCTCGAGGGGGCGGAGAGGCTCTCGGGCCATTCCGAGTGAATTTGGCAAGGTACCCTCTCCGGATGAGGGCCTCGATTTCGTCCTTCAGAGCTCGGCAATTATCGGTGTCGTGACCATGGTCCCAATGGAAACGGCAGTAGAACCTCCGGTCTCTCTTCTTGTTAGGACTGTTGGACCGAGGAGGACGTGGAGTATATCGTTGCCTTCTATTTCCATTAGTATGGCTGACACGCTCGCATTGAGCAGAGTGAACTTATCGAACTGCGGATGCGGAGAAAGGTGCCTCAGCCCCGAGGTGTCTTTTTGGGCTTTCTTGGAAGGCTCGGAGCTGACTGCCTTCCTCTTTCCTTTAGTAGGGGATCCCTTTCGACCCTCGGGGTGGAGGGCCTCTTCGGCCCGAATATACTTCTCACTCCTGTGGAGAAGGTCGGAAAAGTCGACCGGTGGCTTATTGGCCAGGGAGGCTTTTAACGGGTCATGGCAGACATTGTATTGGAATGTCGTTGCTGCCACCCCAACGTCGAGGAAGGAGATCGACCGTGCTTCGACCATAAACCTCTGGATGAAATCTTGAAGTGATTCCTCGTCCTTCTATTTGAGGTCCAAAGGGGAGGCGCTCGTCTTCTCAGCCTTTCGGCTAGTCACAAAGTGAGCGAGAAAATTCTCCTCGAGCTGGTTAAATGAGTAAATTAAACCGAGGGCGAGTTTGGTGAACCATTCCAGTGCGGGGCCTCTCTGCCGGAAATGCACGGCAGAGAAGAGGATCCGAGGCACTGTGAATCTTCATGAGGGTTTTGAAGCCCTAAATATGATCAGCAGGAGTCTCTCTGTTATAGATTTTCAAGGCCAGAGGTTTGAAACTCCTTGGGACGGGTGCGTCGAGAATGTGGGAGGAGAATGGTGGCCTGTTCGGCCGATATCTCTGTCCGGACTTGCCTCCCACCTTTGGCGAACCAAGCAAGGCGGCCTTCAATTTCTTATGGTCGCTTGAGGATTAGGCCTTCCTGTCCCTCGGATTGGGTTGACCCGTGGAACTCGTCGTTTCCATGCTCGGGTTCTCATGCTCGGTCAGTGCGTTGCTCGGTCCGGGTCCCACCTCGAAGGACCCGAAGGATTTCGTCCCGAAATTCATGGAACTCCGCATTCGTCACGTGACCTCCGTCTCGGCGGTTGTTCGAGGGTCGACGGTCCCTTGGGGAGCGGTTGCGCCCCCGATCCCGACCAAGAAAGGAGTGGTGGCTTCGACTCGGATTGTGGTTCGAGGGCTTCCTTCCGTTCCGAGATCGGCTGAAACGATTATGGAGGTCATCCTCATTCTTTCGGTTGTTGATGATATTTCTTAGGTCGGAAACCACTGGATGGGCGACCTCACGTGCTACCGAGCGGGTTGCGCTCAGGGGGGATTTGTGCGGCTTGGCTGTCGAGATCCTTGAGTAGCCGCTCGACTTCTCGTCGGGCGGGGAGGAGAAAGTAGAAGATCGAACTGATGCCCCCAGAGCAGGGTTTTCTTGGCTTTGAGAGCCATAGGAAGCGTCAATCACATAGCAGAATCAGAAGAAAAAGCTCAGATCTGTGTTTCCCACAGACGGCGCCAATCTGATGCTACTTTTGAGGAAGAGGAAACTTAGATCGACTATGCTATGATGCTGATGTGATTACATCTGGTGGATCTGGGAGCAATTGACCATCGTCAGACACCTACAAAAAAATCTGAAACACCTAGAGGACTCCTAGCGACAGACCCTTCAACGCTCAAGTCAATAACCAGAGGATTAAGAGAGGCTTAAGTGGTGAAATCGCGATTACCTGGTTACTGCAGAGGTGGGTTGTATTTATAGGCGTGAAAGTGATTAGGGAATATTCCCTAATTAGGGGATGCGACCTAATTCACGCTGGGCTGGATTCGAGTGATGGGCCTATAGTCGGCCCACAAGCTGTTATGGGACCTTTTCGAGATTCGTACTAGGATCGAGCAGTGTAGATCGTCCGCTATTTTTACCCTCATCAGTATGCAAGATGGCCGAACAGAAGAATGTCATTATTCTTCTGATCTATGTATCGACATACAAACTTCCTTAAACTACAAGAACGTAGTCTTCGATTGATCTATCTTGACTCTTTCGAGTTGGTTTCCATTTATTCTTAAAAGCAAACATAGTAAAAGTAAGGAAAATAGCTCAAGACTCAATAGTTTGTACTAGTTAAAACTCTAACTAAAATAAAGTACAAATCTGGGAGTTGAAAGGAGACACTGCTTCACTAATTTCTAATGAGAGACTGACATAAGGTGACTCTAAATCTATTGCTCGGAGCCACCTATAGTAAACAATCTTTTTAAGTTGATACAGTAGGTAAATTGATGGTCCAGATGCACGCAGAGCTCCAGTCAAATTTTGAAAATGACTTCTTAATTCATAAATTAAGCAGTCCAATCTGACACAAACATTTTTAGTTACTCGAATAGAGTTGATGCCAAAACTTATTGTCTTACATAATAAAGGAAAACCATTATCAGTGTATGGAGAATTTAATATTCATGCCTAAACAGCTACCGCAAAATATGTATCTATATCTATATAATAAATTACAAAGAAAGCTATCAAGTGGCTCTCATTCAATCTCCCCCAAAATCAATGGTCCAGATCTAACCTCACAAAACATATTTTCCCACCCAAAATTTTAAACCCCACAAATTCAAAACCAACACACACTCTCCCATTCCCAAAACACCCCCCAGTCTCCTTCTCTCTCTTCCCCCCACCTCCGGCGCCTCTTCAGCGACCCCCCCACCTCCAGTCGCCAACCCCCCAGCTGCTCCGCCCTTCCGCTCTCAGCAACCACCACCGCCAACCCCGATGCCGCTCCACTGCGACCCCATCGAACAGCGCCCCCCCACCTCCGGCGCCTCTTCAGCGACCCCCCCACCTCCAGTCGCCAACCCCCCAGCTGCTACGCCCTTCCGCTCTCAGCGACCACCACCGCCAACCCCGACGCCGCTCCACTGCGACCCCATCGAACCACCGAACCCCCCCACAGCCTGAGTTGATCCCGACCACTAATTTCGTCTCAGGTATAAACTTAGGTTTTGGGTTCCAAATGTAGTTACTGAGTTGATCCCGACCA
The DNA here is from genome assembly GCA_017893485.1 of Hemerocallis citrina. NCBI lineage: Eukaryota > Viridiplantae > Streptophyta > Magnoliopsida > Asparagales > Asphodelaceae > Hemerocallis > Hemerocallis citrina. The sequence goes on along the minus strand of CM030367.1, from coordinate 156,240,401 downwards.
CCAATTTCCTTTTTTTTTCTTCAAAAAAAGCTTCGTATTTTGGTGATTAAGTTTTATATTTCTTGAAAAAGGGAATGAGATCATGCCCATCCTCGATGTTGACGTCAGCAACAAACAACTCCTCTAAATTCTAAGATAACTTTCATCTTGCTTTTAGTTTATGCACTCAACCTGTTCGATAAAATGTGAATATGAACTACAACATTTTAATTGTAGGTAATGGCGTTGGGGGCATATGAAGTTGGGTGTGGAACTTATTTGGGTTTGGAGCGGAACAAGATGCGCTCTGGATTGTTACGCGCGGCTACTTTTTTCCTGGTAAAATACTTTATGCTTTGATTTTTGTTTTTGTCTCAAAATTTTAGACAATCATAATGTTGTTGTTATGTATCGTCCATAGTTGTAGTAGTTTAATTGTGACTCTTAACAGGATAACCAGATGGTTGCTTTGCGAATTGAATTTGTACATGATAAGTGTTTGACAAATTGCCATTAAGAGGTTTGCGCACTATCACAATTTTGGATGCAACTTTTGGCTTAGCCTTGTCAATGTCATTGAGAAGTTATAATCACCAAATCATATTAATATATTGCTTAGAAGTGTGGAACTCATTATTGTTCCTCTGTAACCTCATTCCCCAGTTATCTAAGGAACTGATATGGACACATTGAGATGAGAATACGATGTGACTACAAATGCAAATAATTAACTTCCAAATGTAGTTAGTAGTTAGTAGTCACACACAAATTAAAAATGAAAAATAAGTTTATACTATGTTACTTGGATTGGTCTGAAATAGAAAGGATTGGTCTGAAATAGAAAGTTTATACTGCCAACAAATTTATTTTGAGGTATGCCCACTTGGATTGGTCGAAAACCCCAATCTTCCTCTTTCACCATAGTTTGCAACCGACTACCAACAAATTTTTTAGTTTTGAAGAAGGAATGTTAAGTTGGCGAAAAGTGAAAAATGATTTCTCATTGCCGTCAAATTAGTGGTAAAGGATCCTCTCATTTCTTTCATTTTTGTTATAATTTTTTTAAGCTCGGATTTTGAAGCTCTTTCTTTATTATTTGATTTGATTTCAGGTATGAAGATAAAAAGAAGGGGTTGTTGGGACAAGTTTCCGACAGAATTGAATTGGGAAAGAGAGGTATGTCTAAATATTGGCTAGAAGTGGAGGAGGATTCTCCTTCCCTTAATTTTTATTTTTGCACAGATTTTAAAAGCATTTTCTTTTGATTTCAGGTATGATTTCGGCTTTTAGGGTAAGCTCCCTCTCTCATGAATGTTTTGTGAATGTGTTTGAGTATTACGTGGTAAAAATATATTAGGAAACTTGATAAAAATTTGAATTGTGTATGGAGAATTTATCAGGCTCTTGGCTGTAGATGAATGGACTTGAAATCTATATAATAAATTACAAAGAAAGCTATCAAGTGTCTTACAACAATTTTCCTTTTTTTTATTAGTTTTTTACTTTCATTTTGAAAGATTAGTCCCATACATACAACAGAAAACAAAGTGATCTATGTTTGTGTGTAAGATTGGGATAAATTTTTTACAGTGATCAGGATAATTACTGAGAGATACTGATGTAACAAAATTTTCTGTTTAATTTTGTTATTAGTGTGCTAAGGGAATGTAAATTAGCAAATTGATCCAAATATATATTCAAACTTATATTAATAGCTGCAAATACCCGTTGATTTTATTTGGCTTAAGCAAGATAAATTATAGCATATGCATTTTTATTTTTCCTTTTATTATGTTGATTTTGAATTGCAGAGTACACTTTAGAAAACCCAAAGATAACACTTTAGAGTTATGTTTACTTGAAATAGTTGCATTGAGTTATGTAAAAATTATTGTTTATGTTTATGTATGTTAACTTCAAGTATTTCTTTTGTTGCATTCATATCAAGTTGCTTATGTTCATTATTGTTTAATTTGATTTATATAAGAGGTGCTTTTTTTAAAAAGAATCGTTGTACTTTGATTACATGGATTTATGATTGGGTATCTTTGACTATTGTAGATATTTTATATCTACACACTTAAAATATAAATAAACATGATGTGGAACTATTGGTAATATCTGAACTGATGCAATAACTGAATAGAGTGGGTATATGATGGGGAACACATTGCAGAACACAAAGTTGAAGTCTATTTTGCAATATATTTTGTGAAACATAATCAATTGACAAATTGATCCGAAAATATATGGTTATATGTTAAAGTGCAAGGTTATTAAGTTAATTTATTTTCTTTTTAAGCTAAACCATATATTTTGATGATGTGTTTGGCATTGCAGAAAGATTGGAGGGATGCTGGAATAGTGAGCCCAGTAAAAGGTCAGGGACACTGCGGCTCTTACTGGACATTCAGGTAAATTCATCCTGAAAACATTTACATGCTCTTATTTTGTATAGCACACTTATTTTGTAAGCTATACAAAAACAAGCTCGAATTGTATTGCTTGATCAGCATGTTATCTACTAATATTTATTTTAGTTAATTTTCTTATACCATAGTTCTCTTCAGAATTCAATTTGAAAGCTCATATACTCCATTTGCATAGTTGAGATTTTATCAGCTTAGATTACATTCCCTAAGCCTGATCACTGACCATCAGTAGTAGCATATTGAATGGATAATTTTTAGCTTAAATTACATTCCCTAAGCCTGATCTCCGACAGAATGAGAAGGCAGGAAAATAGCATATTTTTAAACATTTCATGAACTGACCTCTTCTTCCCCAGGGTTGTCTGAAATTTGAATCGCTACAACATTAGAACCCTTTGCTGCCATATGAGGTGAACTTTCGAGGCCAGCCTTATTGAGACAACCCTCGATAGTAAGGACTAACCACTAATTTATAACAACGAAATAATCCACCCATGGGTGAGAAAAATTGTCTCTAGACCTCCCGAACCTCCTCAGCTTCAATTGCATTTACATGCTGGATATGACTGATAAATTAAGTTACTTCGGGGAAAGCTTTCTTCTTTAAACTTTTGTACTGTATAGTAATCTTTGCTAAGAATTTGACATCATGAGAAATACTAGCTTATACTGATGGTAGGGAACATGCTATAAAAATCACAAGGACAGTAATAAAACATGAATCATCCATCTTCAAAGTGGTATACAAGCTCCTCTTCGTTAAACTATTGAATGAATGTTTGTCAAGGGAATGACTATAGGCGGAGTTAATGAATTCTTATTGCAGAGCAGTGTGTTTTTAAGATTGGACAACTCTGAAGTGTTATACAAGCTCCTTCGAAATGAATCATTCAATCATGTAGTTCAAATGCTATCTTGGGTTCCATCAAATTTATCTTTCTAGCTACAATCTTAAATTCATGATAAAGTTGCGTTAATTGTAATCTACTTTGGCTATACTGAAAATCATAATCACACCTCGATGCAAATCCAGATTACTAACAAATTTCTTAACTATATATGTACATTTCTTCATTGATCTGTAACTTCCATACACTCTACTATTTGTTAGAGAAAACTATTGTTAATTGCACAAGCCGTCCTACAAATAGCGCAACTTGCAAGGGTGCAGACATAGCTTAAGTCTCTTATGACGTTCGCATCATGTAGTATGCAAAAAATGATTCATAATCTGCTTTCATACCGCAGTAATTCAAGTAGAGCATCTTCATTGCAGGTGCATCGAGGAAGATTTTAATGGAAGACCACCACCCACTTAGCACCAGAAAGTTCATGCCACATGACACGATCTATTTGATCGGCATACCTAAAGGTAGACTCAATTTTATATTGCTTTTTAGCATAAATACACTTTTAGGCTCAAAGCAAGAGTTGGAAAATTTTACTATAATTGCAATTCGCATATTAAGGCAAAGTACTCTACCAACATTGCTATTGGTAGCATTTCTGCTCAACACACACCTAAATGTGGTGCTTTTAGTTTTTCATAAAAGTGCTTCTAAGTAAAATTTTAAAGTTAAAACATATATCTTTTTGTCCCACACTACATTTTAGCGAAAACCATTTTTTAAAAAATTCAGAGCAATACTAAAAAGAAAGCCTCAGAATTACAAAAATACAGTTAGGTTCCCAAGAGTGATACGTTATTACTGTATACACATTGTTTTCAAGAAAGTCGGATGTAAACTATGTAAACCTGAAAATATATATAGAGTAAGGATCCATTATTCTAACTAGATAATGGGCTCTGAGTCCCCAAAATGCATTTCCAAGAAACTTTTTGCTATGAAAATCAAAACAATAAGCTTCCTAGAGAGAGAGAGAGAGCGCACGACCAAACAGTCATGCATACGCCATCTCTCAGTTATAATAGTGAATATTAACAGTGACAACTTGATCAGCTACATGATAAAAGCCAGTAAATATTCAAATGCTCACATGCTACAGGGCTGCATCCTGTACTTGAATATGGAAAATTATAAACCAGAGAACCATGACAGATACAATATTAAACACAGTATGTGATGTGACTCCCAAAATATAATAAGCCTGTACACGTTCAGTCCCAAGTTTCATTCAGAAGAAAACATAAACCAAATCCTAGATGAGGAAAACCAAACACAAATAATGTAATTAAACAGAAACAGATGATAATGCCATCTAACATCAAGTGGGCATATAGACACCATCTAACATAGCCAATATAGTGTCAATTTCTTGATATTTGAACATCTATTAGTCTAATGAAATTGTTGGTTTCTATGCTCTACAATGTACTGCATATATCAATGTTATGATTTATAAATACAGTTTCATTTTCTTAATGTTGTGTTGAGTTTTAATTAAGGAAAAATATATTTTAGATTTCGGGAAAAATATTCCCTCTGGTAAGGGTAAGAAAGGATGATTGGCAGAACTAAGTACAATCATGCGACATGAGGGAATTGAGGAGAAAGAGCAAAAACCAAGGGCCTGGACACATGTTTCCCATATGCAATCCAGTAATTGAGTATAAGTTCAACTAGCATATAACGGTCTTATACTTTTGTAGTACTTTTCTAAAACTATAATAACTATATTGTTTATAGCGTTCCGTATATGCTTAAAAGGTGAGAAAACTCACAGTTAGTAGTGGTTCCGTATAATAAAACATGGTTAGCAAGTGGACAAATCGGTATATTAAACATAACAAATATTAAACATGAAACCAACTAACAAGCATTAAAAAAACTTAGAAATGCAACTGCAGCTGCAATAGATGTAGGCTTCAAATGCATGAACTCATTACTCTACAGTTTCCAATGTAGATAGATCATAGTAGTTAATAATTACTCTACAATGTCTTGATTGGTTTGTTATAATAATTAGAACGTCAAAGTTAATCATCATATATTTCCCTCCTTCATATACTCTACAATGACTTGAATTTATGATAAATTGGGTTGAAATTGTTGTGATTAGGGTATATGAGATGTAGTTCTTTGCTTAATTGGTGTGTTTGGTGAAAAGAAGGGTTTTTTGGATGTCTGAATTGCTCATTTGGTAGTTTAAGCTTAAATTCGTGTTAAATTTGGTTCGAAAATTGCGAGATTAGCAACAAAAATGAACGCTTTATCGTAATTTTCCATTGAGTTGTTATGAGCTATCTCCTTTGTTAGATTGGCATTTATCACATTCTTTGTTAAAGTTGTATAGTGCAAAAATGCTTAGGAGTATATCTACTTTGTGCTTTCCAATTGGCGTCGTTTTTGTTTGCAAACAAAATAGGAAAATGTTTGTTTTACATATCATACTAGGTTGTGTTTGTGCTTACTCAAAAGAATTGATCTAATGTTTCAGATGCCCCTTGCTCTATTTTAATGAATTAAATATTTAAGTGAAAGCATAAATCATATAAATAATTAATAGAAGTGTTTCCGCTATTCATCTTCCTTGCACATGCCCAACCCTTCTTAGTTGGTTCATTCTTATGTTTTTTTAGGTGGTTTGTTGTCTTAATTTTTTATTCTCTTTTTGTACGTTGTCACTCATCCTCCTTAATGTCCTTCAATTGAGCTCATCCTTACATGTTCAGAAACCTTAGGTCCAGTTTTTTTCTTCTTACTTTGGTGTTAATCTATGGTGAAGTTTGGGTTAATAACTTTTTTGATCTTTAATTGTTTTACGAGACTATTTTTTTCCTTCAACAATGTACTTGGTTAAAAGAGAGGTTCTTCGACAGTCTAAATTGCTGATTTTGTATGTTAAGCTTACATTTCTATTAAATTGTCTAGAAAAAATGCGAAATTATCGAGAAAAATAAAGCCTTCATCACAATTTCCATTGAGCTCTGTTGTTAAAGTGGAATCTATCATGCAAATTTAGGACTGGGATGATCTTTCAATAAACTTTTTTTTATTATTGTTTTACTTTTGTATGACTTTCGTCTTTGAACTGTAATAGGACTGGATGCAGCTGACATGGATCTCAAATTTATAAATGCAACTACATTGATCAATTGGGGTTGCAATAAGGTAAATTTACTACAACTACACCCTATGTTTGCCGTTAATTGCTGCTAATTTAATGCTTCTTTTTTTCCTTAGATTGTCGTCTACACTCAGAATCGTTATGTACAGATTGACAGTTTAACTTTTGGTAGGGTGATGAAGAATGTGTTGGGTTGAACCATCGAGTTACAAGGCATTATCCTGTTTGAAAGGTAATGGTTTCAAAACTCTTACTATTGTTTTAAAACTCTCATTGTTTTGATTGATTATTGTAAACTCTTACTATTTGTTTCAAAACTCTTATTGTTTTTTTAGGGTCACTGTTTGGTCCCATTTTTGAAGATTAGGCATTGTGTTTTCTTACAACCCTGCAAACTTGGAGAACTCATTACATGGGACCCACAAACAGGGAATATGTCTGGCAATCCTTTTAAGGTAAAGTGGCAGATTAGACACCTTACATTTCGGTTTTCATTTAGATAGCTTCATGGCTAACTTCATTACGCTTAATGTTTAAACATCTATTATCTCAATCTGTAGTCTAGCAATATATTTTCCCATGCAAACTTGATTCTGTGCACATTATGTTTGCTGGAAGAGCACCTTAAAATATAATCATATTTAGCCGTTCAGTATCTTTTGGCCCCCCATCCAAATTCCAGCATGATTATTCCATTCTCTCATCGGAAAAAATATATAGTATTTGATGAAGTTAATGTTTAGCATCCTATAACGATAGTCTGATACGGCTACCAAATAGAATCCCTCCATCCATAGTCTATTTCCTAAAGTCTCCCTTCATTTTCAAGCGATGCAGCAATGTGTCAATTAAGCCATTGTAATACTTCTTCTCTAAAGAAGTCTTTTTATTGTGCTGCCAATCACGGCTAAGGCTAATCTAATAATGGAGGTTATCCTCGCAAAAAAAAAACAAGGCAAAGTATGAACAAAATTGTAAAAGAATTTTGATTTCTTGATTTGATTAAATTTACATTATGGTTTTTGACGATGACAATTGATTGGAAATGATGGGTTTTGAGCGAGAATTGATGATTTCTCAACAAAGGTTGGTCTCTTTCAGTAAAAGTCAGATATTTTCCCCTTTCTTGCAAGTAATTATTAGCAACTTAATAATATCTTTATACTGGATATGTTATAAGCTTGTGTGCACCTTCAATTATTGTCCACTTTTATTTTTTATTGCTATTTTTGGCCTGATGATCTGGTTCTATTATTGAATATTTGGTGAGTAGCCTGGATTGACTTAAGTCAACCCAAATATTTTCTCGGTTTGGGTTGAAATCTGTGTACCCTACCCAACTTAACCTGTTGTTTACCCATAGTCAGTGCTACCCTATTCGGAACTTAATCCAACTTTTCTAACAAACTCTCTTCTTTGGATTGATTAGTTAACTGTTATGGCATGCTAAAATGTCATCCTATTGTGATTTGCTGAAGATGGAATCATGGATTTCCTGATAAGTAAGAAGAAAAAAAAAAGAGTCATCCTCCATCGTGTAATATTGTTGCATATAGTACATAAATGTATGTTTTATTATTATTTTTTCTTTAATGAAACAAGATGACAAAATTAAAAAACCAATTATATATGATAGACTTACCTTACCAAAACTTTTTTTCATTGTTGTTTTACTTTTGTATGACTTTCGTATTTGAACTGTAATAGAACTGGGATGCAGCTGACATGGACCTCAAATTTATAAATGCAACTACATTGATCAATTGGGGTTGCAATAAGGTAAATTGATATTTACTACGACTACACCATATGTTTATCATTAATTGCTGCTAATTTAATGCTTCTTTTTTTTCCCAGATTGTCGTTTACACTTAGAATTGTTATGTACATATTGACAGTCTCACTTTTGGTAGGGTGATGAAGAACATGTTTGGTTCAAGGCATTGTTCTGTTTGAAAGGTAATGGTTTCAAAACTCATACTATTGTTTTCAAACTTTCATTATTTTAATTGTTTATTGTAAACTCTTACTATTTGATTCAAAACTCTTGTTGTTTTTTTAGGCTCATTGTTTGGTCCGATTTTTGAAGACTTCAACCATTGTATTCTCCTACAACCCTGTAAATTTTTTTTTGGTCATTCGGTTGGTTGGTGTATATTATGGTGGAGGATGTAATAGTTGTGATAGTTGTAATATTTAGCATTTTTGGAGATGATGTAAGTATCTGTATATAATGAAATAATATAGTTATGTTAATA